>CM027126.1:29040742-29284980 GCA_015476505.1 Urochloa ruziziensis | reverse complement strand
GCTTCGTTGACCGCTGCTCCTACGGTTCATCCGACCCGCTCCCGGCCGGATTCACCATCTGGTTCGGGAGCCTGGGGTTTGAGGCAACCGGCAACGGTTATCTCATGCGGCTCCTCCCAAGGGATGCGGCCACCACTGCCACGACCGCCGCGACAAGCCCACCGCCGCCACCAACGCCCAGGCGCAAGAGGCGCTCAGGGCAACGCTCGCGACGAGCACGCATGGAGCGGCGCCGGGCTGCGCGCGCGCGCCGTTTGGACGACGTCGACCTCAGCGAAAGCGCCATTGCCGAGGAGACGACGGCCACGCCAACACCCGCGCCTCCGACCACGCGCCCGAACGGGGAGAGCGAGGCCGAGTCGTCACGTTTCCCGTATGGGATGCGTGGGGCAGGCATGGCGTACTCGTCATCCATCAGCACGGCGATGGACACCTACGACGATCTCGCTGGACATCACCTGCTCTCGATCCGGAACCTTATCGCGACCTCGCCGGGCGACTCATACCTCGGCACAAGCGCCGACGAGGCCTCACGGGAGGACCCGGAGTGGGACTACCTCGAACTTCGCGACTACGAGGCTTTCGTGGCGTTCCAGGCTGCGGCGGACTACTGCTTCGACTACTCTGATGACTCGAGCACGGGGGATCATGACCCTGCGCGGGAGTGCTTTGTCGCGGCAGTATTCAAGCTGGACACGGAGGACAACGGCCCCGTCGCGCCACGAGACCCCGTGGGAAGCGCGGCACCACGGCAGCCAGCACCTCCCACGACCGGAGACGCCGCGCTGGTTCAGGCCCAGCTGATCCAGGTGCGAGAACTCGAGGCCAGCCTCGAAGACGAGCGACGCCAAGTTGGACGGCTGCGCGCAGCCCTCGAAACGGGGCGACCAGGGCCCAGTAACTTCGCGCAGGAGGTGGCACGCACCGCACAGGCGCGAATCATGGCCGACGACCACGGGGACGACCCCCTGGCCCTGGCGAGGACTAGCCAGAAGTTAATCGCCGCGGCTACGCTGATACGGGCGATGCCGGAGCAATCAACGCCGCAGGGCCGCAACCTGCGCCGCGAGGCGCAAGCCCTGATCGAACAGGCCGCGGTACAGCAGGCCGAGAGTTCCGCGTCGCGTATGAGATGCTCCGACAGCACGGGAGTCGTGGGCGGAGCACAAGACCGGGCGGAGTCAGTGCGCACTTGAGGACCCGGTGTGTCCGAGGACCGGTGGATGGTTGCTTCCTGGTGTGATGAGTGATTGACAACGTGGTGTGGATTGACGTTTCCCTTGGCTTAAGTATTGCAGGTGTAGAATGCGGCTTGGTTGCATTGGTGCAGGTGAAGAACAGGCGCGAAAGGTCTTAGCCATGGCGGCCTCCG
The DNA here is from genome assembly GCA_015476505.1 of Urochloa ruziziensis. NCBI lineage: Eukaryota > Viridiplantae > Streptophyta > Magnoliopsida > Poales > Poaceae > Urochloa > Urochloa ruziziensis. The sequence continues at coordinate 29,283,608 of CM027126.1, read as the reverse complement.
AGGAGCGGAGAGACAAGTAGGCTTGGTTCGAGGGACCCGGTGGCCGGTGGATCAAGTGCGGTTCACATGCTGGCAAGAACGAGCAAGGAGACGTGGTTCCGGTGCGAGGTAGCGGCTCACAACCGAAGTTCGTACGCGGACGTGAAGCCGGCGCAAGGTGGCGGCTAACAACCGAAGTTTGCGCGCGGGGTTTGGTGATTTGGCCACAAAATCATCGGTGGACGGTTTCCCTTGGTTTGGGCCTCAAAACCAAGGACCGAGGACTCGACGTGGCGAAGATGGGCCGTTGGGCTGCTGGGCTGTATGTACCCGGCAGTGCCGAGTTGGACAACTCGGCAGTGCCGAGTACATGCACCCGACTGGGCTGGCCCAAGAACGGCGTCGAGGAGCTTCGATCCGGAGGACACGCGGCGTGACTGCAAGGCTTGCGTCGGAGGGAAGCTAGCTTGCAGTGGAAGGTGCCCGAGCCGGAAAATATCTGAAGACCAAATGTCAAATTTGCCCCTGAGGGGTATGTATCACTTAGGGGTAGTTTAGTCTTTAGGACACCACCACTTGGACTACTAATAGGCCCCTTCAGGGCTGGTGGCTGTCATCTCTTTAGTTATCTTTTATTTGGCTTGTTTAGTTTTCCTCTTCCCTTCATCCTCTCCACCTAGAACTACCTCGAATCATTCCTAGTTTGTATAGGTGAATTCATGGTTATGTGATTGAGATTATGCAGTTCATCTTTGTGCCATGATTTGATTTCCCGAGCTCTTTTTCCTTTTCTATTTTCGTGGGTATTTTGGAGCTATTTTTTGGGGGATTTTCGTTCTTCTCAATCTAGGGCGTTTTCTCTCGGATTTCTTTGGGGGATTCACATATGAGTGCCTTGTGCTTCTTTTGCTGGTGATCCCTTGCCCCCAAGCGCCGAGAATTGCTTCAGATTTGAGATTTTCGGGATGAACTTGATGTCATGGTGTTCATCATGAGATCTGAGTTTTCGGGAGTTGTGCTGAGCTAGAGGCCGAGATCTTTTGGGAAAACACTCCACTGGAGGTCTAGATCATCTGACCAAAATCTCGCCTCAAGAGCTCAAGCCGTTTGGGAGATCCATCCTCGAGTTGACTTTGGGGCTGTGCTGTTTGCGTGTACCCGGCACTGCCGAGTTGTGAAAACCGGCACTGCCGAGTACATAGACTCGAGGGGTGCTTCTGTGCTGTGTGTATTCGGCAGTGCCGAGTTCTGAAAACCGGCAGTGCCGAGTACACACACCCAGTGGCTGTTTCGGTGAAGTTTTTGGATCGAGGATTCTTTCTGTGTTTCCGCTGCATGCTTCTTGTTCCTAGGGTCAGTAGCATCTCAGTTGCTGCGTGATCTTGGCAAGATAGTGTCACGAAGTCCGGAAGTGATTTTGGGGTGAAAGCCGGATTTGGAGAAGAAATTTTTATCGGCTCCCATTCACTCCCCCCCTCTCTGGTCGCCGTTTCGGTCCTTCAATTGGTATCAGAGCCGGTTACGGGTCTTTGCGACTCTAACCAGTCTAAGATCCAAAGATGGCGTACCAAGATCGGGGTTCCGGGCCTCCGCACTTCGATGGGAAGAATTACCCGAACTGGGTTGCGCGTATGGGCGCTTTCTTGCGAGGCAAAGGAAAGTTGCTGTGGGATGTGACGAAAGATGAAAACTATGTCAATCCCACCAACTTAGATGCCCAGGATGCAAAGGAGAGATTTGAGGCGAATGCCCGAGCTGTCGACTACTTGTTCCGTTCTTTGTCTGCCGAGGAGTTCGAGCGTGTTTTGGGCGAGGACCTAGCTTGCCAGATCTGGCAGAAGCTCAAGGTAGCCCACGGTGGTGATAGCCATGTCAAGGCTAGGCTTTTCTCGATGTACAGGAGGGAGTATGAGAACTTTGCTCATTTGCCTGGAGAGTCTGTTGATGCTTTGTTTCAGCGTTTCACGTCTATTGTCAACAACATGAAAGCCAACATTACCGTGCTCCCATACTCGGATCATGACCGAGCTATCAAGCTCCTGCAAGCACTTGATAGATCCGTGTGGGGTGCCAAGGTTGAGGCGATCATGGAGTCGGCAAACTATGAGACTCTTTCTGTTGACGAGCTTTTCTCGAAGTTGAAGTCCTCTGAGGTTGACAGGCAGTTGCTTGCCAAGGCTAAGAGTCCGACTGATCCCCATAGTCTGGCTCTAGTCGGTGGCTCTGGATATGGACATGCTAACACTCCTAGACACTTTGCTTTGTCTTCTCTTGTGTCCCTTCCAGATGAAGAGTATGAGGTGCTGAGCGAGGAGGATCTCGCGTTGCTCACGAGGAGGTTCGAGAGGATGTACCAGAACCGCAAGGGTTCGAGGCGCGCCGGGAGTACGTGCTACAGGTGCGGGAAGATGGGCCACTTCATCGCCGAGTGCCCCGAGGAGATCAAGAACGACTACAACCGCAAGCACCGCCCGCGAGACGACCACAAGCACCGTCCCAAGGACGAGTACCGCGCCAAGAACAAGAACAAGGACGAGAGAAGATCCAAGAACAAGCACGGTGGACACAAGAAGCACAGATCTCGAGCGATGGTGGCTGATGCGAGCGACATCGACACGAGCTCCACCAACACGTCGTCAAGCTCAAGCAGTGAAGATGAAGACCGCGGCCGCCGCAAGGAGAAGAAGAGCTTGAACCGCAACTTCAACGGCATCTCCTTCGCCGCCGTCGACTACTGCACCATGGCGCACGACTCCGTGAAGGGCAAGGACGACTCCGACTCCGACTCCGAGGATGAGGTATTGACAGATCCCACCTCTTTGCGTCAGGAGATTGCTAGGTTAGAGCAGTTGGTCGATAACCGCGATGATGTGCTTAGGAAGACCAACAAAGAGAAAAGGGAGTTTAGGTCCTTGCTAGGAGAGTCTAAGGATAGAGTGGCTGAGCTTGAGACCTTGCTTTCTGAGACTGGAAAGAAGGCCATGGAGTTTGAGTCTTTGCTTTGCGAGTCTAGGGAGAAGCAGCTTCGCTTGAGTCTGAGATTGCTGTTTTGAAAGATGCTCCTCTTGTGTCTGATGAGGTAGAATGCTCGTTCTGTGATGTGCATATTGCTGATCTTGTTGTGCTCAAGGAAAAACACATGAACTGCTTGGATGAACTAGAGAGTGCTAGAGTTGAGCTTGCTGAGTTGAAGTCTAGGTCATCTTTGTTAGGTGCTTGTACTTCTTGTCCTGCTTTGCATGCTCAGTTGCTTGAATCACGCACCATGATTAGTTCACTTGAAGCACAACTTAAATCACCCATTGCGAATTCCTGTTCTGCTTGTGATGTTGTTGCTTTAAAGAATGTTGAGCTAGAACAGTGTGTGAATAGATTGGAAGGTGAGAACGATGAGCTGAGACAGTGTTTGGGTTGGTTGTCTGGTCGTGAGCCTCAGCTCAAGATGTTGATTGCAAGTTTCAAGAGAGCTGATGGTTGTGGGCTTGGTTCTGAGAAGGTTGGTGAGAGTAGTGGTGAGAGAGAGAGAGATCCAGAGAGCTCCACCGCAAACATTCCCACAAACCCACCAAAAACCATTCTCAAGAACACCTTTACACCCAAACCAAACCACCTGCTGAACAAGCTTGACACCACTCCAGATCCTCCCAAGTTTCCACCTAAGTCAGAGAACTTTCAGAGGAGAGTGACCTTTGTGAGGAGTGGGGTTTACCAGCCGAGAGAGAGGGCACAGCCGAGAGAAACCCCAAAGCCAAAGCCAGTCCGCTTCCATTGTGAGCATTGTGGAAGGGATGGTCACCTTGAGGAGTTTTGTTGGAGGAAGAAGAGGGAGGTGAGAAGAGAGAAGGAGGTGGGGAACAGGGACAGGTACTACTCTTCTCGTAGTGTGCCTGTGTCTCGTTCACCCTGGCCGAGAGGCGACGCGTTTGTGCATACAGTTCCTGCAGTGGCTAGTCGTGGTGTTCCTGTTGTTCGTGAGTTTGCTAGGCGGCCTCCGTTTCGCGGTCAGTTTGGTTCAGGGAGGTTTCGACCGTAGCTTTGAGGCTAGGAGAGAGTCTAGGCCACGTTTTCCCCCGCGTGGTGCTAGAGGTCCGATGGTGAGAGACGAGAGGGTGTCACGCGGTAGAGCTGATTTTGCTAACCCTTCTTTTGAGCAGATGGCCCGACACTGGTTTGACTCGTTCTGTGCTAACCCCAGTGTCGAGTCATTTGCTCATTCTCGTTCTCGGTTCTGATTGTGCAGGTGGGAGGCTTGGAGAACTTTTGGTTGATGGATTCTGGCTGCTCGAGACACATGACAGGTAATGGTAAGTGGTTCTCCAGTCTCACCCCGGTGGTGTCCAGGCAGTACATCACTTTCGGGGATAAGGGTAGAGGTAGAGTTTTGTCAGAGGGTGCTATTCAGGTGAGCGACACTTTCATGTTGAAGCGAGTTGCTCTTGTCAAGAATCTTGGTTTCAATTTGCTCTCAGTTTCTCAGCTTCTTGATGAGGGTTATGAGGTTCGCTTTAAACGTGGTGATTCGAAAATTCTTGATTCTCGAGGTGACCTTGTGTGTATGATCATTCCTGAGGGACAGATTTTTCGTGCTGATTTTTCTCGATCTTTTGGTCCTTCACGGTGTTTGATCGCTGGTACTTCTTCTGAGCTTTGGAAGTGGCATAGGAGATTGGGTCATGTGAGCTTTGATTTACTCACACGCTTGAGTGCTCTTGACCTTATCCGAGGATTGCCAAGCTCAAGTTCGAGAAAGATTTGGTTTGTGCACCTTGTAGGCATGGAAAAATGGTTGCTGCTTCTCACCCACCTTTGACAGATGTTATGACTGAGCGTCCAGGGGAGCTTTTGCACATGGATTTGGTTGGCCCCGCTCGAGTTCGTTCAGTTGGTGGGAAGTGGTATGTTCTTGTGGTTGTTGATGACTTTTCTCGGTATGCGTGGGTGTTCTTTCTGGCGTCGAAGGATGAGACTTTTGATTTGTTCGAGATCTGATTTTGAGGTTGAAAAACGAGAGTAATGGTGGTGCCATGAGAGCTATTCGTAGCGACAATGGTACGGAATTTAAGAACACTCGTTTTGATGCCTTCTGTCGTGATCTTGGTCTCGAACATCAATACTCTTCGCCATATGTTGCTTGTCAGAATGGTGTTGTTGAGAGAAAGAACAGAACACTTTGTGAGATGGCTAGGACGATGCTAGATGAGCATAGGACTCCTAGGAAGTATTGGGCAGAAGCAGGTGAACACAGCTTGCTATGTTTCAAATCGGATTTTCCTTCGTGCTTTCAAGAAGAAAACTTGCTATGAGCTTTTCATGGTCGTTCCCCCCGTGTGAGTCACTTTCGGGTTTTTGGTTGCAAGTGTTTCATCTTGAAGAAAGGAAATTTGGACAAGTTTGAGTCTCGTTCGATGGATGGAATTTTTCTTGGTTATGCTAATCATTCTCGAGCATATCGTGTGCTCAATCTTGAAACTAACCAAATCATGGAGACTTGCGAAGTCACCTTCGACGAGACCATTCCGTGTAGCTCTTCTGCTTTTGAGTGTGCAGGTGATGATGACTTGGGACAGCCCATCTTTGAGGAAGAACAGCCTGATGATGAAGATGATGAGGAATTTCAGACACCGTGTGGAGATCGTGTACCTTCTACTTCCACTACTACCACGACGTTCGACGACGGCCCCTCTGCTACACCTTCGTCGAGTCGCGCACCAGATCGAGTTCAAGCGGAAGCTGATGTTGAGGGGGAGGCAATCTCGAGGCGAGAAGCTCCCCGGCTGGTACAGAGGGATCATCCACCTTCGAAGATCATCGGGAACTGGATGAACGCACTACACGGTCGAGGTCACAGAACATCTCTCATTATGCTCATTCTGCTTTTGTCGCGTCTTTTGAGCCCAAAAATGTTGGACACTGCTTTATCTGATTCCGATTGGGTCAATGCCATGCATGAAGAGCTAGAAAACTTTGAGAGAAATCAGGTGTGGAAGTTAGTAGAACCACCTCCAAATTGCCATCCCATAGGAACCAAGTGGGTGTTCAAGAACAAGAGGGATGAGAGTGGTGAGATTGTGAGAAACAAAGCGAGGTTGGTTGCTCAGGGGTTTTCGCAGCAGGAGGGGATAGATTATGAGGAGACATTTGCTCCTGTTGCCCGTTTGGAGGCAATTCGGATCCTTCTAGCATTTGCAGTTGCTAAAGGGTTCAAATTGTACCAAATGGATGTGAAGAGTGCCTTCTTGAATGGGGTGATCGAGGAAGAAGTGTATGTGAGGCAGCCCCCGGGTTTTGAGAGTGAGAGATACCCACACCGAGTGTACAAACTCCACCGAGCTTTATATGGCCTAAAGCAAGCACCCAGAGCGTGGTATGGTAGATTGAGAGGGTTCTTGCTTAGCAAGGGGTTTGAGATGGGGAAGGTTGATAAGACGCTCTTCTTGCTGAGAAATGGCAAAGATCTTTTAATCGTTCAGATTTACGTGGATGATATCATTTTTGGTGGCTCTTCTCATGATCTTGTTGCCAAGTTTGCAGATGATATGAGCAGGGAATTTGAGATGTCGATGATGGGAGAGTTGCAGTTCTTTCTCGGGCTGCAGATCAAGCAAACCAAGGATGGGACATTTGTGCACCAAAGCAAGTACACCAAGGACATTCTCAAGAAATTCGACATGAGCGACTCCAAGCCGATGACTACGCCGATGAGTACGACTACAGCTTTGGATGCGGATGAGGACGGAGAACCAGTAGACCAGAAGGAGTACCGGAGCATGATCGGCTCCCTCCTCTACTTGACGGCGACGAGGCCGGACATACAGTTCAGCGTGTGTCTGTGCGCTCGTTTTCAGGCTTCACCGAGGACTTCACATCGTCAGGCCGTCAAGAGGATTTTCAGGTATCTCAAGTTTACTCCTGAGCTGGGTCTTTGGTATTCTGCCGATTCCACTCTTGCACTTCATGGATTTTCTGATGCGGATTTTGCTGGATGTCGTGTTGATCGCAAGTCTACTTCTGGTCAGTGTCAGTTTCTTGGCTCGTCTCTTGTGTCTTGGTCTTCTCGCAAGCAGTCTAGCGTAGCCCAATCCACCACTGAAGCCGAGTATGTTGCTGCTGCTAGCTGTTGTTCTCAGTTGCTTTGGATCACATACACCTTGAGAGACTTTGGCTTAGACATGTCCCATGTTCCACTTCTTTGTGATAGCACCAGTGCCATAAGCGTAGCCAAAAATCCCTGTGCTTCATTCCAAAACCAAACACATAGAAGTGAGGTACCACTTTCTGAGAGATCATGTGGAGAAAGGAGATATTGAGCTTGCCCACGTTTCTACCCAAAACCAGCTTGCAGACATTTTCACTAAGCCACTTGACCAAGTCACCTTCACCCGCTTGCGAGGGGAACTTGGTGTGTGTGCGGTTTTCTGAGCTGAGTTTTGGAGGCTTCTCTTGTAGCATATGTATATTTGTGTACCATCTTTGTATCTTGATGTATATTTTTTCTTGCTTTTGTATCTTGATTTCATCTTTTGTATCATATCTTAGGATGAGCTTCTCCTATATGCAGTGATTTGTACAACTTGCTACATTTTAGAGTTTAGGCAGGCTGGCTAGGGATTGATTGGATGGATGGCTATGCTCTTGATGGTCTTGATATATATTCTGTTGAGATAGTCTTCTTTTGAATTAAAATGACAAACTAACTTAATTCCTACACCCATGAGTAAATGCCTTTGCATGTCTTGTTTGAGCCGAAATGGCTATATCTTGCTTAAGATCATGTTAGGGTGTGTTATTCTTTTCATTTGGGTCAAAGACCTTTGTCATTATAAATGTTTAGCCCATGCTTTATCTTGTGGAGGAGCATAAGCTTCTTTCTGTCGCAAAGACATTTCATGTACCATGCTTACTTTGAAAAACTTGAAAAATATGATGTCTATGCATGAAAGAAGAAAGTTGAGAAAAAGATATATTTGCAGAAAATTATGCTCATGCTTCGATGCTTTCACCATTGCACACACTTGCACACATGGGTGCTAAGCGGTTGCATGTTGTTTGCCGGAGAAGTCTCCCATGAGAAGTGAACACATGGCTCCGTGCTTTGACATGACATAAGGTAGAACTTGGGCGTTTATGATGATCTTTTGTCAAGAATGCTTGTCCTTTCATGATTTTGGTGAGATGAAGTTTATTTTTGCTTAAACAATCCATGGTTAGGACTTTGCTCATGCGGTGACATTTTTGCTAAAAATCCAACATTTGCTCATGGCTTTGTCAATTGGATGTATGTCTTCACCTTCTTGATGGCAATGCCCGTATGACATGATGAACTAGCTTGTATGCCTCTTCTCTAACTTGTAGCACTTTGTATTGCTCATTGTATATTTGAGAAGCTTGTAGTTGCATTTTTTGCATTTTTGCTGTGCTGCCTATACATACTCGGCAATGCCGACAGAAGCAACTCGGCAGTGCCGATTCTTGTGCTTTTAGTTCCATTTTTGCATTTTCGTTGTGCTGGCTGTGTATACTCGGCAGTGCCGGTTTTGACAACTCGGCAGTGCCGAGTACACACAACTCAGTGTCGGTTTTGTGCACTTTGGCTTTCTCTGACCTTGATTCATGCATTGTCAACAAGGGGGAGAATATCTTGAGCATTTCTAAAGAAAAGGGACAATTTTCTGGAAAGATTTTGAAAGTTTGTGCAAGATTGCATTTTCTAAAAGAGAAGCACATGTGAGTCATTTTTGAGTGTTTTCAGCACGCACGAGTTCACTTGTTCAGGGGGAGTTGCATCAATGCAGGGGGAGTGCTTTGAAGTATTCTGAGAAGTGATTTGGAGATTTGTGACTTGGTTTGTGCTTTTGCTCTTTTGCCGATGGTGTTGAGCCCTTTCGCTTCTTCTTGAAGGGTCGGCGTTTCTGGAGCTTTCTCTTGCTAAGTGACTTTTGATTTGGCTTGTTCTTGCTTTTAGTCACTTGCTTGAGTCTTGTTTTCGATTTCTTTTACATTTTCTTTATATCATTGGTTACTATGTGTGTGTTGTCAATGCACTCATCAAGGGGGAGATTGAGGACCCGGTGTGTCCGAGGACCGGTGGATGGTCGCTTCCTGGTGTGATGAGTGATTGACAACGTGGTGTGGATTGACGTTTCCCTTGGCTCAAGTATTGCAGGTGTAGAATGCGGCTTGGTTGCATTGGTGCAGGTGAAGAACAGGCGCGAAAGGTCTTAGCCATGGCGGCCTCCGAGGAGCGGAGAGACAAGTAGGCTTGGTTCGAGGGACCCGGTGGCCGGTGGATCAAGTGCGGTTCACATGCTGGCAAGAACGAGCAAGGGGACGTGGTTCCGGTGCGAGGTAGCGGCTCACAACCGAAGCTCGTACGCGGACGTGAAGCCGGCGCAAGGTGGCGGCTAACAACCGAAGTTTGCGCGCGGGGTTTGGTGATTTGGCCACAAAATCATCGGTGGACGGTTTCCCTTGGTTTGGGCCTCAAAACCAAGGACCGAGGACTCGACGTGGCGAAGATGGGCCGTTGGGCTGCTGGGCTGTATGTACCCGGCAGTGCCGAGTTGGACAACTCGGCAGTGCCGAGTACATGCACCCGACTGGGCTGGCCCAAGAACGGCGTCGAGGAGCTTCGATCCGGAGGACACGCGGCGTGACTGCAAGGCTTGCGTCGGAGGGAAGCTAGCTTGCAGTGGAAGGTGCCCGAGCCGGAAAATATCTGAAGACCAAATGTCAAATTTGCCCCTGAGGGGTATGTATCACTTAGGGGTAGTTTAGTCTTTAGGACACCACCACTTGGACTACTAATAGGCCCCTTCAGGGCTGGTGGCTGTCATCTCTTTAGTTATCTTTTATTTGGCTTGTTTAGTTTTCCTCTTCCCTTCATCCTCTCCACCTAGAACTACCTCGAATCATTCCTAGTTTGTATAGGTGAATTCATGGTTATGTGATTAAGATTATGCAGTTCATCTTTGTGCCATGATTTGATTTCCCGAGCTCTTTTTCCCTTTTCTATTTTCGTGGGTATTTTTGGAGCTATTTTTGGGGGATTTTCGTTCTTCTCAATCTAGGGCGTTTTCTCTCGGATTTCTTTGGGGGATTCACGTATGAGTGCCTTGTGCCTTCTTTTGCTGGTGATCCCTTGCCCCCAAGCGCCGAGAATTGCTTCAGATTTGAGATTTTCGGGATGAACTTGATGTCATGGTGTTCATCACGAGATCTGAGTTTTCGGGAGTTGTGCTGAGCTAGAGGCCGAGATCTTTTGGGAAAACACTCCACTGGAGGTCTAGATCATCTGACCAAAATCTCGCCTCAAGAGCTCAAGCCGTTTGGGAGATCCATCCTCGAGTTGACTTTGGGGCTGTGCTGTTTGCGTGTACCCGGCACTGCCGAGTTGTGAAAACCGGCACTGCCGAGTACATAGACTCGAGGGGTGCTTCTGTGCTGTGTGTATTCGGCAGTGCCGAGTTCTGAAAACCGGCAGTGCCGAGTACACACACCCAGTGGCTGTTTCGGTGAAGTTTTTGGATCGAGGATTCTTTCTGTGTTTCCGCTGCATGCTTCTTGTTCCTAGGGTCAGTAGCATCTCAGTTGCTGCGTGATCTTGGCAAGATAGTGTCACGAAGTCCGGAAGTGATTTTGGGGTGAAAGCCGGATTTGGAGAAGAAATTTTTATCGGCTCCCATTCACTCCCCCCCTCTCTGGTCGCCGTTTCGGTCCTTCAGCACTCCTCTCAAGAGCCGGATGAAGGCTCCTGTGAAGGAGCGCATGCTGGACACGCGCGCCGGCAAAGATGACGCCCGTCACATCCTCAATAAAAGGAAGCTCGACACCACCACCGGCCATGGGTACCACACTCGACGTGGAGGCCGCTACGACAGCCGTGAAGACAAGAGCCCATCGCCGGAACCTCCTGGTACTCGGGTGTTCAGCCGCGAGATCCGGACGGCACCGATACCTCCACGATTCCGGCAACCGACCACCATCGTCAAATACTCCGGGGAGACCGACCCTCGAGTCTGGCTCAACGATTACCGCCTGGCATGCACGCTGGGTGGTGCGTCCAGCGACGAAGTCATCATCCGCAACCTGCCCCTCCATCTCGCGGACTCGGCGCGAGCATGGCTGGAGCAGCTGCCCCCGAACCAGATCCATGACTGGAACGATCTTGTGAACACCTTCGTGGGCAATTTCCAGGGCACGTACGTACGCCCGGGGAACCCCTGGGACCTTCGGCAATGTTGCCAGAAGCCCGGCGAGTCCCTGCGGGATTACGTTCGTCGCTTCTCCAAATGCTGCACAGACCTTCCGAACGTCGGGGACTCGGAGGTGCTTCACGCCTTCCTCCTGGGCACGACGAATCGAGGCCTAGTGCGCAAACTTGGACGAAAGCCCCCCACTACCGTTAGTGGGTTGTTCGACATCGCCACGCGCTACGCCTCCGGCGAAGAGGCAGAGGGCGCTAACTTCGTCGACAAGAAGGGGAAGCACGTGGAAGGAGCGCCCGTGGAGGGAAACAAGCCTAAGGCCCCCGCCAAAAAGATGAAGCAGGGGAAGAAAGGGAAGAAGGTGCAGCAGGCGCCACGAGTACCAGAGCCAGACGACGACTCCGACGAAGCCCTCGCGGCGGACCCCGCCCGCAAGGGCCCAGGGGGTCAGCTTCGAGGCCCGGGGGTCTTCGACGACATGCTCAAAAAACCGTGCCCATACCACAGAGGCCTGGTCACTCACACCCTCGAGCAATGTGAGATGCTGAAGAAATACTACAACCACGTGGCCGCGAAGAACGACAACGAGAAGGGAGACGCCGACGGCAAGGACAAGGGTGGATTCCCCCAGGTGGAGAATGTGTTCTTCATCTTCGGGGGACCCACGACCAACATGACGTCTCGGCAGCGCAAGCGCGAACGTTGAGAGGTCCTGGCAGTACACCGGGCGGCCCCGAAGTACCTCGACTGGTCGGAGGAGACCATCTCCTTCAGCAGAGAGGATCACCCCGATTTCATTCCGAATCCGGGGCAATACCCGCTCGTCGTCGACCCCGTCATTGGCAACACACGCTTCTCCAAGGTGCTCATGGACGGAGGCAGCAGCCTCAACATCATGTATGCTCCCACCCTGGAGCTCCTGGGGATCGGCAGGGACCAGCTGCGCTCAAGCAAGGCGCCGTTCCACGGCGTCGCTCCAGGGAAGCGGGTTCAGCCCCTCGGGCAGATCGACCTGCCAGTCTACTTCGGGACGCCGGACAACTTCCGCAAGGAAGTCCTCACCTTCGAGGTGGTGGGGTTTCGGGGTGCCTATCACGCCATTCTCGGGCGACCGTGCTACGCCAAGTTCATGGCCATCCCGAACTACACCTACCTCAAGCTGAAGATGCCGGGCCCGAAGGGAGTCATCACCGTGGGGCCCTCGTTCGAGCACGCCTACGAGTGCGATGTCGAGTGCGTCGAACACGCCGAGGCACTCGCTGAAGATGAAGCTTGTGTAGCCTGTCTGGAAGAGATGGTTCACGAGATCGACAACCCCGCGCCAAAGCACGTTGGCAGCTTCGAGCCAGCCGAGCAGACTAAGGACGTACCCCTCGACCCCAGCAACCCTGACGACAAGACGTTGAAGGTCAGCTCCACCCTCGACCGCAAATAGGAAGTGGTGCTCGTCGACTTCCTCCGCGCCAACGCCGACATCTTCGCGTGGAGCCCCTCGGATATGCCCGGCATACCGAGGGAGGTCGCCGAGCACTCCCTTGATATCCAGCCCAACTCCAGGCCGGTGTGCCAGCGCCTTCGGCGCTTTGACGAGTAGAAGCGTCGAGCGATTGGAGAGGAGCTGCGCAAGCTCTTGGAGGCCGGATTCGTCAAGGAAGTTTTTCATCCCGTGTGGCTAGCTAACCCTGTACTAGTTATGAAAAAAAATGGGAAATGGCGGATGTGCGTGGATTATACCGGTTTAAATAAAGCATGTCCCAAAGTTCCCTTTCCTTTGCCACGAATCGATCAAATCGTAGATTCCACCGCGGGGTGTGAACTCCTCTGCTTCCTTGATGCGTATTCCGGTTATCACCAAATAAAGATGAAAGAATCCGACCAACTCGCGACTTCTTTCATCACCCCCTTCGGCATATACTGCTACACTACGATGCCGTTTGGGCTTCGAAACGCGGGGGCCACGTATCAGCGATGTATGCTTCGGGTCTTCGGAGACCAGATCGGGCGCACCATGGAAGCATATGTCGACGACATCGTCGTAAAATCAAAGAAGGCAGACAACTTGATCGACGATTTGCGAGCCGCTTTCGAGGCTCTCCGGGCCGCCGGTGTAAAGCTCAATCCGGAGAAGTGCGTTTTCGGAGTGCCGCGAGGCATGTTGTTGGGTTTCATAGTAGCCCAGCGAGGCATTGAACCCAACCCCGAGAAGGTTGCTGCTCTCGAACGGATGGGCCCTATCCGAGACTTGAAAGGAGTCCAACGGGTCCTGGGGTGCTTAGCGTCGCTCAGTCGCTTTATAGCTCGGCTAGGGGAAAAGGGTTTACCTCTGTATCGGCTCCTGAGAAAACACGAACGTTTCTCCTGGACCCCAGAGGCATAGGAAGCCCTCGACAAGCTCGTCGCGTCACTTTCGAGTTCACCCATCCTTACGCCACCAAGGGATGGGGAAACGCTCTACCTATACGTGGCCGCGACGACCCAAGTGGTTAGCGCGGTCATCGTAGTAGAGAGAGAAGAAGAAGGCCATGCACTGCCGGTACAACGACCCGTGTACTATATCAGCGAGGTATTATCAGAAACCAAGACGCGGTACCCGCAGATTCAAAAACTGTTGTACGCGGTCGTGCTGGCTCGAAGGAAGCTAAGGCACTACTTCGAGGCGCACCCGGTGATCGTGGTCTCGTCGTTCCCCTTGGGGGAGATAGTCCGCAACCAGGACGCGTCTGGGAGGATTATCAAATGGTCGGTGGAACTGATGGGCGAAACGCTCACGTACGCACCGCGCAAAGCCATCAAGTCCCAGGTTCTCGCGGATTTCGTCGCCGAGTGGACAGACGTTCAACTACCCCCGCCCCAGATACAGGCAGAGTGTTGGACTATGTACTTCGACGGATCTGTGATGAAGACCGGAGCGGGGGCGGGGCTACTCTTCATCTCGCCTCATGGAGAACACATGCGCTATGCGGTACGGCTGCATTTCCCCGCCTCCAACAACATGGCGGAATACGAAGCCCTCCTCAGTGGGCTCCGTATCGCCCTCGAGCTGGGCATCAAACGCCTCGACGTCAGAGGGGACTCGCAGCTAGTCGTAGACCAAGTGATGAAGAACTCGAGCTGCCATGACGAGAAGATGGAAGCATACTGCCACGCAGTGCGGCGCCTCGAGGACAAATTCCTCGGCCTCGAACTCAACCACATCGCGCGCAAGTACAATGAAGAAGCGGACGAGTTGGCTAAGATTGCGTCGGGGCGAACCACCGTCCCCCCGAACGTCTTCGCCCGCGACTGCTCGAGACCCTCCATCGAGCCCCCGCGTCCGGACACGACGTCGGAAGCGTCCTCGAGGGAGGCCCGCATCGAGCCAATGGACGAGGATCCCTCGACACGAGGCGTCGAGACCCCCCAACCAGAGACACCACCGCCTGAGGAGCAGGAGGCAATGGAGATCGACGGATCTCCGGCCTCACAGGACTAGCGACACCAATACGTAGACTGGATCGACCACGGCACGCTACCCTCGGATCGAACCGAGGCACGACGCATCGCCAGACGAGCTAAGTCGTTCGCCATGATCGACGGCGAGCTGTACAAGCGTAGCCCTTCTGGGGTGATGCTACGCTGCCTCCCCATTCCCGCAGGACGGCAGTTGATACGAGACATCCATGCAGGAACGTGCGGGCATCACGCAGCGGCCCGAACCCTCGTGGGCAACGCCTTTCGACAAGGTTTCTATTGGCCCACGGCGGTTGCCGACGCGATAGAGGTCGTGCGTACCTGTGAAGGGTGCCAGTTCTATGCCCGCAAGACGCACCTCCCGGCGCATGAGCTACAAACCATCCCCATCACGTGGCCCTTCGCCGTATGGGGGTTGGATCTTGTGGGTCCGCTGCCAAAAGCGCCCGGGGGCTTTACTCACCTGCTGGTTGCCATCGACAAGTTATCGAAGTGGATCGAGGTCCGGCCCATCACGAACATCCGATCCGAGCAAGCGGTACAGTTCTTCGACGACATAATCCACAGGTTTGGAGTGCCGAACTCAATAATCACTGACAATGGCACCCAATTCACTGGCAAGAAGTTCTTCGAGTTCTGCGACCGCAACCACATCCGCGTGGATTGGTCGGCCGTTGCGCATCCCCAAACAAATGGCCAGGTGGAACGGGCCAACGGCATGATATTGCAATGATTGAAGTCGAGAATCTTCAACAAGCTGAACAAGTTTGGCCGCAAGTGGATCGGCGAAGTACCCTCGGTCGTCTGGAGCCTTAGGACAACCCCAAGCAGAGCCACGGGTTTCACCCCGTTCTTTCTGGTATACGGCGCCGAGGCAATCTTGCCCACGGATCTAGAGTACGGGTCCCCGAGGCTCAGGGCGTATCAAGATGAAGCGAACCAGCAAGCTCGACGAGACTCCCTCGACTGCGTGGACGAGGCGCGCGACGTTGCGCTGTTAAACTCGGCAAGATATCAACAGACGCTCCGTCAGTACCAAGCGCGGAAGGTGCGACGCCGAGACTTCAGCAAGGGAGATCTGGTCCTTAGGCTGCGACAAGACACTCGAGGGCGCCACAAGTTCACCCCTCCGTGGGAAGGCCCCTACATCATCGCCGAGGTCCTGAAGCCAGGCACGTACAAGCTAGCCAACGAGAAAGGCGAAGTCTTCGCTAACGCCTGGAACATCCAGCAACTACGTCGTTTCTACCCTTAAACTCCTCGTGCTTGCCCATGTATCAGCTCATGCGACTCCTTAGTAATAATAAAGATCGTGTACAGTTTAAACATTGGAATTATCGCTTGTCTCGCGGAGAGAAAGGCGTAACGCCCCTCGAGTGGATGAAGGAAGCTCTTTATTGCCATAAAACGCATGACCGGCGAACGGTCGTGTACAACAAACAATATACAAAGCCGCTCCTTCGCGGCCGAAAGACGGATGTAGCCATGCCCATTTCTCAACACTGGCGACCCTAGACCGACTAGGAACGTCGCTAGTTTTCTTCTAACACCAGCATGGCCACATACGCCAGGGCAAACGGGAGTTCTCCACGGCTGGCGCGGCAAAGGTTCAAAGAACCTCGTCGACCTCCAGGTCGTCGCGCGCGCCCCGGTCGGTGAAACGACCTTCACCAACATAGTGAGGGCCTGAGCGGCGCAACGCCGGCTGCGACGCCCACCTATCAAGACGTGGCGCGCACCCGGAAGCAAGACCACTCTGCCACCAAAGCGCGCCGCCACCGGACGCCGTGGACGGGTGACCATCGCACCTGCCTCGTTCAACCATCGCCTGCACGCCGTCCAGCTCAAGCTGGAAGACGAGGCACCGGTTGCCGACGAGGACAACCGCTGTCCGAACGTCGACCAGCCCGAGCTGGAAGATGAGGCAGCGGTTGCCGGCGAGGCAGATACGGCCGGCACCTTTTCTCCTTCATTCGCCCTCCTCTTCGCTAGCATTCTTCTAACACCAAAGCTCCGCCCACCCTCGAACTAAGTCAGGAGGGCAAACTCCACCCCACCCCGCCGTTCTTAACTCTAAACCCATGGAACTCGTAAAAGGCTCACAACACTTGTGATCCCTACCACCATGGTCGAGCCTATTTATAGCGCCCACACCCTAGGCCCCTTCCGCGGCATGCGCCTGACCCTCTGCGCGGAGCGGCCCCGCGTGCCTTACTCATGGACAGACCCCCAAGGGGGCCCCCTGGCGAGAGGACGGCGCGTGACAGCACGGCAGAAGCGGGCATCCCTCAGAAAGGAAACACGCTCGACGCGTGGCGGTCCGACGGGGACGTGCACTACGGCCAAGGTCACGAGGCTACTATTTTCGTCAGAAAGGCGGGGCGGACGACATCAAAGACACCAGCACGCCATCGCTCAGCGAGCGGCGCGCGAGTCGAGGCCGCAGCCCTCGCAGCACGCCATCGCTCAGCAAAGCGGCACGCAAGTCGTGGCTGCAGCCCTCGCTGAATGCTCTGCACGCTGACAGAGTGACAGGACGCCCATGACGGGACGAGGCAGCGGGAGCCATGCACCCGTCGCGTCACCAGCGCTGAGGCAGCTGAGCCAGGCACCCGTCGCATCACCAGCGCTGAGGCAGCGAAGCCAGGCACCCGTCGCATCACCTGCGCCGCCCCGACAAAAAAGCTAAGCTACCCTTCTACCCTACGGTTTCTTCGACGCTCCATCTCTCCATCATTTCGATCACGACTTTTCGCGCATGGGGCAGGGAGATTCTTTCTTTGCCCCGCGCGAAGACAAAAACTCCCTCGGGGGCTAACACAGGGCACATTACCCTGGGGAACAAACGCTCCACCCCTCGCCACTTGTTTCTTCTCGCAATTTTCTACAAATTTTCGTCGCTTTGTCATGTTTCGGTTGTGTGTACAAAGAAGCGACGGAGATAGGGCATCGACGGCTAAGGCAAAGGGGTGGCGATGTCATGGGATAGCTTACGCCTCCGGGATACGGCATCCCCATTCGTCACCCTCGAACCTAAGCTACTCGCGGAGGGGCGGGGCGCGGCTGCTTGAAGCCCAAGAGTGTCGGTGTCGAGGGAAAGCCTACGCCTTTGGGATACGGCGTCCCCCATCGACACCCCTGGGCTCGAGCAGTCCAAGCTCTTCCCGTGCGTAGGGAGATGGTCTAACCCGGTCGAATTCCTTTCGAGGCACACAACCAAAATGACAGTAAACATAGCGAATTTAAATACAATCAAGCACGATACCGAAGTTCTCAAACATCCACAAGTTCAAAACATAAAGATTCCTAAACCTATTACAAATTCGCCTCGCAGACACTGTCACAGGCAAAGTTCCTCAAGCGCCATCCCCGTCGACGGTGCGCTCTGGGGAGGTGTCGTCGTCACCCTCGCCTGAACCGGGGAGGATCTCGTCAGCGAAGAGCGTAGCGAGTGCGGCGGCCGTCTCTGCTACGTTGGCATCAGCCTGCTCGACCGCGGCCACCGCGGCATCATCGTCGAGGCCCTCAGCGACGACGTAGCCCGTCGCTAGTGCGTCGAGCTGGACGAGGTAGTGCGTCGACACCACGCCAAGAGCCTTGCGGATGCCGAGGAGGAACGCGTTCTTCACCCGCCCCATGACGCGGTCACCCAGAGACCTCAGGCGGCTGGCCAACGAACTGCCAGACTGGGCGCCGTCCTCCTCGAACTCCAAACACACCGCGGCGGCGGCTTCTCGTAGCTCCTCGAGCTCCTGCTGCGAGGACGCGTAAGCGACCCCCACCGCCTCCGCCCTGGCCTGCGAGTCCGCCACGGCCGCTTGCAAGCCTAGGATAAATCAAAAAGGAAAGGAATCTTCAGCGACAGGGCCAGTGTGGGTTCTGGAAGAACGGAAAAGTTACGCAGAGGCTCGAAGCTTACCGGCTGCCCGCTCCTTCTCAGCGGACCATTGCGTGCGGACCGCGCACGACTCCTCCCGCAGCGTCGCCAACGAGGCCCCTTGTTCTTGGGTCGTTGACCGCAGCACCTCGAGAGCCACGCTGTGCTCAAGGACTTGGGCCTCAGCCGCAGCAGCTGCTTCGTGTTGCTGGCGGAGCGAGGCCTGTGCCGCGGCGAGGGAAGCATCCTTCTCCTGCAGGAGAGCGTTCAGGCGCTCCACCTCGAGGGCCCTCTCTGCGGCCGCGGCACGCAGAGCGTCGCGCTCCCTCTCTGCGCGGCTCAGGGACTCGCCGTGCGCGCGAGCAGCAGCCCACGCCTCGTTTATTGCAGCATGAGCCTGGTCCACCTCAGAGCTCAGCTCGGCATTCCTCTGCATCAGATCATGGACGTGGGCGTGCTGGTCGGCGATGTACGAGACCTTGGACGCCGCCAGGTCTCGAAGTTGCTGGTACAGGGGAACAACGCGAAGTCAAGGCACGAAGCGAAAAATCAAAGGGGCCAAGGGCGAAGAACACAAACTCACCACGTGCAGCTGAAGCCCCCTGGTCCGGTGAAGCTCGAGCGCGTCGGAGAGGGCGTTCTGGAGGTCGGTGCCGATTTGATGATGCTCCAGCCAGAGCTGGTTCTCGTTCTCCGCGATGGAGACGAGTTCATCCGGGATCCCAGGGCGGTCCAGCCCAAGGATGCCTCGGATACCACCGCTCGTGCTGGCGCCAGCGCTGGCGGGGACGCTTCGACCCTCGACCGCCTCCAGCCTCGAAGGCGCGGTTGGGCCCGCGGCCACGACGGAACTGACCGCCGCAGCGGCCTCTGCCGGCGCGGGAGTTTCCTCCGCGACAGCACCCCCGCTCTCGAGCAGAGGCGCCGCACTGGCAGGAGGGAGCGCCTGCGCCTCGCACGGGGGCTCGAACCCCGGCGCCATGTCTTCTTCGTCGGCAAGGATGTAGACCACCTCGCTCCTCGCGCGCCTTCCTTCCTCCTCCGCGCCTGGGCCCGCAGGCTCTCCCGGACGACCCTGCCCGGCGACCCCAGTGGGGGCCAAGCCCCGCTCCTCCGCGGCCCCTTCGAGGCCAAGCTCCCGCCGCGCTCGCTCGACCCCCCTGGCCATGGCCGCCTCGTAGCTGGCCACGAGCGAGGCCTCAGCCTCTAGCGTCGTGCGCGAGGGCGGGGCCTCGGTGTGGGGTGTCGAGTGAACCCTCGTCTTGAGGGCTTTGATGGGAGCGAGCGTGGGGGCAGTGGGGGTGGAGGTCCCGCTAAAATAACCAAACCAGAAATTAGAAAGTCGACGCAGACATCAACCAAAACGAGCCGTCGAAGGGAGATGAAACACTTACCGGTTGACGCCCTTGAGCTTCCGCTTCTGGGAGCGGCGCGAAGGCGGTTGTACCGCAGGCGCGGGGGCCCGCTCGCCGGCGACCCCGGCCCTCGCCGGCGGGGCGGGCGCCGGGACAGAAGCACCCGACGCGCCTGGCGCCGCGGCCACGAGCGGGGACGCGCCGGGCGCCGCGGCCACGAGCGGGGACGCGTCAGCGGCGCGCGCCACCGTCGCCGACTCGAAGAAAATCTCGTCGTCTGACGAGTCGTCCTCCTCTGGCTCGGGCGTGCTGTCGGGGGTCGGCAGTGGGGAGAGACCCTCCCTTTCCCGCCTCCGGTTCTCCTTTTGGTGCTCGTCCCTCCGCCGTTGCTTCCGGAGGCGCGTCTCTTTCTCCGCGTCCTTACGCGCCTTCTGCCGCTCGGCGTTCAGGCGGTTGGCTTCGCGGACATCAGGGAGAGGGGGAGCCGATCGGTGCCCTTTGTGGGTCAGCCCCTGAAAATACGAAGTTAATCGCTTAATAAACTTGATACGAGCGCGAAACGGTTCGAAAGGAGAAGGGAAAATACTCACGAAGGTGAGGTAGCCCTCGTCGGGGCGCATCTTGATGGCCCAGAGGACGTCGTCCTCGACCGCCATCTTGGTGCAGTCCACGGCGCGCCGCGCCCGCTGGGCCGCCTCCGCAGCTGAGAGCGGCTCCTGGGCCATCCTCGAACCCTCGAAAGGGGCCCTCGACGTCAGCTGGTAGATGGGCAAGCTCCTCTGCATGAGAGGAACCACCCGCCGCTGGTGGAAGTTGGCGATGACGGCGGCGGCGTTTAGCCCCTTCTTCGCCAGGGATCGAAGCGCCGTGGTGAAGATCCCAAGCTTGTCTTGACGAGCTTTGGGGGAGACCCCCCAGCTCCATGCGAGCGGCTTCTCCGCCACGATCTTGTCAGTGTAGGGGGGAGGAGGTTACCGTCGTTACGCAGGTAGAACCACCCCTTGTCCCAGTCCGCGTTGTTGGACGTCATGGTGGTGGGGATGTAGAGATCTTTTCTCCCTTCCCGCAGCTGGAACATGACGCTGCCGGCGCGGACAAGCCTCCGCACCCCAGTGGCCCCAGTGGCGACGGTGTGGAGCTCGGCCCGGAACAAGTGAATCCACAAGTCCCAGTGCACCGGAACCCCTAGGTATCCCTCGCATACCGCGACGAACACCGCCGCCTGGGAGATGGCGTTCGGGGCGAAGTTATGGAGCTCCACCCCGTAGTACGTGCACAGAGCGCGGATGAAATCCCCGGGAGGAGATCCGAACCCGCGCTCGTGCAGGCGAGCCAGGCTCACAACGTAGCCCTGGGGTGGAGCCGGCACCCTGTGCGAGGATGGCGGCGCCATCCACTCCGGCTGGCCGGCGGAAGAGATCTTGGGGAGCAGGCCTCTCGCAACGAGCGACTCCAGGTAGTTCTTGTCGGCGGTGGACGGGCTCCATGGGGCAGCTTCCCTCAAGGTCACCATGGCTGAGGAAGGGGAGTGAAGATGGATTGGATCTAAGCTCTCGAGGGCTAGCGAGTACGAAGAGACGGAGGGAACAAAGGTTTGAGCTAAGGTAAGGGAAACTGACCCCTCCTCTCCCCGTATTTATCGACGAAATTTTACCGGGCCGCGGGTAAAGCGCGGCTGCGGGCACGCGTTAACTCTGCACTTAACCCTGTCGCCGACAAGTGGACCCCGCAAACGTGGTGGGCCAACATAAAGGCACAATTATGACTGTGGCCGCCCGAGGCGTCGCGAAGTCTTGTAGCGCGTCTAATCCAACCGCCCCGCCAGCGCCGCTCTCGCCTGAAAAGGCGCGCCACTACGCCCTGGCCGCGCCACGTTGGCCATGACTGCCTGACCGGACGCCTCGGACCCCGCCCCAACCAAACCGCCAGCGAATATTCCCTTGCTCCGCACCAGCACAGGTAAGGCATATATCGCTCGAGCTTTACTGATCAGGGGGTCGAAGCCTGGCTCTCGTCGAGAGTTCCGACAGGCTCTCCAGATCAAACAGAGTCAGGGGCGAACAGGGCATGCACGAACACGCTCAACCTCGAACAAAGGCCTCGAGGCCTCGAGGATGCCCTGATCCGCGTTCAAGGCTGAACAAAGGAGGCCAGTTGAAGGATCCCAACGAGGGAGCGCATCGAGCCCTCGGTCCTAACGAATGGGATCGAGCCTTGCCTGGCGTACCTTTGTAAGCTTGTTCTGTATGAGACGTGTCTCCGGACCACGAGCCGACCCTAAACGAGCAGGGCACGGACGTCCACTTGAACCACCCGCTAACAGCTCACCGACACGTCCATGACTCGCGGCCCGCTCATGGGTAGCATGGAACTGTGTCCCCCCTCCTCCCGTGACGGGGCGACGAGGGTCGAAACTCATGGTCAAAGGCCTCTCGAAATTGGCCGAGTCAGGGTTCGGTCCATAAGGGACAACCCACGATGGCTCGAGACAAGACAACCTGGAGTCTAAGGGCGAGAACAAGACCTTGGACGATGCAATTCACTCCTCCAAGGCCTCGGGGGCTACACCCGCGGGTGCGCTAGCGCGCCCCCACGGAAAGCTCTACGAAGGGACCTCGAAACGCCAAAACTCCAGAAAGAACACTAACCCATGCAGGTCTGACACTCATCACTGCATGGCCTCAGGGGCTACTGTCGGTGCCAATCCTGGGAGAGGCCCTAAGACAACAGTAATCACCAACTAAACCGCTGGAACCAATTAACCCGGCGAAAAATAAGTGCGGAGGTCTTGATCCGCTGTCAAGCTCGAGGGTGCCCAGTACCCCTCGAGCGAAGCGGAACTCCGCCTCGCTCGAGCCCCCTCGCTCGAAGCCCGGAACCCGCTCTCGATGCCTATCTCCGCCTCGCTCGAGACCCCTCGCTCGCAGGGCCCGCTGACGGCTCACCTACCCATGGACAAGAGCATTTAATGGCTCCGCACGGCCTTGGGCGAGGAAGTCAGGCAACGAATCATTAGCCCATCCCCGGTCATCTCCGCCAACCCCTGACACCGTGCGGTCACTTCCGACACCGTGCGGTCACCCCTGACTCCGTGCGGTCATCATCTACACTGTACAGCGTGATGGACCTGTATGGCGTCACGAGCCTGGGCAACGTGACAGCCCTGTACCGTCACGCTCCCCTGTTCTACCAACTCCGGTACGGGGACCCCTCGAACGGACAGGGGGAGCCCTCGAACGGGTCCATGGCCCGATGTACTTGATGATGACGACCCACGCCAGCCCATAAAATCAGGAGCACAAGGAGCGTGCGTCATGTACAGGGGACGTCACGCCATGCGCCAGAGCACCATACGCCGGGAAGTCGCATAGTCCGACAACGCGAGCCAAGACAAGAGTCACGCCCGCAGTCATGCCCCGTCGTACGCCGTCACTGTACCAAGTACTGTACTTCTACTGTTTGTAACTGCCCCTCTTTGAACTATAAAAGGAGGAGGCAGCCCTATGGAACGAGGAGGCGACCAGACACACTCATTCACACACTCATTCACACTACTCAGTTCATCAAGCAACACAACTCTCACTCGTTCTAAGGGACCTGGAGGCTCATCCTCCTCCCCCGCCAAGCTTGTAGCCCCCTACTACGAGCACCCCCCGGTGCAAGGCAATACAAGTGCGCAAGCACACCCTGCTGGACGTACGATCGGAAGATCGGAACCAGGATAAACCTCGTGTCACCACATTGCCCTTGCATCGACCATCGAGAGACGGAACACAGCGCACTTTTCTGCAGGTGTTGGACCCCCGCGCGGTTCCGACACCGACACAAAGTTTTGCGCAAACATTTTTTTCCTTTGAAATTTGCTAACAAAATTTTCTCCAAACATTTTTTTCTTTGTAAATGTTTGCTCAAGATTTTGTTGCACAATTGTTTTTCATAAATTTTTTTCTCTTACAAGTTTTGTTCCACAACTTTTTGGCTGTTCAAAATTTGTTCATAATTTTTTACGTCAAATTTTTCACAAATATTTTGCATGAGTCCGACGAAAAAAATGAGAAATGGAATCGCTGCAGTGTGCATGGAGGCTTGTAGGGACCAGGTGTGAAAGCGATGTGTATGACCGGGTGTGAAAACGTGTGTGTAGCATGCGGAGGAGCAGGGGTCGGAAAACTGCGGGCACGGAACTGTCGGTACGCGCGCATGCAAATTGGCAATGCTCATGCAACACACACAAGCAAAGCTGGCCATTTAAAAACAAAATGTTAAATACTCAACAACCAAACAACGTGATACATGATTCATGAGAAACGTTAAGACTGGAAAGACATGGGATGAGGCGATAAGGTGCTCCGAAAAGGGAAGATCCATAAGACCAACTCCAGCCCAGCCCTTAAATGGGCATCTATTCCCATTTTAGTCTTTCGAATGGGAAAAAACAATTTCATTCGGGCCTTTAAATGGGCTACCATTTTGTGGAGGCCTCCAAATTTTGATCCAGGGCCCCTAGGAATGGAGGCTCCCTATTTCCACCCCACCCCACCCCGTGGGCCCCACCATCTCTTCTCCTATGTTCCCCGCAATGTTGAATTTACCGTCAACCGGACGGAAGCAAACACACGGTCGACTCAACCGCCCGCACGCCTCAGTCCATGTGGGTGGGCCCCACCATTCCCATTTTCTTTCCCCTGCCTCCTTTCTGTCCTTCCATTTCATTCCCAGATCCACCACCACTCCCGTGAGCCGTGAGCAGGCCAGCTGCGCTCCGGCGGTAAGCGTAGGGTAGCGGTGGCGGAGCACCTGACGAGATGGCGCAGATCCCCGGCGGCTGCGGCTGCGGGGATTCTCTTGGGGAACGACGTGGCTGAGATAAGCGGCGGCGCGGGACGGGCTCCCTTGGCAAGCGGCGGC
This sequence comes from Urochloa ruziziensis, assembly GCA_015476505.1. Lineage (NCBI taxonomy): Eukaryota > Viridiplantae > Streptophyta > Magnoliopsida > Poales > Poaceae > Urochloa > Urochloa ruziziensis. The sequence goes on along the minus strand of CM027126.1, from coordinate 29,258,835 downwards.
AGCAGCGCTAGGCGGGCTGCATGGGGGAGCCAGACTGCTGCTCAAGCGGAGGGAGTGTCGTTCCTGACGACGACGGCGAGCTCCACGAGCAGCGCAGTCCATGACGGAGGGAGTTTTTTTTCCTTTTTTTACTGAATGTTTTTCTGGGATCCCCTCCTCCATGTTCCTCTTGCGCTCCTGCAGATCTAAATCAGCTGAACTCAACAAGATCCCACCACTCTTGCTATCAGTGTTGAAACCAACCTCTATTGAGTGTTGAATACATGTTTATCTGTATACTGGGCTAGCATTGGAATTATAGATTCATGGTAATGTTCAGGAATTATAGCTCCTGCTATCAGTGTTGAAATCAACCTCTGCTGAATACATATTTATCTGAATACTGGGCTTAGTTTGTCCACAAAGCTCAGTTAAAAAGCCATTTACATAGAAAAGGGAAGGAATGTGAAATAAGAAATCTGGGAGTTCAGATATGTGAAATCAGATATCTGGGAGTTTATAAACCTATCTGTCTATATTTTTTTTAGTGGGTTGAGTTCAGATATGTGAAATCAGAAATCTAGTAGTTTCAAAAAATGGGTCAAATCTTAAATCTGGGAGTTCACAAGCACATTGGTACCTTTATTTTCTTTCTTTCTTTCTCTGGCCCAATAGAAACACTTAACTCTGGGAGTTCACAAGCACATTGGTACCTTTCTTTTTTTCAGAATTCTGTTAGTTGACTTAGACTAGAGCATTTTTTTCAGAATTATGTTAGTTCACTTAGACTAGAGCATTGACATGCAATTTTTTCAGAATTCTGTTAGTTGACTTAGACTAGAGCATTTTTTTCAGAATTCTGTTAGTTGACTTAGACTAGAGCATTGACTGGGAGGTATAATAAATTATTCAAGGCTGGGTTGTTTCCTATTTGTGGTTCTGAATCATTTGTAGATTCAGAAACCTTCCTATCTTGAACTGATGGATTCCTTTATTTTTTATAGGACCCAACAGACAGTTCTCAGTCATATGTGAATATGCCTTGCAGTTTGCGACCTTTATACAAATGAAGGCAGAAGAACATCAGAAACGCGAAGAAAGATGGAAAGCTGGAGCTCGAGGAGCGGAAGTTGTTGTGGGATCAAGAACAAAAGATCATGTTCTGCGACATGTCCAACATGGATGAAAGCCAAAGAGCATATGTCAAGGCAATGCGGCAACAAATAGCAGCATCCAAGGTAGCATCAGTCAAGGCATCGGTTGGAGGTTCCACAAGTGAGCAGGGCAGCGGAGGGGACGCTGAGGAAGCTGAATCTCTCGTGTGAAGATTATGTACCTTGACATAATTATTATGTAATTTCAGAGATAAAGTTATGCTAAAGTTCTTGTTGACAGTTCTTGTTATTTATGTACCTGGAATAATTATGTCATGTGGAAGGTATGCTAAAGTTCTTGTTTGTTTACCTGTAAGTATGCTAAAGTTTCAAAGATAAGCTGGCCAGTCTCCCTGCAAGTACTGGCCAGTTTCACTGTGTTGCCGAAAACTGGAAGTTTCAGATGTAAGTATGCTGGAAGCTTCAGAGATAAGATGGCTTCTTCATTGTTGAAAAGATTTTTTTGATATCCCTGTTGGTTTATTCTCCAGAAATGTTATGATTTCTTTGTCCAGAAATACATCATTTAGTATTTTGATATCCCTGTTGGTTTATTCTCCAGAAAGGTTTGGGATCTTGATCATGTTTGTTTTCACAGCTTATTTCTGTTACTTTCTCTTTCAGCTTACTTCTGTTAGAAACTTTTGTTAGAAAAGTGAAAATCTGCAATTTACTTATTCAACATACTTCTGCAGCTTAATTTTGTTAGAAACTTTTTCAGAATACAAATGGAAAGGAAAATGGAATAATTATCTGTCTCTATAATATTTACAAATGGAAAGTATTTCCAGAATACATGAAGTATTTCCATACATAACAATTACATTCCTTTGTGGACAAAAGCTAAGATTGAGTCTCTGACATATTTACAAATCGAGTCTCCTGACGGTCATTTCAACACTGAGTCTTCTCCATTGAGGCTTCACCATTCAGGGCTGCAGAATAGCTCACTGAAGTTGCCTATGAAAATTTCTCTGGGAGTAAATGCCTCTGAAATTTTACAAAATGAAATGGCTGAACAGATTAGTTGCCACCAACACAGATTAGTTGAAAACTTGGCGTCATGTTCAGCGAGGCCAGGAGCAACTTCAGCGCCTCGCCGGCGTTTAGTGGCCTGCTGTCACCGTTCATTGACAATGGGGACATGCTCAGGTGAACAACTTGATTGAAATTCATTTGTAAAGAGAAGTGTTCAATTCGCAAAGGAACGACATTGACATCAATTTCTGTTGTCTTGCTGGACCTGGTGCTGGTGGTACCCAATATCCAGCTCCCTCATGTCTCCGCTCAGCTCAACATCCTGTTGGTGCTGGTAGGCCTGTTCATCCACGGTGTAACAAGGTTTAGCTAGCGCCATGCTGGAAACAGGAGGGGTCAAAAACTTCATTATGTTATCAGATTTCAGGTTTCTTTCAGTTCGAGAGTGCAGAATGAGGCCATACTCACTAAAACCTGAACATATGGGGATTTTTGGCGTATGTTAATATGCATAACATAAGATTCACTGATTCAGAACACAAAAATGGAAGTAATGACAAAATACACTAAAAAACTAATCTGTTTCAAAATACACTAGCAACTTTGAAGCTATGGAGCCAATGGATGAAGTATTGCCTGCTTGTCGCGCAGGTTGGTCCGCCCATTCTGGAGCACCTCCTCGATGGCAAAAAGCTCTCTGGGCTGCAGGGAGTTCAGATCCTCGCCTTTCAGATGCCTGCAGGCTGCACAAACACAAGGCACAGGCTACCACAATCACAACTTGACCATACACAAAGCAGCTAAATAGTGAAGTACAAGCCCCCGAACGCCGTCTGGCGGCGCGGGGAAGAGGCGCGTGTGGCCGGGGAGGCGTCGCGCCGGCCTGCGCCGCGGCTCGCCGTTGACCAAGAAGACGCAGCGGCCGGCGTACTCGACGCAGCCGAGGGGGCCCTTGATGTCGACGACGCCGGAGCCGACGGGGAGCGCGTCCAGGTGCTGGGTCATCCGGCCCCCGTCGGGAACTCCGGGTGGTCGTTCTTGAAGTAGACCCTCACGAGGAGGTCGAAGTGCGAGTTCGTCGGTGTCTTCTTGGATGGGGCCGGCCTGGCGGCGGCGCGGGCATGGCGGCGACCTCGTCGGCGGCGAGCGCGGAGAAGAGGAGGCCGGCGCGGCAGAGAGGCCGGTGCGGGAGGGAGCTCTCCGGCGGGTCGAGGGAGGACGGCGGCGGCGGGCTCGGCAGGCGCGGCCTGCGCGGCGGCGCGGGGCGCGGCGCGGGGGAGGCGTGCGCGGCCGGCGCGACCAGTGCATGGGGAGGCGAGGCAGGCGCGCGGAGCGGCGGGCCCGCCGCGCCGTGCCGCCTCGCCGGCCTCGCCGCGCGGCGGGCATTTGAAGGCTGGGCTAGAGTTGCTCCAATAGCATCTATAGAAGGAGATGAAATGCAGCAGCACGAGAAGCCAAGTAGTTGCAAGACGATCCCTTTTCTCCTTTGTGGGCCCTGTTGAAATGTTTCGCGAAATTTTTTTCGAGTATGTCAGGCACACATTTGAAGTATTAAATATAGACTAATTATAAAACTAATTACAGATTCTGTCAGTAAATCGCAAGACGTACCTAATGAGTCTAATTAATCCGTCATTAACACATGTTTATTGTAGCAATTTATTGTCTAATCACGACCTAACTAGGCTTATCAGATTCGTCTCGCGAAGTACACTCCATCCATATAATGGGTTATTTTTCTCGACTACATTTAATATGCCATGCATACGAGGGAACATACGCGAAAAAATTTTCGCGGAACCTCCAAACAGAGCCGTGGTAACATCGATCTCTCTACTAGTACTGGGTGTTGCATATACGTGTCAGTAGATCGTGATTTATGGATCTGTCATCGCTCTAGGCGCATCCACACGGTAGGCTGGAGGCAGGCCGTGTATCACGTTTCAACCTCTTTTTTAAGCCTGTGTGATCCATATACATCCAGTTTTTTTGCGCTTCCACGGCAAACCTGAGCCATTGGGCTAATGGTGATACGTGTATCACGCCCATTGGGCTGATGGTGAAACGTGTATCACGTTGGCATGTTTCTCCACGACATGTTTGTTTGTAGCGGTTGGGCCTGGGCCTCCACTCCACCATCCGGCCCAGAACTCTTCACCGCCTGGTCTCCCTAGAGGGAAAAAAACTTGGGTACAGCCGGGCTGCACCTAAGTTTTTCACCCCTAGAGCCGCCCCGTCGCTGCATGTCTCGCCTCGCCAGAGCGCCGCCGCGTTCACCATGATCCCGGCATATCTTACACGGAAGTGAACACAACATTTTGTTTTGTATGATCCCGGTGGTGGCGCGCCGTCGATCTGCTCGTGATGTCCTGGAGCTCACCTACCTCGACAGTGTGAACTTCGATCTCTTTGGAGCGCCGCCTCCGCTCCGGTGCCTGGCCTCGCCGGAGCGCCGCCGCGTTCACCATCAGCCCAATGGGCTTGCACGGCCGGCGCCGGCCGACGGAGAGAACCCAAGGGTTGACGTTCATCAGGCGACAGGCGACACTGGAGTTCAACTGCGAACATGGACATGAACGTCAGCATCAGTTGCTGTGTTTTGGTAATGGGATACATCAGAATAAATTAGGTGGAGCACGATAAGCTTGCGTGCGACTTGTCATCTGATCCTGCCTGCCACCATTGATCCCTCATTACCCTGAACCAGCTACCACTTCATGTGGCCGCTGCGATACTGCATTACTGTCTGTTCTTCCATTTCAGCATCAAGAACTAGCATAAGCAGGGGGGTGGGCGAAATACCGTTCACGCACATCCACCCTTGGGCTTGGGGTCCTGCCCTGCAGCGGCGCGCCACCGCCTCTGTCTCCGTTGAAGAAGCAGAGACGCGCGTACGTGATATACGACGACGATGGCGGACGCCACAGGAAGTAACCAACGAACGACCAAAGTCTCTCTGCCATGTCGCGGCCGGGTGGCGGCGATGGCGTCCGGCAGCTTCAACGGCGACCAGGACCACCAGCCAGCCTCGTGCTGTGGGCGTTCCCGTCGTCGAGGTTTGCTGGGCTCTAGGACCTAGCGGCAGACCTTTCGGCATAGTAGCCGTGGACGGTATTTCATTTACCGTCCACCCCTTGGGTCCTTTACAGCCGTCTGATGGAACACGTGCGGCTCTGATTAGGCATAGTAGCCGGCAGGGAGGAAGGACCTGGTCGTTTCCTGGCTCTGTTTGGGCCGGAGGGTGGAGGTCAAGGCTCCAGCTGATCGACGGCGTCGCGCTTCGTTTCGTTGTTGGCTCATCATTGCACAGTGGCACGGTCACGCCCTCCCGCCGTTGACCGCCATGCATTCCCGGCCGTGTGAGCTCTACCGCGCGACGGCGCGAGACCCTGTAGGATTAAGAGTCCTCCTCATGTGGATGTTCTGCTGGTAGCAGTCAAGCCCTGCGTCTTGTTCGTTCACTGATAGCCCGCCGCCGCCGTGACCGCGGTATGCATGCATGTCGCCTAGGACGGCATCACCAGCGGCGGCACAACCAGGCATGGCCGTCAACGGCATGAGGGTGAGACCTTGGCACGGTGCAAGTGCAACGACCAGGCAGGCGCGCCGGTCGCCCGCGGCGCCCTAGAGCCTGCTTGGGCCTCCGCGCTCTCCCACTCGCCGCGCCGCCATGTTCGCGATCAGCTCGATGCATGGTCGCTGCGGCTGTCCACGCCACGGGCGCCGGCGCGCCACCGTGAACTACATGGAGGTGGACGCCGCCGAGGCCTAGGTCGCCGGCGTCACGCACCTACTCCAGAACCTCTTTCTGGTGCCGCTGCAGAATGCCTCGGCCGTCGCCGCCATCGAAGTGGCCGACGTCCTCATCGCCTTCTCCAACAAACTCAACATAAAGTACAAGACCAAGTTCGCGACGGGCGCATATGAAGGCCATCACCGAGCTGCTTCTACTGAATCCGCGTGATCAAGCTGCAGGCGCGGGAGGAGACGTCCGGAAGGAAGAGCTCGGCTGGCAGGCCCAAGTCATGTATTGCATGCTCTGCTCACTGGACAACTGGATGTTCTGCTGCAGACACTTAGCCTAGCTTCTTGCGTCTTGTTCGTTCGCTGAATGCCCGCCGGTATTACGGTATCAGTTCTAGATTTTGCTACAGGGATAAACTTTGGAACGTCGAGTTCAGTTTCCAAGCGCATGCAATTAGCTGCACGTACACGGCAAGCTAGAGGTTCTCACCTTTTTAGCCTGTGTGATTCTCATGTATCCAGTCTTCTCTCTTGGAGCTGCCACGTACGGCAGCCTGGGTTGACAGGTCATGAATCCCTGTTCATGGTCCGGGTTTCCCGGTTTATGGTTTGTTTCCAAACCAACCCGAGAAAAAACTCGCTGGTCCGGGGTGGCCTGGTTCTCCACGGGCTGTTGGCGGCTTTGTACGTACGCCGGGGCGGGTTGGTCCGGGTGGTTTCAACGGGTTTAGCTGGTTTAGTGGAGTATGTATATACAGGCTAATCGTACGTAGAGACGACACTGGACACTGCTGGGGAAGCTTCTAGAGCGTGACTGCGTGACTACAAAGCTCTGCATATCACCAGTGGATATCTCATTCTCACAGCAGCTCACAGGCTGTTGCCGAAAAATTCTTTGATCAAACAAGGCGTAACCTAGCTGTCCATTAACTACAGTGGCAGAACTGGAGAAAAAAAATAAAGGGGACCATACAAACATTTGTCGGCTCAAAAAAATTACTATTTGATCTGATTTTTTATTATCCACACAGGCGCGCACTAGTTAGCTATGACTATAGTAATTAATTATGCAATAATAATTAAAAAGTAAATAGTTTGCCAAATTGGCCAATATATTTTTTATTTAAATTTTACTATGCGATTCTTCACCATATTGAAACCATCAATATTCAACGATTTTGATCAACCATGTCATTATCATCTTGCCCTTCCACAGGTGCCTTCTTCTTGTATTAAGAAAATAGTGTCCTTTTTAGTTTTTTTTTGGTTTACTACAAGAATTTGTCCCGATTTTATTGAAAATCCTATGATATCATGAGTAGGAACATCACGATGGCCTATGGTATGATGTCTGTGTGCTCGTCGCCATTGCCGTCTATCATGGCTGCGCCCACCTACCTGCCCGAGTGCCTGGCTGCTCGCCCTTGCCGTCGGTGGTGGCGGCGGCGGCGCTGGTGCTATGCCGGGAGATAGTTCCGTCGGCGACAAGTCTGCGCCCCGAGCCGCTTTAGATTGAAAAAACAGTGTCAAACTCAAACGTCCCAAGTTTTGGCGAGCCACCGTCCAACTGGACTTCCTATCTTTTATCTACACGTACAGAGTACGTGCGTATTGCTAACTTGAGCTGCTAAGAGTAACTCCATCCCAGCCCTCAAATGGGTCTCTATACCTATTGTAGTCTCTCAAGTGAAAAAGCCCTACTCCAGTTGGGCCTCTAAACAAGCCCTCATTTTATGAAGGCCTCCAAATGTTGGTCCAAAGCCCCTAGATCTGGAGGCCCTCTATTTCCACCCACACGTGGACCCCACTCCAATTTTTCATCTTCCTCCTCGGTTCCGTCCGCTCGGTCCGTCCCCGGCTCCTCCCGCGCCGCCGCCATCGCCATCCCGCCTCGCCGCCGACCCGCCGGCAAGTGCGCCCGCCGGGGCAGAAGAAAGAGCCCCAAGCGCGCCCGCCGGCGCCGGAGAGCCCCAAGCACGAGTCGGCGGCGGTCATTGCCACCTTAGAGCCCCAAACACGACTCTTGAGGCGCTCTGGGTTGACTCTTGTGCCGGTGCGGCAAGGCGCGGCGAGGCCAACGAGGCAGGCGCGCGCGGCGGAGGCGGGGGAGAGGGTTGTGGGAGCGAGATAGAGGGAGAGAGGTGGGGCCCACTGATTTAGGGGCCTTCATTTAATCGGGCTGGCTGGAGAAGGAAGAGAATTTCAAGCCCCTAAATTTTTACAGGCTCACCAAAAATGCAAAATAGAGGCTCATATTTAGTCCTTGGCTGGAGTTGCTCTAAGTAACTTGAGCTCATGCCCCCCCTCAGTTCTGCCACTGATTAACTAGATAAAAGATGAAGCCGATCAAGAATTCTAGAAAATGACGTACTTGCATCAGGAAACCTGGGACGAAATGAATAGCATCATACTGGAACAAGAGAAACTGCTCTACTGGCTTTTCCTTTTACTCCACAAATAATATGTTGTTACTACTACTAATAAGGATCAGCACAGGGGCTGGATATCATCCAAGAGCTATATAGAATCTGGTTACAAATAGATGAGCAAGCTCAATCAGCCCAAAAGTAACACGGGAAAAAAGACATTTGTCTGATACAGAGAGAGACCAACAAATGGCTCTCTGGCAGACAACAAATTGTTAACCTGAAAAGGTAGACAACCTCTTCCTCTTCAATCTTCATGCTCTTATTTTTTTTTCACTATGGGCTTCTGCCCGAATTTCATTACACCTTGCAACGAAATTACAACCAGGGTTTAGTTCACCACCGAACTGTCACACTTAGCAAGTTGCAAACCCCCTAGTCATATACTAGTACAGAGGACTATTTCTTTGCAAACCGCTGTATGTTAGAGTGAGGAAGGAGGACAGGGGCTGGTGCACTTGGTGGCTGTTCTTCTCCCTGTCCTTCTTGTCCATTGGATCGGCAATTTCTTTGCAACTTGGGAATGCAAAATGACTTAAATGCTTCATGAAGGCAGTTTGATCAACAAAGTCTTGAAACAACTGTTTTCAACACTAACATCTGAAATGATTTGGACAAAGTGATTCGACACCAAGCACTACTGAGTTTGAACACAAAAACAATTAATCATGGGCAAGAACTTCTGAATAGTTAAAACATGCATGTCAGATCTATTGTGAAACGGATTCATAGCCAGTCTCTCTAATGAAATGTACCACAACTCCACAAGGATGAATTAATCATGACAAGAACCAACACGAGGACGAATTAATCAACACATTATTATAGGCAATCCCCCCATAGAACTCTACATCTTTGCAAACCAATAATTCTATTCTCGATCTAGGTTCAGACAACCACATAAATCAAGGAGCAAATATGAGCATGGTAGTATCGATCCCAGAGAAGGGATGAGATGGAAGGCGATCTTGTTCAGTGTAGCCTGATTGAGGGCGCAGATAGAACCTTGGTGGCGTCGGATGTTGGCGTTGAGCTCCTTGGCGAGCAGGTGCTGAGGCGAGTCGTCGTCCACTCCGTGGCTCCCAGCCTCCCACAGAGAAAGAGGCAACCGCCAGGTTCATGCTAGTTGGGTTTGCTTCTCCTGATGGGCCATGGTTCATCTGGCCCGTTTATTTCCTCCCACAGAGAAAGAGGCAACCGCCAGGTTCGTCCACTGGGCCTTACTTGGTCACCCAGCTGGACCCCAACGAGTCGACGACAACATGCTAGTTGGGTTTGCTTCTCCTGATGGGCCGTGGTTCATCTGGCCCGTTTATTTCCTCCAGGTTCATGTTTGCGAGGCTTTTTTTTCCCTTTCTTTTTTCTTTTTGAAACACAATACCACACACGTAAGCAACTATATGCCTACGAGCACATCTCAGCGACTGAGCCAACAGATCCTCAACACTGATAAAGTCGCTATCGACGGGCATGTCGTCTACTACGAAAAGAATACGCCGGTTAAATTTTAAAATAATAAATTCAAAAAATTGCGATCAACAATGCCGAGTCGAGGACATCCGAAGAACCTTGGGTGGGAGAGTTAGGCCTTTCTCCTTCAGAATCGACAACTTCACCTTCACCTTGTCTGATGACCAGCCAGTTGATCTTGCTAGTCTTCAGTCGAGTGACACGGCATTCGTTCATCATATCGGGGAAGAACTTTCAACGCCGATGAGTCACGTACTCACGTGCTATTCGGCACGGAGTGTGAGAAACCGCTCTCTGGACGGTTGACAGGCCGCGACGTACGTCCTCTGCCGGTTGATCTTGCTAGTCTTCAGTCCAGTGACACGCCAAAAGGCATATCATCAGGAGTTGATGCTGATATCTTGGAGCATGGAAAAATTCCAGCGATGGAGCCAACTGAAGAGAGAAGAAAGAGGCTGTTCATGCAAGGCAAAAGGCGCATCAGGAGTTGACACACGAGGTGGGCACACGAGATCCCATAACTCGCCTACGCGGCAGCAAAGGAGGCGGCTCGATCATATACATCACATGCAGCTCGTCACATCGTGTTTCCACTTTCCAGCCGTCTCCCTCTCACGCGTCCTACAGCGTGCATGTTATCCGGGTGGGGGAATTGGTTGCTGACGTCAATAGAACTAGGTGATTCCCCGCACGTTGCTGCGGGATTTGAAAAAGTTTTTTTAATAAACTATGAATCATTGTGGTTGATTAGTTGCTCGTAAAAATAATGCACTTATAGAGTTATCCGAAGAGCCATATGAGCTATCTCTTGATAATAATTATAAACTTTTATGTTACTTTTGAATAGATAAGAAAGAAAATAAGATACACATCTAATGAATAGAAAATGCGCATAAAGTTGACCAGCCAATTAGAATAATCCATAATTCAAGATGATGTGTACCACATAAGTGAAAAGTAGCAATTAATATATCTTAGTTGGATATTAATGCATCCTAGTGGAAGGTGATGATGTGGCGTCATGAGGGTTGAGAGAAATTCTTAGTGGGGATCTCCTATATAAGTTATATAGATTTTGCTACCTACTGGATATTGGAGTTCTGATAGGCTGCAACTGGGCCGAAATGGACTGTTGGGTTGGGCGCAAAGTATAACTGGATTCAACTTTCTTTTCACGTCGTCATCCGGCGACCTCTTGAACTAGGGAAGCCACTGCACGTCTGTCCACGCTCGTTTAGTCCTTTGAATCTCGTAAGGGTGGCCGTTTGTTTGGTAGGAATGGAAATAATTAGAATTTATGCGATACTATGTCCCATCATATAATAAGCCTATCTTTTTATCTTTCATCCTATAATTATAATAGTGTGATTCCTATCTTTTTATCTTTCACCCTATGCAATTCATTTCCATCTCACACCCTATGAATTTGAGATATGCTTATTTGTAAGCTTAGAAAAGTTATGGAATGTGAAATTTCAAGCCACATAGTATAATTTATTACTAGATTCAAATTTCTTCAAATTCTGACTAATTAAACAAACGGGTTCTGAGAAAGAAATAGTCCTTTGAGTGCAATCCTGGAAAATGAACACTCAATCGTGCGTCTTACCCTCACTGTAATCGGCACCTGTCACTACGGTGGTGTACTGCTGCGCACGGCCTCGGATCAGTGAGCAGTGGGCTAGTTGGAGAAGGACCGAGTCGACATGGATCGGGCCGGGGCTTGAGCGTACGCGTGCTGCAGGCTGCTGTAGCCGTACGTGATCCTTTACCATGCAGCCGGCACTACTTGCCATGGTTCATCCTACACTGCACACACCGTACTTGGCATGAATTTTTTTCTGACGCACAGCAATGATGATGATCAGTTAAGTTTGATGCAATACAAGCCCCGTTGTAGGACAGTTGGGCCGCAGCTCGCTTCTCCCCTCCTCCACTGCCGCGTCGACAATGGCTCGCAAGCCCGGCCCGCTGTAGGACAGTTGGGCCGCGGCCGCAGCGCGCTTCTGACGCACATGCGGGGCGGGGCGCCGTCGCCAACAAGACGCCGTCCCCCGAGCATCAACGGAGACTGCGCGCATATATATCCCGCGCCGGCCGCGCCACATTCCTTCCCCGAGTATCATCTATGCTCACAGTCAACATTGGTTATAAAATGGAATTATGCTTAGTTCTGATGTTTCATCTATGACTACAATTTTTGCTCCTGCCTTGACGATTTGTACCCGGTCTCCATATCTCTAAGAGACTTAGTGCTGTCATCATAGCACAAATTCCATTGCTGCCCACTTGTCTTTTCAAAAATTGCTGCCCACTTGGCTTACACATGGATGCGTTTAGGAATTGTTGGGACCTAGCTGTTTGCTCATATGTATCCGAAATGATTGCTCCTTCTAGTTAAAAAGCAGCCAATGCTCCAGAACTCAATCAAATAATTTAATCAGTTCTCTAATGGCGCTCGAGTACCTGCGGGGGTAGAATTGCTGGTTGCTCGTGTATGGCTTAGGAGGTGGAGAGGTCGTGCATATCACACCAGATCGGATGTCAGAATTTCCGATTTGCTCGTTTTGGGGAAGGGGAAGAGGAGGTTTCAAAAGGCGGCGTACAATCGTGCTTTTGTTTTGTGTGATGCAATGAGCCATTCTTTATAGTTTAAGGGTTGATTGGTAGCTTATTTGAACCTTTTCGTAGGTGTGTGATGGGAAAGCACTGGTGCTGCCCCCGGAAGTTGAACTGGGATGTCGTAAGGATAAGGTTGGGGTTAGGTTTTTGTCAGCTAGATGTTCTTTCAGCTAGCCATATGATGTCATTCAGAGGTTTGATGAGAGGAAAATGCAGTTAGTAAATGAAGCTGGGTTTGGAGGGTTGCTGTATTTTCTGGATATCAGGCAGGTGGACCGTAAGTTCCTGGTGTGGTTAATGGGCTGCATTGATGCTTTGTCAAAGACTATTGTTTTTTGACGGCTTGTCAAAGACTATTGTTATTCATGATGATGCGAAGATAAAGTTTGATAAGGGTGATGTTGCTCGTGTCTTTGGAATACCTTGTGGTGGAATGAAGATTCCTGAGAATGGTCGGAGTAAGAAGGAATTTGTAAATATTGTTGTCCGTGATGTTATTAGCATTGAGGGCTTTAGGAACCGTAGTATAAAGGTGGTGCAGGAAGTTGTGAATATTGCATGTTGGGTTAGTTGTTGTTGACCAGGAGGATGCTAGGCTTGAGTTGGCAAAGGTTCTTTTGGTTGGATATGCCAAGCCCATCTTGTCGATGTCTAGGTGCAGGAGTGTGTTGATTAAGCTGCATGATGCAGAATTTCTGAGTATTGTTGCTGCTATGGTCATATATGTAGCTTCGTATGTGCTTGCTCCATCTCTAGCTTCGAGGAGTAATGTCATTGACAGTAAAATTTTCATGTCCTTTTTTGATCCTTTGAGTGCAGCAAAGTTTGATTGGCCGAGATACTGTTTAGATTCAATTGGGGCTGCAACAGCAGATCTGCAGAAGCAAACGAAGCAGTCTGTAAAAGCTCCCACTTATGATCTACATGGCTGCCAATCATTTCTTTTGGTAATGCATTTGCAACATTCTCTATTATTTTTTGTGAACTTTTCCAGTGATGTATATGTACTGAAGTGTTGAACTACCATTTGTGCAGTTGTGTTATTTGAAGAAGGTATGGACTCATGGGAAAAATGTGGAGTTCTCTGTGGGCCCATTGATTAGGAATTTCAACGTGGAGAAGATGAAGGAGGTTGAGGAAGCTATAATATTTGATAGGTTAATAAAGAGCTCTTGCATTGGTATTACAAAGGTTTGTACTACCGCTTCTACTGCTTTATAGTTATGTCGTTTATTCAAAGGTTTTGCATTGTTGAGCTTTAGTGAGTTACAAAATTCTGGATGGTGACACTTTTTTTAACTGGACTGAAAATGGAATTGGCCTTTATCAGGCTAGCATTGAGCCTAGGAAGAGAAAGATTGAACCAGTGCAACTGTTGAAGGATGATTGTGCTGCCACTGCTGAGACTGAAAGCTGGTTTGATGTCAATGATTCGTCAAGAGATTCAGGTTGGTTTGGATGGCAATGTCAATTATGCTGGTTCGAGGACTGAAGCGCCAAACTCCAGTAGTGATGGTAAGATGAGAGATGAACGTTGCTAGGTTCTGTTTGTGAGTTGTTAATGTGGCTGTGGAGTCTAATGCAACATCTGCTGTTTTTTAGTAGCTATAAAGTTTAATGTAACACCTGCATCCAGAGAATGTGAGAGCATTTTTGAGGCCCAAGGTGATGGCTCTAAAACTGGTTGTTTATGTTAATTTGTGGTGTGTTTGCAAGTGTGATTTATACCCAAATATAACTGCTTGTTGTATTTATCAGATAATACAAATGTCAGATTCATTGGTGAGAATTTGTCTGGTGGTGGTGATCTCGCCAAGTTTGACTCGACGCCGTGTGGTGAAAATTTTAGTGCTGATGATGGCGTTCTTGACCTGTGTGGAGAAAGAAGTCCTCCGTTCTAATTTAAGCATATTGTTGGCTGGATATGTAATAAGGAACTTTTGTGCTTGCAAGTGAATGTTATTTTAATAATAATGGATATGATTTTCGCGAGTAGCTTGTGTTAATTACTCTTTCTCTGCAATTATTGTTCCAAAATACTCTTATGGAGACAACGTGTATTTGTATGTTCAGCCTCAGAATTGTCAATATATAACCGAATAACCTTCGATATATCCGGCGTCAAGCATGTCGCGTGTAGATTTGGATTGGAAGTATGGTTACTTTGGAAGAGATGATGGCTTCCGATGGAAGGGAGGAACAGGAGGCAATCCGGTCAGCGTGTGCAAGTATGTTCGTTGTGTGGACTCGTTGATGGATGTGGAGTGATTAAGGCTGCCAGCGTGTAAAGCTCAGCGCCCCTGGACCAAATGTCTGCAAATTGCTGGGTTGTTCCTGGACAGATGTCGCCACTTCGTTGGTTCTTTAGGGGGGTGCACTTACACGGTGAATCACAAAATCTGCGTTACCGAGTACCCTGGCGCCGTCGTCGGTGGAGATGGACCCCTCTCCGCCGCCGACCCCGGGCCCAACCATCGCCGCCGCCGTGGCCGTCAGGCGAAACGCGGGTGCCAGCGCCTCCTTGGGCTCGCGTGCGGGGCCCGGGGCGAACTCAGGCCGAACCCGGCTCGCCGCCGTCCTGGTTGACGCTGCCTCCGGCTCCGCCGTGGCCACCTGGCGTGGTGGTGCCGGCGCCTCAGCACCGACGAACCCGGAGACGAGCAGCGCGGCGACGAGGACGAGCGCCACTGCCGCCGGGCGCATCATCGTGCAGTTTCTAAGGTGCTTGTGGAGAGAAGACGGGAAGGGGGAGCCAGAGAGGTGGAGAGGCTGCTGCTGCTCTGTGGTCTGTGGAGCTGTCTCTGCTTTATGCTGGCCTGGTGTTCGGGGAGACGGCAGAGAGGACTGGCCGCCGGCCGGCTTTATAAAGGAAGTGGCCCTCCATGGACTCGACTCGTGGTGCCATGGTGGTCTGGCCGGCCTGCAGCGCGCGCGGTTGCACCGAGCCCCTCCCTGCTCTCCTCGATCTGTTGCGGTTGGCCAAGGTGGCCCGTGTCATGAACGACTGCGACGCGGTTGCTAGCTTGGTCAAAACTGCAAATATAATGGTGCTCAGCCCGATCCGATCAAGTGGCAGAAGCACCCACACCAGCAGCTCACATGCGCCCCTAGCTAGCTACTGCATATAGTACGTGGGATGGGAGGATGCGTGCCGCCTCGCCATTACCACTTCCTCCTTGCGTGAGAAGACAGACAATTCCCCTCTGGTCCTCCCCATCTTTCTTCCCCTCCCTCCCTAATCCTTACAACCCGACCATTGATCCAAGAATTGAACATTGAAGAGAAGAACAAACCAAGTCATCTGCCCGTTAAACAAGGGGTGTCTGTCAGCAGAGGATAACGCGGAATTAACAAAACCATTCACAGAAGATGAAGTGAAGAAAGTAATTTTTGACATGAAGGAGAATTCTGCACCAGGGCCAGATGACTTCGGGGTGTCCTTTTATAAAACCTTTTGGGGGGAGATCAAGGGAGAACTGATGGATATGATAAATGATTTTTATTTAGGTAATCTAGATATTGCAAGACTTAACTATGGGGTGATTACACTGTTACCAAAAGTAAAAGAAGCCAGGAATGTTAAACAATTTCGCCCTATTTGCCTTTTGAATGTCAGTTTTAAAATATTCACAAAGCTTTTAGTAGGCAGACTGACAAACAAAGCAAAAACAATTGATTGACCCCTGCCAAACAGGATTTATCAAGGGGAGATATATCCTGGATGGGGTGGTAATGCTACATGAGATAGTGCATGAACTACGACACAAAAAAAATGAGGGGTGTGATTCTGAAAATAGATTTTGAAAAGGCTTATGATAGTGTGCGCTGGGATTTTTTTGGAAGAAGTGATGACACACGGTCCATGCTAGTCTTGTTTCGACAATGCAAATTGTGAGAACTCTCATCCCTGTTGTTTGTGTGGCTCGGTCTCATCTTAGAAGCAATTCATACAGGCACACACTTAGCTATTGTAATGGTAGGACAAGCATGATTGAAGGGACCGTGACACCCTAGGAGGGGGGGGGGTGAATTAGGGTAATCTAAAAACTACGGCTAGGAGCACATATAAAAACCTATTTCAATTTCTATCTAAATGTGCACTAGGTTTTTCTATGTGTTGCTAACTCTACCGCTAAAAGTTTTGCACCCTAGGTTCCAATCCTAGCAACTACACATGGCAATTCTAGGAAAGGTAAAAGCGGAAAGTAGTGCAATAAGTAATGCGGAATGTAAAGAGATAGAGTAAGCAAACTCCCGACACGGCGATGTATCCCGAGGTGTCGGAAAGCCACGGCTTTCCACTAGTCCTCGTTGTTGGAGCCCCTCTCAAAGGGAATGCCCGCGCAAGGGCATGAACTCCCCGGTCGAGTCACTCCGTAGGATAGCCTACGGGACTTCCCCACACGCGAGTGGGTCTCCGCTTGGCCTCTCCCGGATGCTCCTCGCCGCCTCCACTTGGTTGAGCTTCGGCAAATGCCTAGGGCCTCACCTCCCTAGTACAAAGTAACGGCGGCCACTCCACAAACTCGGTTGGAGGGTCTCGCAAGACTTACAAGCCCCGATACTTACAACTCTTGGTGCGCGCAAGCACCGATAGAAAGAGGTGTGCAAACCTCGCCTAAACTCTAGGCTAACACCTAAAGCAATGCGCTAAAAGGTCTAACTAGCACTTAATCAAGCACTAAGCTCTATGCTAATCACCTAGATCTTCTATTAAGCACTTTGGTGGAATGAGCACTTGCAAATGAGTAGAGCAACTCACAATAGCTTCCCCAAGTCTCAAGCACCTTCAAATGGCCGGCCAAGGGGGTATATATAGCCCCAAGTCCATGAACTAGCCGTTGCTCCAACGGCCAAGTTTCTGCGTGACCACCGACTCATTCGCTGAGCACCGACGCATTGCACCGGAGCAATTTTCCCAACTAGCCGTTGCACTGGCCGTTGGCTATGAACCTACCACCGACTGATTCGCTGCTGGTGCCAAGGTAGCATCGGATCAATCGATGCTATGCATATTTCTGCCAGAGCCGAATCTGAGCCGATCTCGAGCCGAGCCGACACCACCGACACATTCGCTGGTCCATGTCTTGTACCATCGAACTGTTCGGTGCTCCTTGTCCTTTGTAATGCATCTATGGCCTGCCACGTTCCACGATTCATCCGCTGGTAATCTTGACATAGCATCGGACCATCCTATGCTCCATTCAAACTTGACTTTGCCATCTCCCGCGCTGACCACCGATTCATTCGCTGGTCCATGACTCAACCATCGAATCATCCGGTGCTCTGTCCTTTCTTGGCCCTGCTGGCTTGACTGTGCTGACCACCGACTTATCCGATGCTCACCATCAATTGTGTCAGTGCTCCTCTGAGCAGGATTCTCTTGATCATCTTGCGGGATCTTGTGTCGACTACAACATACCATCACTTGAGTGTCTCAAAATAAGACTCTCTGGATTTACAATATAGTTTGGATGGCTTAAATATCGTCACTTGGAACCTAAAAATACCTTCAAATATACATCTTGACAAACATGTTAGTCCCAATGACTATGTTGGCATTAATCACCAAAATCATAAACATGGCCTAGGGCCATTTTCCTTACAATGATAACAGCCATACAAACTACATTCCCATGTGAAGTGTTGCACACAGACACAAACAAACTGAAGTTTATAGTTGAACAGACACAAACACAAAAACCAAAATTAAGTTTTCTAGACTTGCTGATCCTTGTTGATGGTGAGACACTAAGACTGACAACAAACTAGAAGTTCTACCAAGTCTTAAGGGTTTCCACCGAGAAAAGGCACTACTGCCATCTGACAACAGCAAACTGGCATGATGTTGCAGACTGGACCGCTATCTTGAACCAGCTCAGTTGGAGGTGGCGGCTGCCCTCGCAAGCAGGGGTGGATCCAGCGGTGGGTTGTTTGTGTGTGTGTGGGGGGGGGGGGGGGGGGGGGGGCTCCTTTCTCCCTCCTCTTCTTCCTCCTTTCCCCTCAAAAATAGAGGGGGCTCCATTGATTTCTGGTGAGCGGGGGCTTGGCCCCCTCCTCTTCCCCCCTAGGAGCTATGGCTGTGATCGCAGGCTTGTAAAAGATAAAGGTGCAAACAACTATACCCACCACGTACCAGGCAAGGAGACACGCTCGGGCTCCAGCTGGCACGCACGCGAACAAGGCGATACCTCGACCTTCACGTATCCACAGAGTACAACGGAGGAGATGAGCACGGCAACGAGGCACGACTGTAGCGTCCCGATCTGTTAATTAGTAAACATTGAACTAGGCTATGCGCGCGCTTGGAGAGCTCAGCGATGTTGGCACTGACACTGCCAAGCCTTGGCCTGAAGACGAACGTGCCGATCAACCCCAAGTTGATGGCGAGGAGCGTGCCCACGGCCTTCCCGAACCTTGCCATCTATAAACACAAACACACAAAAATAGATAAATCCTAGATACAACAACAACATAGATAAACCCTAGATGTTCTCACAAAAAACAAAAACATCTAGGCATCAATTTGATAGCCATTGGATCTATTCTAATTTCTTAAAGAAAAACCCATTTTCCATCTAAAAAACAGCCTAAAATAAGACTTCTTATGTGACTACCCACCTAGTCAATTATGAGTGATTAACTTTACATAATTAAGCTAAAATGCCTACTTCTGAATGTCTCATATATTCATATATGCCTTTCAAAAAAACTCGAATATCCGCTAAAAATGTGCTCGCCGGCCGAGGTCGGGAGCTATCAGCGACGCCACAAGTAGCAGTGCCGGCACGAGTGGCCGCAGCAAGGCCGGCGTGGACACGGCTGAGCGCGCGTGTGGCGTTGGGAAGGCTTTCTTCGTTCTGGCATGCTAACTATCTACTAGCACATGTATTCCCATTCTCGTGCAAATGTAGCATCGCAGCTGCGACGGCACACACCGACCAACATTCAGATCAGCTTCGGTGTCTCGTCTCTGCGAGTTGCCTGACGCGCCTCCACAAATCATGCGCTTGTTGCTCTAGCTTATCACAGACGCGGCTGCGGATGCGAAGAGACACCACGTTAATTTGTGTGTATCAAGATCATCAGCAACTTGAGAAGCTGCAGATATGAGGATTTACAAAAGCTGCATATTTAGAACAGGGGAGGCATCGTCTGCTCCTTGTTTCTGATTGCCGGAGTCGAGGACACCATTATCTCAGTTGATGTAGAGACGAAATCTCAATCTGGCAAAATAAGTTCGTGCACACTACTCGCTAGCTAACACGAGCTCTGTGTTCACAAGAGACAAGACCTTGCTTCGTCCTAGGTGGAGAATATGGTGATGCTGTGGTACGATCGGGTACATATATGCACCAGGCTACCAGAGGCGCCACGATCGGACGCCGGCCCCGGCGCTGCATGTCTTTTTCGATAAGTGCACTGCATGTGTCGAGACCGAGACGAGGCCCCCACTGGAAGCGCGTTGCCAACGACTCTTCTCCCCAATCTTGAAGAGCAGCATGGTTGCAAGCCCGCAACCAAGCTCTGATGGGCTAGCACTGAGATGAACCGAGACTGGGCTTCCTCAAAATTCCGGGCCCACCCGTCTGTGAGGAAACCGAAACAGGAGACATAACATGGCTAGACGCCTACCCAGCCTCGGCTGGATCCGTCGTTTAAACCTGGTAGCCACCAAACACCAGGTGTTCTCGCCGGTCCTTGCCGCCGTGTTCGGGCGTCAAATTGAACTATGGTACGAGTAATTGCTCCACTTGCATTTCCATGTCGACCTTTAATTCTACGTACGAAACTGATGGCATTTCCCTCCTAAAAATGCTAATACGTACGAGTCGGTACGGTGGAGGAAAAGTCGCTGCAGAGTTGGTGATGACTCACACACGAACTGCAAAAAGGTTCAGGAATCTCTGCAGGGCCTTTGGCTTTTAGTATCTCCGTCTTCGTTTTCATGGCTAAATTTCCTCTTCGATTAAACAAAGCTTAACCTTCCTTCCTCTCTTTCTTTACAGCGTACATAAAGCCCAGGTCACTCATCTGGGCCTCAGCATACATAAAGCCCAGATCACTCATCCTGGGCCTCCTCGCGCGTACGGGCACCTCCTCGTCGACTCGGCCCGGTTGCCGATGGTAAATGTTGTGTGTAAGCAAGGCAACTGTTCAGCATGAGCCCACGACATATTACTCAAAAGAAAAACGAGCCCATGACATGCCGCTTTCGGCCTCGGCCCCCCAAGCCGTCGTCCGTGTCTGTCCCCGTGTGGTCTATCTCCTCCAAGCCTCACGACCGGGCCCTGCCTATGGCGGTTATGTGCCGTTTTTTTCCTTCAAAATCCCAAAAACAATACTAGATAGAATATTTGACATCGTTTGCAGTTGACGAAAAGCTGATGGCACAGGTGTGAATATTATTCAAAATGCTATCTGGTCAAACTTGCAATGTCGATGGTATAAACAACTACTACTGGTCACAGTGGATTCCTCCTGGCCCTCCAAACACAACGTCGAAACCACCCCTGGACGTGTCGAGACCAACAGGGTTAGCTGCGTAGCAGCTGGGCGTCGTCGCGATGGTCTTGCTGGCGTCGTCGGGGAAGAGGGCCCCACCAGAGTTGACGCCATTGTACCTCATGATGGTAGCCGCGAAACGCGGGCCTGCGCATGGCGGTATGCCGCTCCCCATGGGCGTGGTCGTGTGGGCGCCGCCGGGCCTGCTATCCATCACTCGCCCGCCCAGCTCCACGTAGCAGGCATCAGTGAACCTCGTGTCGAATACGGACTCCGGGTAGTAGCCGATGTCATGGTCATTCACTGAAACCCACCACCTCATCCCGGCAACATCCTGCATCATATCATTGACGTATGCATGTATGTAATTAATGACAGGGAAGGGGAAAAAACATGTACGTCGATGTTGATGGGAGCTAGGCATCATCGAAGCCTGGCCTTACCCTGTGTATACCAAGTGTCACACCGTATAAATCACCTCCGATTTGCGAGTTACTACTGGCGCCGAATGAAGACCCAAGAGCAAATTCCGTGCTTGTAACATGGAATCCTCCGCAGTCTAGATTGAAACAATTGTTTGCTACCCCTCCGTCATTCTGCATGTACAATATTTATAACATATATATAACAATGTGATGAAAGCTATATATTTGCATGTGTGTCCTTCATTTTTCAATGTCGAGATTTTAGATTTGCATTTGTGAATTCACTACTGTGTATGATCGAGGTGGGCATGCTCGATCAGTAATTGTTTGGCAATAGTATTGTGTAGGATCTGCTGAACTCACAAATTAATTAAATGGTGAATGTAATTGAGCACTTACAGTGTAATAGACGAATAATCTTGATAAAGAATCTCCAAAGAGAGAAGGCCAAGCCTGTGACATCGCCATGTGGCCGGGACACCAATACTTATTAATGAAAGTAACTGATGCACGTACGCTCAAAAAAATAAAATCCATCAAAGTAACTGATGATGCAGTAATTTTATCAGAAAGCTAAAATACTAAAAAGATCGTCGTCTAAAATAAGAAAACTGCTGTACTAGTACTAGTTTTGCATTCCAAATTAAAAGATCCGAGCCTTACCACGAGACCAACCGCAATTTGGTTGGTAAGATGTGCAGGCGGGTCGGATCCAGGAATCGGCCTATAGTTGGCGTCCAGCGTGGTTCCAACCAAAATGTAGCTCATCGAGAAGTCGTTTTGGTGCACGTCAACCTTCCAACATGGCACGTCCGCCCGAGCCCCAAGGTAGGGTGCATTCGTGGCGTACGCAGCTGCAACCTGCCAAAAACACATTTCAGCACTCAGACAGACAGCAAGAGTGTTACTTGTACTAATTAATCTAGCCGGTCTTGCGTGATCACCTCAACTTTGCCCCCCGGAGGAGCGGCCATTGCGGATTGATTGAAGAGGGTGCCAGCAGCACGGCGCCCGAACGGCGTGGTGGAGGAGAGGTTGAATCTGTTGGTGCTGCCAGCAGTAGGGCGCCCGAACGGCGAGGACCGGCGTATCCGCTCGGCGACTTGAGGGTTGGCGTTGCTGGACTCTCGCCGGATCGGGACGGTCCCTGCCGGGCAGCTCCCGTGTTTCCGCCAGGTCTGGTGGTGTGGTTTCCAAGCCGAGACCGTCTCGGGCTTTGCCTATATATATATAAGCCGAGACCCAAATCAGCAAAGGAGAAACCAGGCTGATATGTATTTCTTTTCTAATTAAAAAAAATGCAAGACCGTTTGACGAAGGGATGATTAAAATTGAGACCTGCTGATGAATTATTACTCGGCTCCCAGGCGGCGCATGCTTGAGTGCCGGCTGCTGGTAGATGTCCACGCAGTCAATCACGTCGCCATCGTCGCTCTGCAGTTTGCACACGCACGGCATCCGCTTCGATCAGCAATCAACCAAACAAGCCAAGGGAACAAGTCTGAATGCATACCTCGATGGTTCTGTGAACGAATGCGCGAGCTCCACGACCTCCAGCTGCTGCTACCAGCAATATGGTGATCACCGTCAGACCAGACGCCAATCTTACTGCTTCCATGGGGGGCAATGCTAGCTAATCTTCTTCTTCTCTAGGTGTATGATCGACGACGATGATGATGCTAATGGTGGATACAAGAAGCTAATAACGGTCTGTATATATAGGTTTCAACGGGGGAGCCAAGCATGCAAGGTCGAAATTGCAACTTATCTATATGCATGCCAGCTCACGTTAATTCTTATCCGTTCTATATGCAATTCCTAATTAATGTGGAATTTGACTGGAACCATATGTCATATAATCTCTCTCTCTCTCTCTCTCTTAATTTGTGCGCATCTGGTCAGGCCTTGCGACTAGATTCACTTAGGAATCTGACTACAAATTAACTACCTAACATTCCTTGGATATACTCCAACCATTTGCTGTCGTTTGAACAAATATTTACTATGCATTACCATATTTGGCTCCGTGTTTTAATACTTTCCTAGTATTGCAAGTCTGTAAACAAATAACCAGCGCGCAAGTAAGACGGAGAGGCAGCTAGGCACCACGTCAGACGCCAAATAATAATCATCCTCTCCTCTTCTCTACTCTCTTGCCTTCATCCATAATTCCACATCGACTGCGCGCGTTGAAGAGAGGACGAGACGTTTCGCTCCGCGCGAGTCGGGCCTCGCCATCCTTTTTGGTCTGGAGGCCTTCTATTGTTGGGCCAGACATGATGGGCCCTTGACATGCTCCGTCCTCCCGAGCCCATCATGTCTATTTCCGGGGCCTCGTTTCCATCCGAATTTTCTTGCAGTGGGTCTTAAAAATTGAAGATAGCTTGAGCGCAGAGTTGGGGCAACAATCGACTAATTTCTTGTTGTGGTCAATCGAACTTTTATATCCAATGATATTGGGCCACGTCATATATCAAAGAAATAAAAAAATTCAGTGAGAATTACTCAGATTCCCAAATGGCTTCGCTGCAGTACAAATCTTGCTGAAAAAGTCACATTCCTCGTTCAAATTTTAGCCACATAACACAACGCAATACTGGAATGCGATGCCTTTGAGATTCCCCACTTTTGAGAGGGTCTCTAACGCCAAATACACAAATCCTTCTCGGGCAAATTTGTAATAGCGTCCATAAAGATGGCAAACGTGGAGTAACCATTTGTAAGGATGGTAAAAGAAAATTTAATATCCTCCTTGATTGCCCAACTTAACTAGCTCAGCCTACAACACTTAAGTGCTAATGGAGACTGATAGTTTAACGGGCACCATTTGTGTACTGTTAGTATATAGAGTACTCAAGCAAAACAAAATCGTTACTTACATGAGCTCATCACTAAGAATTTGTAGCTAGTTTTTTTTTTTATCAAAACATGTTGAAACAAAACTGTTCACATATACTCCTAATAACACACGCACGTGCACATACTCTTCCTAACACACGCACGCTCCTCAATTAGTACCCATGAGAGATTAGGCCACACATCTAGGTCAAATTACTTCTATCGGAGATTCAAATCCATGCACAAATTAATGATATTTCGTTGTGTTGTGTTGTTCTTGCAATGAGCCAAAAAGTGCGCGCGCCAAGTGTCCAACAAACTCCATTTTTTACATGGATCTTGCTATGAGCTACGGAGTATGCCATCTATTCCTACGAAATAGTAGGATTGTGCCCAGAAAAGTCCAATTCTTACATGGATCTCGTAGTGAGATAACATGGTTCTCAAAACTACAAGATTTAATGCATCCGGACACCTCGTAGATATTTATAAAAGTATTTTGTAAAATTATGTAGTTTCTAAATATCCCAAAACTACATTGTATTAAGCAGGTCAAAGGTAGTGATACGATGACACTGCTAATAAAGTGCAACCTTATGTGTTACAAGCACCTAATTGTTGGTCGATGGTTCTTCAATCATCGTATCGATACCATAATAATAATCAAGTGCAATATATTCCTTAGGTTTTATGTCCTACGGTTTATCACACCCAAACATCATATCAGGCACAAGAATCAGAGAATTATCAGTTACAGCATGCTCCCTAGGTGTTTCAGTCTATGCCTGCTTATTTGCAAGCGCCAATTCAGATGCATCAGATGGGGAATTATCAAATTCAGCAAACTTCTCAAGCTTGTTGGCCGATGAGTTCTTATTTAAATCGGTCATATCAGGAACAATATCGGGAAAATTATCGGCAATATGTTTCTCATCAGGTTACACAACCGATAGCTCCAACTCCTCAGATATCGGTTTAGAGCTTGCAAGTAGAAGATTATCAGTCGCATCATGCTCAAGCGTTGGTTCAAGATCAATCGGAACAAAAAGAAGATGACCTTGAGCAAGATCATAGGGAATCCTTGAAGAGGGCTATCGAGGAATATAGATTGGCATGTCTCAAAACATTTTTAGTATTACTAAGGAAGGAGGGGTGATCCAAATCTGTAAAATAGTTCACAATTGAAGCTAACAATTATGAAAATAAGGAGGATCATCCTGATTTATTGATTCCAAGTCAACAGCAAGAAAGTGGCTGATCTCACAATATAGAGTTTAGATCAATGGTGCAAGAAGAATCACAATCTATAGAAGAGCAACTAATGGTACAGACAGTACAAGGGTCTGGTGATCAACAGTCTAATCGGGCTGGTATGGAGATCCAGACAGTTAATGTGCTTTCAAATCAGCTTAACTTGAAGTCTGAAGACTACACGTACATGTACCATAGGCCATATTCTGAAGCTGAAGATCAGTTTTTTATGCCATATCATTACAGGAAGTTAAACCTCACCAAGTTCTTGAAACGGGACAATAACTTTGCTATAGAGCACATAAGTCAATTCTTGATTCAGCATGGGGGGCCTACTATAGAAAATGCTTTGGAAAGACTCTTGTTCCCAGCATGTTCAGTCATACGATGGTCCGATCTAGAATTCTATGAGCATTTATCGGCTAGAACATGGAACATAATGCCTACATTTTATATTCAGAGGAACGACTATGCTCGACAGATATTTCAAGTTCATTAAACAAAGGGAGTAATTATGGGCTCATCGGGTTGTTGAAGTTAATTATGTCGATATAATATTCCAACAAAAGATAACCGATATAGTAGTTTGAGAAATAGCCTTACAGAGAAAGCAAAGGATCATCTTTATGATAAGTCAGCCGATGAGGACAAAGCTTAAGTTATTTCATCAGAGGGACTATCTGTCATGGCGCATCGACAGGGAGGCGTATGATTCATTACTTTATGTAGTTGAAGGAAGTTTACGTACGAGTAAATATTGGGTTTCCAACAAATTCTTGATGAATTTTAAAATCGGCGAAAGGTATATGTATCGACTGAATATGGCTTCAGAAAATATTCTGTTTGTCTACATATTAATAGCCGATGCAGTCATTTATAAAGAAGCTGACAAGTTTAGCTACAATAAAGTCCGATAGCAAGTATGCTTTTGCCTTGACTAAATCGGATCGGCTAAATTATTCTAATAACTGATAGCAAGTATGCTATTGCCTTGATTAAATCGGATCGACTATTTTCCCTCAATTGCAAATTGTTGCCGATCCTGCTTTTGGGGATAGCTCGCTCTTTTTTTTTTTTTTGAGCCGAACGGCAGGGGAGGCCCCTACCCATTTTTCTATTATATATAAAAAAGATATATGTACAGTTACATGGCTATAAGCCCAAAAAGAGAAAAAGAAACTCTATGGGAGACTACTCAACCACACTTTTAGTTTATCAGCTACTGCCGGTTTAGCTCTAAGCAAAACCAGCTTCAACTCACCAACAAAAATGGACTTCCAGCGAGCAAAGGAAGTGGATGCTCCATCAAAAATGATGTCATTTCTGTGACGCCAAATTGCCCAGCAAGCAATGATCACTATCTCTCGAAAGATGACCTGTGCGAAGAGCTGCCGAGCATGAATTATCATCTCTAGAGGTTGTAAGGCAGAGTTCCAAACTATGCCCAAGAAGATCCAGCATGCCTCACTGAAGGGGCACTCAAAGAAGAGATGAAGAAGAGACTCTTCCTCATTCTGTACACACACTGTGCAAGAGTAGCTGGGCAGGTACATTGTCTTTCTCCTCAGAAGATTTCTTGTGTTCAGTCTGTCCCTAAGTAGAAGCCAAAAGAAGAATTTGTGTTTGTTTTGTACCTGTGATTTCCACATCCACTTGAAGAGTGGAGACGCCTGGGTTGAACCTGATAGATGTTTGTAAGCCTTTTTACTTGTAAATTCAGCAGTTCCCCAAATATATGTCCATTGATCAGGGAGATCAACATCTCGATTTAAAGATGCTAAGAGAAGGTTTAGTTCATCTAGTTGAGCAACCGCAATGTGTGAAAGAGGCAGCCAAAAGTTAGCTTCAATCGGCAAGGAAAGGAATCTGTGTGCCGACACTTTAATGTGCTTAGCAAAACTGAACAGTTGAGGGAATCTCCATTGTAAGATCCCAAGGTTCCACAAATCTTTCCAGAATAGCAATGATTTTCCATCTTGCAAAGTCCCTGATGCAATCATGAAGTACTTCTCAGAGAGTCCCATTATGTCTCTCCACCAAAAGGATCCCACAGCTGTTCTTGCATGAGGGGGAGCACCCCTTTTATACAAGCATTTCCATGTCAAACTGACCCAAGGCAGATTCACATGGTTGTAAAATTTGTGTAGAAACTTGAGCAGTAAAGCAGTGTTTTGAGTTCTGAGATTTATGATACCCAACCCACCTTCATGTTTATAAGTTGATGGGCCACATCCTAAGATAGTATGGGTTAAGTGATCTAAACACCATGCAAAAGTTGATTAAAGAATGGTGGAGTTCATGGATATTCTAACCATACGGAAGTTTCAAAGAAGAACTAGTGGATTATTAAATTATATAAATCGATAGTGGCTTCACGTTATTGTTGATTGGATAACAGAAGGACCGGGGTTATCAGTTTGAGGAAATCGGCTACAGTTAAATCTTTTAGATATACATGATATGGCCGATGGGTTCAGAAATCATGAGGCTTATAATAAATATAAAATCGGCTGGAAATATTATGCAAAAGTCGATAGTTTCAATAACTAATGATAAGGGATTGAGAAGCAATCAAGCTAATGTTTTCAGTAAGCCAATTTTATTCAGCGAGGACTAGAAAGTGTGAAGATAAGCTCATTAATTGGTGTTCCTCCAGATTTGATTAAAAAAGAAAAATGGAATCGGCTGCCTTTTCTTGAGCGTGGATATCGGATAAATTAGTTCCTATGGGAACTTAAGAGGCCAATATTGATTGCCAAGATGCCCGATGAATTTTCACATAAATATTATCGGTTACAAGACTCTTGCTAGTTTTATCGGTTACAAAGAATCAAATTTACTAGTACTACCAATTGCTTCCTCGCCGTCGATGGGTTATTGCAGCAGTGCAGAACAAACGCGATATGGCCTCGGGGGGCCAGTTAGTCACAGAGCTATTGGTGTCATGACAGTCGACAAGTAAACTTGATTCGTTGATCGATTTGGTAGCATGGATTTAATTCTAAAGCTATTGCTTGTTAATATGCCAACCGATGAAGTAGTTTGACATATTGGCTGGTGGAAAAAAGGAGTCCTGCAGTCTGATACATGAATCAGACGTATACCAGTATCGGAAATCTCGTACGAAGGAAAGTCGACATCGGGCTTTCACCAGTGAAATTCGATGTAACTTGAGTACGGGAATTATTGACTACCGGTTTGCATGGTAGAGTATCAATGTGAAAGCCAATATACTGCAGCAATTATCGATGCAATCAGGAGCATGCAAGTATGGAAGACGCATGTGGTAGCTTGATTTTCATTAGCTAGTGTGACCAACACCCTAGCCGGATTATTTTATTTGGTAATGGAGGCAAGCCAAATGAAACAACAGGTACGTGAAATTATTAATGTGGTCATCATCGTGCCGCTAATGACTATGATTAACAAGTGGTTGCCAATAGGGGTTAGGCATCTCATCGAGACATATCGGATCGGACTTAGTAGAAGCAGAATCGGTAGGGGTCTCTGTAATCAGATTTGGAAGTTGATCCGATTTGTGCATACATCAATTCTTCGTTGAGAAATCGGCAAGAAATTGGCAAATAGTCTGATTTTTGCGTCAACACACTTTTATCAAATCAGGGGTTCAGTGCCCTGCTATGAACTGCAACAGCAGCGGTGGTTCAATCTTCAATGGCCTTTGTGAATATGAGCTTGGAAAAATATATTGCTTTGTGAATATGCCCTGTTAGAGCTGCTTATTTTTTAGAACATGCAGGGCAAATGGTGGTATACTGGTATCTGGTGCAAACGTACTACTAAGTTACATAGCTGGGAAAGTTTTATGCTTGCGGTTGCGGCATTTTTAGGCAAACTCTGGAGGATTATGTTTCAAACCACCTTTCCTTGTACTTAAAGATTACATGATTAAATGTCTCCTATATCTATTTGAGAAATGTTACTTCTCCCATACCTTGTACTTCTTGAAATGGAGTTCTCAGCTTGCTGATGGAAATATATTAAAAGATAAAGAACAGATATTGAATGTAAATTAATTCTGGGATTTCCTTGCGTAACATGTGATCGGAGTCTCATTGGAATACGTTGTGATCGGGGTTCATAAAAGTGTAACACTGGGTATTTATTTATAAATACTAATTTGCATATCGATAACACATTGTCACCTTACCTGACCATTATCAAAGGTAAATTAATTAGCACTGATGCCACCTTACTTAGTTACTACGAATAATAATGAATCAGTATTAGATTGAGCTTCTAATAATTGATAACAATGGTTCGACGGGAGAAAGAAACGAACCTTCCATCACTACATATCTTCAGAAGCACTTGTTTGATTTGGAGAGAGAAAACGCTGCCCGTACCTCGTGGTACTGGCAGGTCCTTTGAGTTGAAATCGATCTAATTTTGAACTCTGTAACAAGATGAACTCACGAGAACGAAGACAGCAGGTCGGTTGGGAAATGATTTTGAGCTCTGTAACAAGAGGATTAGGCCTATAATGTAGTTCATTCTTTCTTCAGGGGGCTGGGTTCCCCATCCCTCGGCTCCAAACGTGTGAGAAGCAGGGAGCATGAGGTACGAGCTTTGATCACTGCATCGTGCGTACGTGCAAGCTCGCCGCGCGTCGTCAGTAGCTAAGCTAGGCCCACTTGTCAGAGGGTCACGTGAGCACTGGGCACCACGAGTCGGAGCGTGCACGTGCAGCGCATGGCTGACATTTCGACGAGCAGATGGACGGACGGCTGGATCGACCACGTCGGCAGTCGAGTGGGTCCAGAATTTTATTAGCCGATAAAAACATAGCGGGCTTTATATTTTGCCGAATTTGGTTTCGCACGTCCCGCAGCCCATGCACTCTGGAGTGGGCCTTAATGGGCCTCCAACTGTTCTACAGAATCGTTCGGAGGATTCTTTAAAAATGTTTCGGGGGATTCCGTTACGAGAATGTAGTCCAATTTTATGTGTTTTTACATTGTAGCGCTCCTTGTCATTGAAATTGTGACAACACTGACTTTTCCACGATTTGTAAGTGGAATAGAAAGGCTCCAACTGTCTACACTGTACAAACTTCACAATGGCACGTGCATGGAGTGCGTCCCAGGTCCTTTAGGATTTGCCGATGAAAACAATGACTTGTGTATAACAGTGAAACTAAACCCCTCTAGCAGTACGCAGGTGACTAGGTTGGATGGCGTGCTTTGTCGCGCGCCATTTTTATGTGATGTGCATGCAATGACTTCGATTGCTTCGATATTATATCATTTTGCTGTAGCATGATTTTAGCATGTAATTTCTTGTGATAAATACGTTTAGTGGTTGTGCTAGTCCCCTACAGGAAAGGATTATAGAAGGATGTGGTAGAGAAAAAATATTTTATAGTACTTTTTTTAATCTTTTTTCTTCTCCGCGCCACTTAAAACCAATGAATTTCACCATAATTTCACTATTTATGAAGCATTCTAACATATGGGATTGATATAGATCGACCATGATTCACGGTTGGTCATTTTAGTTTACATTTATAAATGGATATGATCAAATACCATTAAGATCATGTATGTATTCATATATAGAAATTTGTCTTGATCGACGAGGTGCGTATGTAATGAATTGGTCCTCACTCTTGCAAAGGATGACTATAATGTTAAAATCAATCTAATTAATTTTTACAATCTAGATTTGCCTCACTATCAAGTTCTAGTTTAATCCCACCAACAACAACATAAATAAGACAAAATAAGAAATGAGATTTATGGGGGCGCATGCCCCCTTTTCCTTCACTTCCTTTCATTATCACACACAAACATATTTGATGCTAAGAACTGCTAGATAGTTCAATGCACATTAGGGTGTACACGACACCGATTAACAATCCTTGCTAAAGTGAGGTTCACATGCTACTTCAAAAGGATGATGGCCAAAGCATCGGGTGGGTGTTAAATAACCGGTGCTAAAGTGAGGTTCACATGCTACTTCAAAAGGAAAGCATCTTTTACTCAATCACATGTGCTGCATAGGTGAGATGGTAAAGAGCGTACGCGCAACCTAAAAGGTCCCGAGTTCGAATCCTATCAACACACATGTTTTTTAGCGTATGCCTACCTTCACCACAGGATCATTTGCACCGGTTGGTTGTGGCTCCCGTGGCCGGGCACACACAAACTCAAGCCCCGACCAAATATGCAAAATCACAAGTAAAACACTGTTCATCTATACGGTTGACCCCGTTGTTGCAATAGCCCGGCCCTGGTGGCTCGATTTTCTCGCTTCGCCCCTGAACTCAAGTGCCTGCTGGAACGAGGTCAAGATACGATCAGACGATACGTCTGCACGACGTCGACGCGAGATCGACCAGAGGGGATCGGATCGGAGTTCTCCACCACATGGCATAGTATTACACTCAGTCTAAAGGCTATATTTGGTGTCTTTGGTTGTATAATTGTTTTGATGTATCATTTGTCGTTACGTAACCTTCAGAATATATATGGAGAAACATCCTGACAACACACATGGATGTTTGATATTCAGGTTAATCTTTCCACCTCCAAAGGCTATAGGCGTTTTCTTCCTAAAGCCTAGTGACCAAAAAAAAAATTGTGCTGACGTCGATGTGTTAGTTTGGAAACAAACGTGCTTTGATGGCGCCTACGCAGCAGCTAGCCCTGCAACGGCAGGACAAAGGTTATCCTAGTCCTAGCCAGTCAGCCAGCGTGAGCAGGGGAGCAACTGAGCAGCGTGACAGGGTCGACCCCAGTTACACATGGGCGGGGCAGACGTGTCAGGGGCACGCGGTGGTCGGCGCCGCCGGTCCAGCAGCATCTGGATATCCCAAACCAACCTGGGCACCCACTGCTTCGACACGGCGAACCGTGTTTGGACCAAGGTTGGCGACTGGGCGCTGCTGTTCTCCGGCCATGTCCAGTACGAACAGGAACACAAGCTCTGGTTCGGGTTCCCGTCCGCCGAAGCCGGCAGCGTGTACGCGGCGGACCTCGCCGTGACGGCGGCGCCGTCGCCGCCGATGGCACGCAGGGTCTACGTGGTGTTCACGGGCCTGGAGGCGTACGTTAGTTTCCGACGACAGCGAGCTCCGCATGGTGAAGCATAGGTCACGGCTATACTGGCTGCTCAGCAAAGTAAGGCACTGGATGCTCTAGTCCTGATCTCCTGGATCATGCCAGCCATTGGGTCTTTCAATTCAGGCGTTCCAAAATGGTGGCCTATATGTTCATGGCTGATGGAGGCCGTGTTGCACCGGGAGGAAGTCGACGACTTTAATTTTGGCTTATATAAGTAGACGTGGACGCCGAAAAGACAGTTCCCAGCTGGGAACAACTACACGACGTCGTGGTTGGCCGGCGAGCATGGGGACCTGCGCCGTCGACGGCGAGAGGATCACCGCTGTTGAGCTCGTCCTCCAGTCCAGGGTGGGGCCGTACGTCGGCGTCGTCGGAGTGCTCAGCGATGGCGTGCTCTCTCCGCCGCCCGGTTCCAGGGATGGAGACCAAGCCGACGTTCTGGATTTTGGGGGATGGCGTTGCGGGGCACGCGCTCCGCGGCGCAGGTGGCCCTGCCGTTTCCGGCGGCCTGGATGAAATCGCTCACCACCATGAGCCCTCCGGGTGGAGGTTACTGCTTACTGGGCATGACGAGGTCGTTGGAGACGCGCGGCGGCTCGCGCAGCACCAGCTCCGGGCGGCACTACCTGCGCCGCGCGCTCTAGGATCACCCAATTCAAGAACGGCGCCGGCGCCGGCAGGGACCAGGAACGCCGCGACGCCATTGTGCTTGCTCGAGCAAGGAGAGAGGGTGGGGTGGTTCGAATTGTGGGCCGGGAGGCGCGAAGCATCCGGGGTACGTGTTGGCGTACATGCAGGCATGCAGGCAGGCCAGACTAGGAGGCAGTGAAAATGTAGAGCCTTTGGTGAGCTTCCCACTTTGATGTGAATACTACACGGCAGGAGTGTTTCATTTTTGTCCAATACGTAAGAAAGCTGCGCATCATTGTATTAAGAAGAGAAACACGGAGAGTTGTTACGACAACGCGGAGCCTTTAAGCTCACGCCACACGTTAGGCGCCCGAACGCACTAAGAAAGATCCCCCAAGCTATTACACCCTACTACTCGCTCCCTAAACCTCCTAGATGTCAAGCTTTTGTCGTAAATCAGGCTTGCGATCCCAGAATTTGGGAGGCGTTCCGAAGTGCCAGGAGCAGGTCACACATGGCCTCGAAGTTCTTGTCGGCCGCCCCTGCCGAATAGAGCAGGTCACAGCAGGAGTGCTTCGAGGTCGTTCGCCGTCCCCCAAAAAAAAAGGGTCGTTCGCCGTCTCTCTCGCTCTCCAAACCGAATGATCTTTGACATTTGTGCAAGGGCCAACTGCCGTGGACAATTTTGGCCAACTCTCCAAACCGAATGATCTTTGACATTTGGGCCGAATAGGACTCTAAAAAGTTGGGCCGTAGTTGTTTGGGCCTTAGCGGTGTCCCGCGTTCTGTTGCAGTTGTTGGGCCGAAAACCATCATCATATGTGACGCCTTGAATTTAAAAAAAGAAAGATGTTGCCACAGTCTATTAAAAAAAAAAGAGAGTAAAAATGAGACCTTTCAACAAAAGACGGAGAGGAGTTCGATCACTGCCCCCCAAAAGAGCAAGTCTTTGGCTCGATTGATGAAGTTTAGCGCCCAGCCACTAAAAAAGTTTAGCTAGCGCTTGGTTGTAATTGTAACTTTTACATACCGATATCTCACCTCTTCATCGATTGATCCCGAGCGTAGTAGCGTGCCGCGTATGTACTTGTGTAGTAGACGCTAGTGCCGATTATCAGCCGTAGGACACAGAAATCTCGGCTCCCGCGCCATGGAAGTAGAGCTTTGGCTCGGCGGTAGACGAGAAAGTATTCCCCGCAGAAAAAGAAGAAAAAAGACTGTAGTACTAGTGAGCCGGTGCGCGGCCTGGCAATGTCCCCTCTCGTCGCTGGCTTTGCTTTCTCACCGTTGCCCAGTTGCCCTGCCTCGTGTACCCTGCCACTTACTATAGCAAAGCAGCCGTACGTGTAACCACCTGGGGAGTACTATACTCCAACTTCTTCTCCACTCCAGCTTGGGAGTACTACTTGTACTTGAGTGTTGGGTCAGCACGCTCGCCAACGCAGGTGAGAGCGAGCTGCTGCTGAATAATTGTGGTGTACGGTACTATATATCGACCAATTGAGGCCTTTCGCGAAATTTTTTTTCGAGTATGTTCTCTCACATGCATGGCATATTAAATGTAGTCGAAAAAATAACCTATTATATGGATGGAGTGTACTTCGCGAGACGAATCTAATTAGCCTAGTTAGGTCGTGATTAGACAATAAATTGCTACAATAAACATGTGCTAATGACGGATTAATTAGACTCATTAGATTCGTCTTGCGATTTACTGACAGAATCTGTAATTAGTTTTGTAATTAGTCTATATTTAATACTTCAATTGTGTGTCCTGAATCCTATTCCTACGTACAGTACATGGTTCCCGGACAGGTGTGAGTTGGCGCACGTGCCGTTCCCGCGAGGAGGACGCCGCCACCGAGCAGAGGGCGGCCATGGCCCACGGATCGGACGGAGGTGGTCCGGCTGAAGCGGGAGTAGAGAGGCAACGAGGAGCGGCTGGAGGCGATGCGGTGCCGCGCGCGTGCAGGAGGCCCACCAGCGCCTGGCCAGGCAGATCGCGATAGATGCTGGCGCCGGGGTGGTCGAGACGTCTTGATGACACACCGACCTCGCGTCCGCCTTGGCGCTTGCACGTCCGCCCGCACTAGTCGCGTCCGCCTTGGCGCTTGCACGTCCGCCCACAGCTCCCCTTTGACATTTGTGCAAGATTAATTCCAATAGTACTTCTAGACAACATTTTAAAAGGTTGGTCCAATAAAAAAAGCTATTAGCTAACACTTTCATAGAAAAATGTTGAATGAATATTTTTTTTAAAAAAAAGATTAAAATTTTTTGGGGAGGGAACTAAACACCCCAAAGGCTCCTCCTTCTCGTTGTCCTGTAGTGACATCTTCACAAGTAACAAATTATTTTGCAATTGTAATGCCAAAAATTAGAAGTATGGGCCAAAAGGGAAGGCCCGCCAAAGTCGTGACTTGTAATTAGCAGCTTCATTGGGAAGGCCTCTGTGCAAGTAGCATGTGACATGAGACTTTACAAACCTTGCCATTTTTGTCATTAATCTTGCATGTGAACTCTTGTGGTGCAAATATATCACTCATAAGCTGCAACAAAAGATGGTACTGCTAGTAACAAGCAAGGGTGTACAATGATCCCAGGAATCTCTTATCTCTCCGACTCTCCCTTCTGGAAATAGAATGCCTTATCCCCGGCCCCTTGTCCTATATCGCTACAAGTCAACACGGCTCTGCCTCTGCGCTCCCAAGTCGTATAAACACAGGCACGGGCGGCACCCAAGTCCCAAGTTGCCCTTTGCTCCCGAGGCTCTCTGCTCACCCCCACATCACTCTCGCACCTCGCAGCCCCACCCAGCTCGGCTCCGGCGAGGCGGCAGGATGAGGCCCGCTGCCTCGATCCTTTTAGGCCTCTCGCTGACCGCCATGTGGCTGGCGAACCAAGCCACCCTTCCGCTGATACCTGGGTTCTTGGTGCGCGCGCCGGCCGCCCTCCTCCCTGTCTCGTTCTTGGCGGCAGTAGTGTGCGTCGATCTATCTGATTTTTGGTTTGTGGTTGTCTGTTGCAGGTGGAGGGAGCGAGCGCGCCGACGGACGAGGAGGAGGTGCGCGCCGCGTCCGACCGGCTGATGGGCGCCGCCTCGGCGTGGCTCGCGGCCGCGGTCATGGTCCAGATCGCGCCGACGCGGTCGGCCTCCGTCCTCGCCGCCGCGCTGGTCGCGTCCAGCGCCCACCGGGTCTGGCACGTCCTCGCGATCATCGCCGCGTGGGCCGGCCACGTGCAAGGCGAGCTCGCCGTCTACTACTGGGAGGGCTTCGTCGTGGGCTGCGCCTCGTTCCTCTTCATGTGCGTCGCCGGAGCGAGGGCACTCGCGTTCTACGGCATCGTCGAGCCGTGCGCCGCGCTCGTCGCCGATGCGAGGGCGCTCGTCCACTACTAGCTCGCATTCTACGGCATCGCCGAGCCGTGCGCCGCGGAGAGTCGCCGGAGCGACGGCGCTCGTTCGCTACTTGCTAGTAGTAGTAGTTCTCGATGAGTGGTTCTTCTTTGTCCAAGAAAAAATGGCTTTAGATGCCTCTCTACTGTTTCTGCTTGTGTTTCTGATGTATGAAATATGTACCGCTGACGAGTGACCGCCGAGATGATGAGCAGTTTCATGCGATCGAGCGCGACGCAGTGCTGGCTCGCTGTTATTTTCACTACAACGTACCATTTAATCCGTGACGGAATTCTGGCGACGGTTTCAAAAAACGTTAGCATTTTGCTCT
This sequence comes from Urochloa ruziziensis, assembly GCA_015476505.1. Lineage (NCBI taxonomy): Eukaryota > Viridiplantae > Streptophyta > Magnoliopsida > Poales > Poaceae > Urochloa > Urochloa ruziziensis. Next base: position 29,222,000 of record CM027126.1, on the reverse strand, counting down.
AAGCCCAGATAAGCCCAGAAAATCGCGACGGTTTATCAATTCCGTCACGGTCCGGCCCGAATACTGTGACGCTTAAACAAATCCGTCGGCAACTTAAATTAAAAATTTTCATGTTCCCATATGAAAAAATTGAAAAATATATCATGTTCCCATATAAAAAGAATTAAAAAATCTTACATAATGGGAGGTTTGAACCCTAGTCTTCAGAGACAACAATAAAATATCCTCACCACTACACCATGCATTTGGTTATGATATTGTTTAGTAACAAAATTAATTTATAGAAAATCATTTATTTTACTAAAAAAACTCACATCCCGACGCCCAGCACACCCTGCCGCGTCTCGGCCTCCCCAGATTTCGAAGGGGACCGGAAAAAAATAGTACGCAGCAAATGTAGAGCAGCGGAATCGAACCCGCGCCGTCCAACATCTCAAGCTCCCGCACTACCACTATGCCATTTCATGTGTGAGATTTTCTAAACCATTTTAACTTATTTAACTAAATCAAGCAACCGCCTCCTGCCAGGTCACCCAGCCCCCTCTCGGCCTCCCCTCGCCAGGTCACCAGCCTCCCCGCCATGTCACCGGTCGCCCCTTGGATTTTAAACAAGCCAAAAAAATTATATAAAACAATGCTGGCTACAGGAATCGAACCCACGACCATCAATATCCAAAGCACAAGCCCCTACCACTAGGATATTTGTTCAGTTGTGGTGACGTTTGCCATTTTATTCTATTTAAGCTTTTGGTGAAGGACTACAGCGCCCGAAATTTAATTCCACACAAAAAATGGGGGGGGGGGGGGGAGGACACACGAGAGATACCACCGCACCACAAGCCTAGGTGTGGAGAAATCACTAAGTCATTTTACTTATATCAATTCAACATAGGCCCACCAGATGGAAGCACAAGATTGGCCCAGTTCTACTGGAATGAAGAACACGTGAACCGTTCGTATTTATTCTTTTAATCTACAATCAAATTTTGTATACGGTATTTCTCCTTCATTGTTAATCCAAATTTGATGATTTTTTTTCCTGAGTTTTGCTTAAATCACCATCTTTTCATTAATCACGTTTTTAGTATAGATTTCCACTTCACGGATCTTGTTTATATGCCTTCACTTGTACCTTATAAGTACAACATAGAAAACATATTTGTTTTCCACAACCACTACTAATCCAACTTCGTATTTCATAATATTAAGATGAACACAAGGTTATGTTCAAATTTCGAATGCATACGACTTCGAACATATTGTAAAGTATGAAAAACTTCAATGTTCAAGTAACATTGTATGAAACTATGTGAGAGATGTAGAATTTGTACACCATGTATATCCTTCCTTTATCGAATCCATTTGAATTTTTTATGACAAGTTTAGGGACCCAAATTATGTTGCCACGTCAATTTTTAGAACGTTTAGACCATATTAAGATGTTATTAGAATTATTATACCATAAATCTGACATATAAGTTTGAATTATCCCTATTAATCATTTAAATTTTTCAACTATATCCAAGACATGAGTTTGAATGGAACATATGAGGATCACGAGCATCATTTGGGCATAATTGAGCACCATTGCATCAATATTCATTGAAATTCATGCCTTTTTATTTATGCAACATTCATCATCTTATCGTGGAAGTTCAATTTTTGGTACACAACTGTGCCTCATGTTATTTTATTCAAATACTACACAGTCAATGGTGAATTTCTAATATTTTTCTTAATTTTTATGTACTGTTTGTTGGGCTCTAAAATCAGTGAAACGTTCAATTTGGGTTATTTTTCTTTTTGAGTTTTGATCAAACCATAGAAACTCTGAGGGTGATCCATGTCTTAGATTGTTATCTATGTTTTTATCTTTCCAAAAATATTTCTTGTTAAATTATTGGACTTGAGTAGCTTAGGCATTTGAGAGATGCAAGTTTAATTTCAAAAAAATGGTCTCGGGCCCACATGTCAGCGTCAGCGGCGTTCAGAAGCTTCAAAATCAGCAACCGAGGTGGACGCCATCTAATGATTCAAAAAAAAAGGTGGACGCCATCAGCCAAACCAGGAACCGCGCGGGCGCGAGCGCTGGAAAAATAATTCGGGCGAAAATGACTATACTACCCATGAATTTCAATTTCCACCAGGCAACAACTAGAAGGGCAGGTCAGTAATTTTCCAACCAGCTCGTCCCCTACACTCTACCCCCTCGTCATTTCCCACCGCCGCAACGCAACCCGACCGCTCTGCTCTCTCCCACCGCAACCCACCAAACCCTAGCCGCCGCCGCTTCTCTCTCCCACCGCCGCACCCCATCTCCGTCTACCACCGGCGCGCGGCGCACACCACCCGCAGCCCCTCTCCCCGTTCGGTCGCGACTCGCCTCCTCCTCCGCCTCCTCGCCTTCCCACCTACCGGCCCTTGCTGGCGCCAGATCCAGCGGCACGGGCTCCACCTCCAGCCGCAGCCCTCCTCGCCACCACCTCCGCCTTCCCGATGAACCTATGGCGCTACAGCCATGTGAGTCCGACCATGGGGTCGGGGCGGCGCCTGATCCGGCCACGGAAGTCCTTGGTCCGGCCACCGCGGACCAGATCCACGCCGACGAGCCCCGCGGCCGGCACCCGTCCATGGGGAGAGCAGCGTGACGCGGGGGGAGATTCGACGGCGACCGATCTCATCCCCTCCCGACGACCCGAGCGACACCAGATGGCGGCGAGGCGGACTGGATCCCGCGCGGCGAGGGCGCGATGGGAAGGCATCCGCGGGCCCACGTGGCGGGGGCAACGACTCCATCATCCTCGATCTGCGGCGTGAGCTCTTTGAGAAGGGCGTGCAACTGGCCTCGATCTGCGGCATGCTCTCAACTGTGACAGGTTTGGAACACTGCCCTGCACAACCCATCTCCTTAGTATTCTGAATCCCAATTTTGTGGGTTGCAATGCGTTAATTGGTTCATGGTTAGTAGTGTTACTGAAATATTCTGGCATAGTGGCTGCTCAGATTGTTTCTGCTCAGTTAATTGCTTGGCCGGTTACCAATACTGTGATATAAATAGAAATTACTAGTCGTAGTACATAACTAAGATATTTCCTATTTAATGTTTGTGGTTATTCTAGTCTAAGAATGCACTAGCTTAAAACTTAGTAGTTTAATGCTGGTACTTGAAACTACACTACCGGCTAATAGTTTTTCTTGTGTTTACTGGTTGCCTTTGTTGACTGAAAATCGGATTAATAGCCTAAGAGTGTTCTGTAGTTAGTCTGGACACAAGTGTCCAAAACGCAATGCCTCGAGGTGGTTCGGATCGATTGCTAGCTTTTGTTGCCTTCATGTGTTCCTCTGGTAGTTGTTGTAGCGGAGATGTGGTAGCTAATTGCTAGCTTTTGTTTCGGTGATAGATTAAAAATTCATTGTCTTTTGCTAACTGAGCTCAGATTTTCACCATGCCTGTAACTAGCTCTAGCCAAATGCAACTACCAGGAGCTGTAAAATCTAGCAACCTTCCCTGCTGTGCTTCTGTGAATTTGTACTGCATCCCATGTTATTCTTGTGAGAAAACATTGTGCATAGTCGATAACTAATGTTATTACATCTCCTTTTCTTGAGTCAGCAAAGTTTGGTTACATTTTTGGGCTTGGGCAGGCATCTGCATTTGTTTAAATTCTCCCCTCCGTATCTGTTGGATCAGAAAATTTAGACCAACATTCTCCCGTCTTTCAATTAGATAGATCTTTGCAACTGGTTTGTAACTTCAGGAACGTTTTTTTTTTTTTTGTCTCTTTTATTCTCTTCAACATTCAGAGATTGAACTATGTGTGTACAACTGTACATCCAGCTTGGTCTCAGTCATGAGTCATTTAAGCTACCTGCACCTGTCTGGTCCGAATCTGATCATTTAGTGGCTTTTTTATAGAGACATTAACATGTTATTGTTGATGGCTGCAGGATGTTGAAGAGGAAGCAGCATACTGTATCTCTGAAGGTTAACATTTTGTCTTTTTCTCTTTACTTGAACTTAGCTTTCACATCAAGCAAATAGTCCCATATATGTTATCTGATCTATCTTGACATTAGTATACATGAATATGCAAAATTGAATGCTAATGCTAGCTATATCATTTTTTTATTCTTATTTAACATGACTTCTAGCTGATGGTGTTTTCTTTTGGTTACTACAGGTTCCAAAGGACATCAGTGATACTTTAGGTATTTTCTTTTCCCTCATAAAGCCTTTTCTTATTGTTATGCAGGATGTATTTCAAATTTTTGGTTACTTCTTGTTTCATATATAGGTTCCTAATGTCTTTTCTGTTGTACTTGTATGGTATGCAGCATCCATCCAAACAAAACAAATATGTCCTCTCTGATTTACCATTCAGGATACACTGTGTTAACTGAAATAGCATTATAGTTGTAAACCATTATATTCTGCACACTGTTCTCACAAGAGCTGAAACCTGGTTAACTGTTTCATTCTAGTAAATGGGCTTATTTCTAGCTATCTGAATTATTTCATGTACCAGTTCAACTGCGTCAATTACTAGTTATTGTGATATGAAATCTGGTTCCTTTTCTGTGGTTAGAAATAATTCAGATTAGTATTGTTCCTTGTAGGTATTTGTGGATGATCAAATTCTGCGCAGGAACACGGAGAAGGCATAAGGGATTTTTTTCTCTGTATAATAGCTCTTTTAGATTATCTGAGATATTGTATCTGATTTGATGCTATCATTCTAGTAAATGGGCTGTAAATTTGTATGTCTTCCGGGTTGTTGTATGGTTGAAATGGCTGTCCTGATAATAATGGGCTGACTTTGTGTTGAAATTTGATTGGCAATTTGGTGGACTGAATTCATTGTGGGCCGATATGTGTATGGGCCTAAATTTTGGGCTTAAAACCGGTCCACTTAAAAAAATTGGCCCATTAATAAATGGCCCAAGAATGAAAAGTCAACGTCCACGTCATCATAAGTGCCACGTCATTGTCCACGTTGGCAGCCTTGTCATCGTCCTTGTATGTAGCCACGTCATTCTCCACGTAGGTAGCCACGTCATTGCCCATGGTGGCGCCACGTCAGCCTCAATCCGTGACGGTTATTTTCGTCGGTAAAACTGGGCTTTGGCCTGGATCGAGTGGGCTTCGGGCTGTTCTGCGACGGTCAAAAACCGTCACGGATTGAACAATCCGTGACGGTTATTTAAGAACCGTCGATCGATTTAATCAATGACGCTCAATCAATAACAGAATCCGAAACCGTCACGAAAATTAATTTGCGACGGAAATTCGACAATCCGCGACAGAATGAGTCCGTCACGGAATAAATGATGTGTTGTAGTGTTTGAGAATGCTTGCTTGCATTGCTTAGCTTGTTGTAAATGGCCAGTGGACACCAATAATGTAAATGCGGTACAGGCAGCATTGCATGCAGGGTGCAAGAACCCAAGAACGGCAAGGTGTACTAGAGGTTGCAACTTGCAAGGTGTGAACATGGCCAAACGGCGTAGAGCTCAGATAAAAGCAGCGTACGGTACACGAATATTGATGATCAAGGTGGAGAGAAGAAGGTGACACGGCGAGAGAGAATGGTTGAGAGATCCACGTGGCATGTGAGGGGCATGTGGGGCCCATGCTACATGAGTCAAACAATTAGAGGATCACCAATACTGTTGGGTCATCTTGTTGAGACCTGAGCTGCGACCATGTTGCTGTATGTGACCTGTATCCAAAACACAAAATGTTTTCATCGATAGAACCGTGCCAGTTTATTTTTTTTTATCTTTGTACACGTAACCCAACGTAAAAAGTTTTCATCTTTTTTATCCTCTCTACCAAATAGGGCCTGTGAGTTGGTGCAAGAGTTCGCCGATGATGTACTCCCTCCGTCCCAAAATAAATGCAATTTTAGGATTTGAAATTTGTCCTACAAAGAATGCAACTTTGACCTACCAACCATAAAAGACAATAGTCTCCGGAAGTTTCTCGTAGAAAAGACAAACCAATGTCCAGATATTACTCACTTAAGACAAGGAGTAATTTTGTAATTTTACATGCAGCATTGGTTTGCGTGTCCAATCCTAAAATTGCATATATTTTGATACGGAGGGAGTATCTTCTATTTTCTGTTGACTGTGTCCTTGCGTTCTCCTCGCAGAAATTCTAAATACTATTGATCTTGAGATTTGTGCTTCATGGGTTCAGAGAGAGTGTTAAAATCCTTTACCCAAATCTGCAATAGGGTAGACAAATCTATAATAAACAGGTCCATTGAAAAGATGACGTTTATTTTTTTTTCAAAAAATATAGTTTTTAACTTTTTTTATAAAAATGTTGAGCTTCAACATTATTGACAAAATGTTAATGGAAAAGGTTGAGGTTCAACATTTTTCAAAAATGTTTGTGAAAAATGTTGGTCAACATTTCAAAAAATGTTGGTCAACTTTTTTTAAAATGTTGAGGTTTACCATTTTTGAAAAAAATATAGGTTCAACTTTTTTTTAAAAATGTTGGTTAACATTTTTATTCAACAATTTTTTTATAAAATATTCAATGAGCTATCCTTATATGAGTGAGATTTATAGATGAGTTATTTAACATCTTTAACAAGATATATATATATATATATAGGGAACCTATGCTCTGTAGCCGACCACACTGCAGCCACCTCATCCGTCCGTCGATCCTGATCAAACTCGAGCCTGTACACGCCCCCACTCGCGCGCACAGCTCGGCTCTGATTTCTATTGGCTCGGCTCCGGCGACCGCTGACGCCACAAATTGCGCTCGTTCCCTCGTTGACCATCACAAAGCCAAACACAAAACTCCACCGTGAGGTTCATTCGCCGCCGGCGACGATCCTTTCCCGGCCACATTCGCAGCTTCAAATTCGCTCGCATCCGACTCAACCACCGGCGGCGTGCCGCTGCTTCGTCAGGCGTCCGTCGCTGTTGGCTATCCCTCGAGCAGGCCATAGGAGGCATGGATTCATCTAAGGTGAGTACCAGCAAAAGTCCGCCATACTAATTCAATACCGACCTGATGCCCTTTAGATTAGCAACCAGTTCCCTCTAGATTAGTTGCTGATTCCCCTTGGCTTAGATTTCTTCACTGTCCCAAATCCTCCTGCAGAGTCGGCGGCAGCCTGGCTCCTTGATGCGGCGGCGCGGCTCCTCCGACACGGCAGCGCCGGGGACGTGGGGGCAATCCTGTGCTCGTGTCGGCCAAATCACTCGTGGAAAAAGAGGATCCAGGTGAGCTGCCGCACATCAAGAAGAACGCCCAGATTAAATTTATTTTGTTTCAGATCTAATCATGGTTTGCTGACGCTATGTTTCAAGCAGACGCGATTTGGGTTATCATTTTGCGGCCGGATTAGTACTAATTGATTGATGCCGCTACGCACGGGAGACATGGCGGAGGTCCCTTTGCTTGCCGCAACTTTGGTCTTCGCACCTGATTCGTCACCAGCAAAAATCTTCTTTGGAGGTTACCTCAGCTTACTGAGCAGCAGACGAGTACTGCAAGACTAATCCCCTTTTTCTTATTGCTGCTTCGGTTACTAGATTCCATGGTCGTATCATTTACTAGATTATTTTCATACATTCTCATAATTGATTTTGTGCCCAATTCTAGACTTTCATTGACCAGGGTTTCCTGTTGTGGTTGATTTGTGCACAAAATATTGGTAACACCACACAGTTATTAATTGAAATATTGTAACTATTCCATGGTAAATCGATCTCATCATTATAGTAACTGGTTTTCAGTACCGCTTGACACCAATCTGTGGTAACTCCGGATCCTAGTTTTAGTATTTAACCATTCAGATTATTGTAACTGTTTTACGATAAATTTGCTGCATCATCATAGTTACTTGTTCCTCAAAACAGACTGACGCCAGATTTTGGTAAACTGTTACATGGTAAATTTATCCTAGCATTGTTGTAATTGGTTCCTCGTAACACAATGACGATTATTTGGTAAAAAACAATGCTCATCATTCTGGTCACCATACTAGCAGGATAGACATCCCTTTCTCTGAACACCCTATACGTATTCTGTTTATTTTGTCTGATTTGGTTGCCTAGTTGGAAGCACCCTAACATTTCTGTGAAGGTTGATTCTCTATTGGATGACCTGAATAATTAATAGTTTATTCCAGATTGTCCTTATTTCTGGTGATTTTAAGCAATGAGATCTGGGAAAATAGCATACTTGCACCTACATTTGACAGCAGCAGACAAGTCTGCTCCATCCACCAGTTGACTTCTCTACTGTTCCTGCTTTGATCTGTTGGAGCTACATGAGCAAGCAGCTCACGGTGTTAGGCACACATGGCTTTCAGTTGTTGTTCTGTGATGTGCATGTAAAAACCAGGTTTGTATGTGTTGGACCAGCATCAGATAGAACGTGCAAGCAAAGCAATCCATGATTGGGGATTATTGTATAGTGATTTTGAATATAAATATGCCATTGTGGTGACTCGGCTGTAGCATTCCTCCAAACACTGTAGTAAGTTATGGTACCAAATTATGGTAACTGTAAAACAAGTTTTACGACTATTTTGGTTTATCATCATAGTTACTTGACGCCAGATTGTGGTAAACTATTACATGGTAAATTCATGCTGGTGACTCCCATTCTTATTATAGTCTGAGTCAACCAAATACTATTGTAATCATTTCATGGTAAATCAGTCCTATCATTATAGTAACTGCTTTCCAAACATCGTACCAAATTATGGTAACTACGAAACAATTTTACAGTAATTTTGGTTTATCATCATAGTTATTGACGCTAGATTGTGGTAAACTATTACATGGTAAATTCATTATTGCATTCAACTCAAATTGTGGTAACTCTGGTTCCTAAATCTTCTTGAGCTATTTCAATTATCGGTACTATTTTTCTTGGTAACTCAAATCTCGCAATTGTAGTAATGTAATTACTTGTTTCTCAAAACAGCTTAACGTCAGATTGTGATCAATCCTCATCCTAATTTTCTACTCAAGACATCCAAATTGTCGTAACTATTGCACGGTAAATTTGTCTTTAGTATTATTGTAACTGGTTCCTCACATCGCCATGACGATAAATCCACAGCAACCTGTGTCGTCACTCTTCTCAATATTTACCATAATTTACATGTACCAGTTTCGCACGTATGCGCACATGCGTGATCAAAACTGAAAAACACGTACGCAGGCAAGCACGTATAAACAAACCATGGTCACACGAATTGTCGTAACCCGTCCAATTACTAGCGTGCAATCACCAAATGACAATGACCGAGTTAAAGTGAATTAATCGCACCACCTAATCAGGCATTGATTACCATAATGACCTTCGGCTCCCTTGCTTCTCGGTGGAGAGAGGGGCTCACGCTCGGCTAGCTCGGTGGGCCGCGTACAGGTGAGCAATGCTGGCACTACCGCTGGCCAATCCCGTTACGCCGGGTGTAATGGACACAGAATAACTATTCTGTGGCCGGCCACGAAGTATACTCGCCGTATATAGGGAACCTATGCTCCGTATATACTCGCCCTATATATATATATATATATATATATATATATATAGGACCCCGTGTCAAGGGATACAGTTTTTAACCATGGTGAACGAGGTAGGACAAGGGGTAGTCGGGTAGAACCGTAGAATAAATTTTTTAAATGTCATCCAAGAAAGACGTACAGTACTAGTCACGATCTCATCCTGGATCAGCCAACTGCCCTCCCACAGCTACTCCTTTTGCTGCTGCAAGACCTTGATAAGTAAAAAAGGGGAGAGAAATCTGAAATCGGGTTTAAATTCTGAAAACGGAAAATGCCGTTTTGCCAGACGTACAATAGCCACGTTACGGATTAGTAATCTTCACGTAGTGCTAATACTAACAGGTGGCCCAGTGCGTTCCTTGACTCCTCTTCTGTGCTGTTGCAGGAGCGAGGATCGACTGCGGCATTGCCCCATGCTAGCCAGCAGCGTTGCTGCCCCCTGTCCGCCCGGCCCGGACGCCCGTTGACGCGGATACGTACCGTAGGACAGGGTTAGGATACAGTAGCTAGCCGATAGGACCCTAGGAAAAGGTAGCAGGGGCAGGGGCCGCGTTTAGGCCCGTGTTTAGTTTCCACCCGAAATCTTTTCACCCATCACATCAAAGGGGAATCTTAGATGCATGAAGTATTAAACGTAGACAAAAAAGGTGAAAAGTTATATGGATGGGTTGTAAATCGCGAGACGGATCTAATGAGCCTACTTAATCCATGATTTGCAATAGTAATGCTACAGTAACCATCCGCTAATTATGGATTAATTATCCTCTAATTACCATCGTTAGATTCGTCTCGAGATTTCCAACCTATCCATATAACTTTCCACCTTTTTCGTCTACATTTACTACTCCTAAATTGGTAAAATCAATACCCGAAATCTTTTCACGAAAACTTTTCGTGAACTAAACACGGCCTAGATGGAGTTGCGAAAAGTTGTTAAGATGTCACATCAAACAAAATTTATCATTTAGGCATAGTAAACGGAAACTATTGGTAAAACTAATTACAGATCTAGCCAGCAAATCGCGAGACAAATCCAATGACGGGTAATTAGAGGGTAATTAAGTAGCATTACTGTTGCAAATCGTGGATTAAGTAGGCTCGTTAGACTCGTCTCGCGACATACACTCCATCGATGTAATGGATTATTTTTTTCGTCTACATTTAGTATTTCGTGCATGTAAGATTCTCTTTGATACGATGGGTAAAAAAGATTTACACGCCTATCTGAACACGGCCAGGGCATTGCTTTTCTGTGCAGGGGTAGGGGAATTGCTCTTGGCGCTGTTTAGATGTTTCGCGAAATTTTTTTCGAGTATGTTCCCTCACATGCATGGCATATTAAATGTTGTCGAAAAAAATAACCCATTATATGGATGGAGTGTACTTCGCGAGACGAATCTAATGAGCCTAGTTAGGTCGTGATTAGACAATAAATTGGTACAGTAAACATGTTCTAATGACGGATTAATTAGACTCATTAGGTTCGTCTTGCGATGTACTGACAGAATCTGTAATTAGTTTTGTAATTAGTCTATATTTAATACTTCAAATGTGTGTCCGACATACTCGAAAAAAATTTCGCAAAAACATCTAAACACGGCCCTTCTGTCGGGTGCCTGTTCTTTTCGTCCGTTTCTACATGTCCGGCGTCCTCGCTGAGGATGTCGTGATCGGGAAGCAGCAGAGAGAAGTTACTCGCGGATGGATGGATGGACGCCACCGCTACATCTATCTTTTCCCACGCCTGCACGAGTACGAACGGAGCGTATAGCGGTATAGAAAATCATCACGAGCGCAGGCATTTACAGTTACTACTCTTGTTCAGCGGCCTCTTCTCAGATCGTTTACTGCTACTACTCCTACACTGAGAAAATTTAGGGTGCCTTTGGCACAGCTCCAGCTCCGGCTGAAACGACTCTGGCTCCAGCTGTGCCAGTGGAGCAGCTTTTTTCAGCTTCGGCTGGTATGGTTGAAAAAACGTTTGGCAAAACAGATTCTCCGATGGATATAGATGATGAAATGTCCATAATACCCTTGTTTTTTTCTTTTTCTTTTTTCCTTTTACTTCTTTTAATTTTGTTTTCTTCCCTTTATCTCTCTTCTTCAACCGTTGACCACCCTTATCCTCACATCTCGTCCTCCACCTCCCTCTCTGCGCCCCTGCCCCATCTCCCCACGCTGCCATGGGCCTCCTGCCCGGTGGCTCACCGGCACCGCCGCCACCTGTACCCTGCACGTCGCCCGCGCCATTGCCGTCCGCCGCCCCCAACACCTCGCCCGCTCCCACTGCCGGCCCATCTTCCAGCGTGCGCCGTCCCCAGGCGTCGCCAGTGCCGGCTGCCGGCCACCCCATCTCCCCTGCGCTTGCCGGCCGCAGCTCCGCCCCCAAACTCCACCCCCGCCCCGCTCATCCCCAAGCTCTGCCGGCTCGAGTGCTGCTGGCCGCCAAAAGCTGTGCCATCGCCTCGCCGGCCGACGACTCCGCGAGATCCGCTCCGCTTCGCTCGTCCCTAAGCTCCACCAGCTCGATTGCTGCCGGCCGCCCAAAGCTGTCGTCGCCTCGCCGGACTTCCCTTCTCCCGCCGCCGGCCTGCCTCCCCTGTTCCCGTCATCCCTGAGCTCCTCCCTCTCTTTGGACCGAGGGGCATTTTGGACGGCAAGCTGCTGCGCGTCAGACGGAGCCGCGAGAAGCTACGTTTTTTTGGCTCCGTCTGACACAAAATGCTCCAGAGATCGTGAAACTCGGAGAGCGGGTGGTGGAGCTGCTGTCATTTTTGCGTTTGGCGGATGGAGCGGTGGAGCGGTTGGTGGAGCGGTTGAGGGAGCTGTGCCAAAGGGGGCCTTACTGCTGCTACTCCTACACGCCAATTTGATATCTCGCGCGTTGGGAAGCGGCGACGATCGTGACTAGTACGTCGAAGAGAATCAAGTATTAAATGTAGACGAAAAAAATAATCCATTATATGGATGGAGCGTATGTCGTGAGACGAGTCTAACGAGCCTACTTAGTCTACGATTTGCAACAGTAATGCTACAGTAACCGTCCACTAATTCTTAATTAATTACCCTCTAATTACCCGTCATTAGATTTGTCTCGCGATTTGCTGACTAGATCTGTAATTAGTTTTACCAATAGTTTACGTTTATTACTTCTGAATGGTAAATTTCCTTTGATGTGACATAAAAAAAATTTCACTGTGCCATCTAAACACGGCCATGGGTCCATAACAAACAAACGTGAATGGGTTACTTACCATCATGGCAAAGCAGGTGATTATTGATTAATTTGTAAGGTGTTCTATGCAACACACAGATAAAATAAATGGCGTCAAGCTGTATGACTTCATTTCTGAACATTAATCTTGCATATGCTACAGGAGATAAAATAAACTGTAAGAAGAATGAAAAAAGAATAGCATATGTCAAAGGAGGAAAATATCCCTCGGAGGCCTGGAGATAAAAGAACATGCCTGGAGACGTAAATTAATGCAATACTGGCGCTACCATACATGATTAGTTGTAGATTAAGGGGGGAAATGACATCAGCACATAACTGAAAAAAAATATTATAACCGTGAGCTCGAGCTAAATTGACGCTAAATGAGAGAGTATATATCCTTCTTTGTTTATTTGAAAACCGTGAGCTCGAGCCATGGTAGTTTTGGATTGGATGTTTGTGGATTTTAAACTCATGGCGGATGGATAGGTTTTTTTTTTTTTTTTTTTTTGAGAGTGCGGACAGATAGATTAGCGGCCCAACAGGCCGACACAGGGGAAATGAAGCGACCCAACCAACACAGGGGGAACTGAAGCGAACCCACCCATAACCTTGGGCCTGTTTCGGTAGAGCCACCTCACAAGAGTGCAACAAAGAGCGCAAATAACTGGCCCAATCGGAAGGGGAGAAGGGCCGGTCTGAGGTGAATCGTGAATGCCGGCCCTCTCCTCTTGCTTCTCTCTCTTTCTGGGCTTCTGGACGTTCGTGGGGCCTCCTGTGTAGCTTTGCGTCTTCTTCGTTTGGTCACTCACTCTTTCCCCTTTTTCATGCGGATTGTATTTGCCTCTTATTACTTCCTAATTGTATTTAATAGTTCCAACAACGTATTTTCCAATCTTCTACCTGGAATCTTATCCAGAGTGCTTCTAGATGTTTGCTTCTATTTGATGGCTCATAGGCAGGTCGTGTATGCCTCTGCCAGTTGGATCTAGCTTTGGATAAGGGGTGAACTGACGAATCATCTTGTACCTATTAGTATAACGTGTAAGTTAATTTCCTTTGACCGTGGCATATAATAAGCACTAAGCAGTGGCTTATATGTGGCAATACGTAGCAAAGAGCCTACTTCGACATGTTGTCCCAAGTCAGCTACTGTTATGCAAATATTTAAGCCAGCTTTATGATATGATCGAGTCCCTCTGCATAACAGCATCCTAAACTGAAACCTACATTTTTTTGAATTACATCTACTATGTGCTCTGCTCGCATTGACGACGAAAACATGGGCCATTCAGTTCGCTGGCTGAGGCTATGGCACATTGGCACTCCATTGCTGTCCTCCACCACAGCACAGTACGTATTTGGCAGCTGCACATCCCCGTCGCAGGACGGATATGATGGAGAGGCAGCGGCGGCACCATCCCCTTTGACCCCTTAGGCCTGCCGCCTGCCCATGCATGCATGATGGCCATGGATGCCAAAAAAACGCAATCCCGTGCCGGCCGGCCTGCCCAGTGCCCACATGACCTTTAATTCGTAGTGATTACTTTTGATATAGCAAGAATTTGCTCTTTTAAAATTTTACTACATGGCCGCCTTCTTCCAGGTAAAAAATGTTCTTCTATCTATGTGTTCGTGAAGTGATTACTGGATGGTGACGGTGATTAAAATTTTACTACATCGCCACCTTCTTCCAGGTAAAAAAATGTTCTTCTCTCTCTGTTTCTCGTGAAGTGATTACTGGATGGATGATGGTGATTAAAATTTTACTACATCGCCACCTTCTTCCACCTTTAATTCGTAGTGATTACTTTGTGAGCTGTTTTTATCCGTCCATGGTCACTTTCCACTGGAAAGTGAAAATTGCATCCACAAATAAATTTGAGGAGCTACCTAACTTGGATTGGACTTCCCAGGCCAGGCCACCGCCCACAGCCCAAAAGGAAGGTACTGCAACTGCAAGTATGCTATACGGAGTACTGTACAAGAAAGGGATCGATCCACTGTAAAAAAAAAAAAAGTTTACCGTAAGAAATTAATTACTAAGCACCAAGCATCCACTGTTTTGGGCCCGAAAACAATGGATTGTAACGTAATAATGGATTCCTGCAGAGCCCAAAACATTTTTCTTTCTTTCTTTACTAGTCCTGTAGTAGAAGTATAACGTCGTAATTGACTCGTGCAGGGCATTGATATGATCAGGATCAAGCGCGTGCGTAATTGATCCGATGATATTCCAACGCTTCACTCACCCCACCGGTGAGCCTTAGCTTGAGGCGATGAAGTAGTAGACACTTGTCGTAATTGATCCGATAGTTGTAGCTACTTGTTGCCGCCGGCATCGATCAGCATGACGTTGACGTGCTGCTCCTGCCAGCTAGCTGTAGCAGCAGGGATGGGCAATGGGTGGAGCCGATTTGTCTCTCCCTCTCGCTGGCCAATGGCCACTTTTGTGGTTGATGCTGGTATATCTAGCTAGGCTCTAGCGTCGTGTTCCGTTGGCAAAGCTGCGAGAGCAGGGCAGTGCATCTCGGTCAATGCGAGCGAGCTACTAGTACATCTTTGGACGAGAGATGGAGACAAACGGTCGAAGATGCGCGCAGCTCGATCAGAGCTCCTTGCATTGGCGCGCGTACGAATTGCCGATGTGGCTGCTGCTTCGTGGCTCAGCTCGATCGGTCACGGTCGCCCGCGCCTCTGACACGAGGCGTCACGCGCACTATTTGCCACCGCAGGCAGGAAGATATCATGCAGTGGTGGGAAAGCAGCAGCAGCAGCAGCAGGAGGAGGCAGGAAGAGTTGAACAACGCGTCCGGCTGTTGCCTGTGCTGCTAGCTGCTTGCTTTTGCTTCCATGACATCCTTGGCACTCCATGTATGTTCTAGTGGCCTGGATAGGAATAGGATAGCTCCATGTTCACCCCTCGGCCGGCTCTACACCTTAGCTTGCTGTAGCTATAAACATAGAACAACATGCCTCAAAGCGCGCTAGCCTTCCAATGATTAATAAATCGCTAAATAAATGCCTCGAATGTACGTATTTATTCAGTTATATTAAACATATATATATATTGATCGTTCGTTACTTATTAGGCGGTAGGGTTGCTAGCTGGTGGCTGGTGCACCATATATCGATCAGTCGATCTGTCGTGAGATGATATATGGCGCGTATTGGCGGTGCACGAGATGGAAGCTAGCACAGCACCCGCCTCGGGCTCACATGACGCCTGCCGCAGTGCCCACCCACATGACACACCTACCGTCCCAGATCATGCTGCCCAACAAACCTGCTGCATGTGTGCACCACGATGGATATATATGGGCCTTAGCTTATTGGGCTTCGCTCTGGTCAACCTTTTTAATTATAAAAACTACTTATACTTACTTGCGTTTTCACCTTTATTAATTCGTAGTTATTACTGTACTACTTATATTTGCTCTTCTGAAATTTTATACAGTGACATCTTCTATGCTACTCTGTATTCTTTATCTGTTCGTGGTCACTTTCCAGGCCACGAGCCCACAGCCTCCACAGCTGGTTCCAGCTACTCCCTCCGTCCCAAAATAAATGCAGCTACGGCATCGATCGGCATGACGTTGACGTGCCGCTAGCGCTGCTGCACTAGTAGTGGGTCTAGCCTCTCTCTCGTTCGCCGCTCTAGTAGTGTGGCAAACTAGGTACGTCCGTGACAGGGTACACTGGGCGTTACTGGCCGTAACGTGTGTACTGCCAGTGTGGGAACGAGCTTGGCACGAAGCCACTCTTGGCGTGCACCATGCCCGAGATATGATGTCGTGGCTCTGACTTGACACGAGTCCGCGGCGCGCGCGCGGGGTCTCTCGCTCCATGCCGATGCACGAATTGAAGCCACTCTTGCGTTTTCAACACGACGGCGCGCGCCACTTTAATTTTGTTCTTGATGGTCATGGTCTGTCTCTGGCGTACAGTACGTGTGTTTGACCTGACCTGGGCACGTCACCTTACGTGCCTAGCTACCATCCATCCATCAGCTACAGTACTCCATCCAAACAGTCCATTCCTTTGGGTGTGTGAACAGACCCCTCAAGTAGGTAGTGGCCTAGCTGTAGCCGTTGCAGCTGTAGTAGTAGCAAGGCTGCAAGAAGATACTGTACCATAGGGCAGGAGCCAGGAGGAGATCAAGACATGCAGGAGCCAGGAGGAGATACTGTACCATAGGGCAGGAGCCAGGAGGAGATCAAGACATGCAGGAGTACTAGCTATAGCTCTAGAGTAGTTGGAAGAGGTGCGTTGGGATCACGACATGCAGGACATGACGACATAGCTATAGCTCTAGAGTGTAGCTAGCTAGCGTCGTGTGTTCCGTTGCGTTGGCAAGGTGCGAGAGCAGTGCATTATTGGCCAAAATGCGAGCTCCTAATAAAGACCAGAGATGTATATATCGTCGAGTGGCACGCATCATCTTTGTTTTCTTTTTCCTAGCTAATTAAACGACAGATGGAGACAAACGAATGATCGAAGATGACGCTCGGCACGTACACCTGCAGGCGTACACGTCTCTGATGGACACGCGAGGCGTGGTGGTCGCAGCGGGGAGAAGCAAGCTGCCTCCGCCGCCGCCTGCCGCGTCCATGTGCAAGTGCATGCTAGCGTACAAATTAAAATACTAACGTGACAAACGATCGATGATGCTCGCTGTCGAAATTTTTAACCCTGGCGAGGGCACACAAGACGCCTAAGATGTGCGCCTGAGGCCGAAAATTGCCTCATTATTGTGTCCACGAAAGGTAACAGCAGTACTAGTAGCACAAAAAAACATGACTACCATCTGCAGCTGCAACTAGCCAACAGGCAAGAACGTAACATGGTGTTTCAAAAGGCTGATCGATCCATTTCAGCATTTCGCCGTCTCCATATACACGCTAGCTGCTAGCCCTTGGCTAGTCCGGCTCCGGCCAGCCTCTGAACAAGATCACTGAGCGCAGCAACAGCAAGGAGATCGACTGCAATAATGAGCTTCTTCAGTCCTCAGCAACATGTGATGATCTCTGAGCGCTGTCTGTCTCTTACTAGCTACTCGAGTACCTGTACCTGTAGGATAGCTTAGCTTGCTGCAATGTCAGCTTTTGCATTTCGAGAAACTGCCCCTGCCAAGAGGATATTTTGACCAGCCAACTCTGAAAGTGGTCCTGAAAGTGTTGTGTTTACACATTGGCCTGAAAGGAAAAGTACAGGGAATAGCTTAGCAAAGGCCAATGATAAAAGCTTAGAAGCATATATTTCTTCCTGATTATTGTTAAACTAATATTTTTAATACAGTTGGGCCCAGTGCGTTCCTTGACTCCTCTTCTGTGCAATGCTTATTGTTTGTTGCTCCATAGCTTCATGCATTGTTGTTCTGCTCTCGCATGCTATTGAGGAGAATGTCAGATTTAAGTGCCATAGACCTCCACAGCAATCAGATTATAAAATGATCTATGAATTTATTTTAGCAAACTAACTACATAATATATAATGGCTTATTGGCTTATAAGAAGTATAAGCAGCACAGCAATGAGACAAGCATCCATTTATTATGGAGAACACATCAGGTAAAAAACTAACTATACACGCAGATTATCTGAGACCTCTTGTACGTGTCCAGCGACATGAGTGAGTGTCCCTGAGGCAGGGTCAGACGCCCACCAAGGGGTTAGGGGTATATGGACAGATGCCCAATCTTGGCACAGTCTACTGTATCAAAGAATTTACTGTAAGAGCATGCAACTGGAACTGAAAGTAGAAGATAGCGTTGAATCATTCAGCAAATAATCCATTGTCCATGAAAACCTCCGCCAAAAAATGGAACTAAGATAATTTAATATTTTGACGTACCACACCGCACGGCACAAGCACACTTGAACGGCTACGCCGCCGCAGCAGCTCGCCACGATTGGGCATTAGCCAACGGTCCACCAAGCGGGAGCCGCCCTGCCTGCCTATATATGAGCCGCTGCTGCCCGTTGGCCAAGTGCGCTTTCGTCTCCACCCAGCAGCCAGCAGCTTCCTCTCTTCTCTGTAGCACTAGCAGCAGAGCACCCACCTCCAACTCCAAGAAGGACGAGCCCACCGGTGCAGGCGACGCCGGACTGACGGTGAGCCTTCTTTGCTTTCTGCCTCCGCCGCGCACGGCACGGCCGTAAGGCCTCCCACTTCCACCTCATCGTCTCAAGCACCGCACGGCACAAGCACACTTGAACGGCCACGCCGCCGCAGCCGCTCTCGCAGGCCTTAGCATGCAGCTATGCACGAACACGTCGCGGTCTCGGCTCGCCACGGGCGCACGCCTCGCCGCCGAGCGAGCACTCATTCTTCTGCACGTTGCTTCTTCTTCTGCTCTTCTGATGTTATCTTCTTGTCATCTGTTGCAGACCATGGCGGTCTTTCACAAGACCAGCAAGATCGTGATGCAGGTCAATGCGGCGGTCTTGGCCCTGTTCGTCTTCGGACCAGGGCTCTCACCGCCGACCCAAGCCTCCGCAGGCCCGCCGAGCAGCTGCGCCGCGCCCATCCACTTCTACGACATGGTAGCCTTGCTGCACTATGGCTTCCTTTTCTCCATCTTCGGCTCGTGCTTGCTCGCGAGCAAGGCGATGCACATCGTCGCCGGGGAGGAGGACGACAGCCTCCAGGCTCTCAGCGCGTCGACCGCGCTCAAGGCGCGCGCCTCCCTTCTCCTCTGCATCGCCCTCTCCGTCGCGGCGGCAGGGTTCGCCGTCGGCGTCTACACTTTCGTTCTCCAGATCCGATACACTGTCTTCCAGTGTATGCCGGCTGGCACCCGGTTCCTCATCTTCGGCGCCGACGCCGTGGTCGCCATCATCTCCGTCTACGCGTACGCCTCGTTCGCCTGGGCGGCTGCCATGGGCGTCTAGGCCGCTTCGCCAGGACGGCCGTGTCCGGCGGCGTCTAGGCGAGCTGCCGTACTTCGTCTTCGTCAGGGGCCACTTCGTCGTCGTCAGGGCCTCAGGGGGGGCATGTCATGTCCGTCAGTGTCCAGTGTGTGTGCTTCGCAAAGGGGCATGTCCCTTGCGAAAGCTTCTCTCCCTTCACGTGCCAGGGAGCTCGGTGTTGCTGGCTTAGTTTGCAGTAGTGCTTTGCGAAGGGCGTTCCTCGCAAAGGCAGTCTCCCATTGTGTTTGTGTTGCAGGGAGCTCAGTGAGTCCATGTGTGGTCTTTGTCCCGGTTTAGAGGCGTGGCCGGCGTAACATGTACACGCTCAAGTTCGTAATGTTAACTCTGTGTTGGTTTGTGCTGTGCATTATTGGTGCTCTCTTTTGTGCTTATGTTAACACAAACTCTTAGCTTCTTCTCTTGGAACGTTCGCGGGTTGGGACAGGACTGCCTCTGCAAAGATGTACTAACAGCTGAGCTCATTGCCCATCGTCCTACCATTCTCGCTCTCCAGGAAACAAAGCTCACTGCCAACGCGCTTGGCCTCTTGCGTAATTCGACCGTCGCAAGGGGCGTCCAGCGGCATCCTTACTGCTTGGGATGATAAAAAACATTCATCTGAACGACCTTATAGTCTGACAACGCACTTCACAATCCAATGTGATGGGAACTCCTTCACTGTCACCAATGTTTATGCGCCCACCTGCCATGACGAGAAACAAAACTTCCTGGACGAACTCCGTGACGTGGCTGATTCTGTCGCTGGGCCGTGGATTAGCATAGGTGATTTCAACCTCACGAGAGAGCCTAGTGACAAAAATACTGAACCATTCAACGTGTCGGAGGCGACCATGTTCAATAACCAAATCAACCTCCTGGAATTGATTGAAATCCCACTAGTGAGTGGATAGAGCTTACACATGGAGCGACAATAGGGAAAATCCTACACTAGTACGCCTTGACAGATGTTTCGTGAATATCCTGTGGGACTCTATCTTTTTCTAACACGGGCCAATCCTCCCTGACCCGCGTCGCCTCTGACCACGCGCTTCCGTTTCGAAAACAGCTGGCTACCATGCGGCCTTCCGAGAAATGACACTCCATGATTCATCACTCGCATGAAGCGAAAAGCATGCTGCTGCATGACTTCTACAAGGAACTGCTAGGCACAACAACAGATCCTTTTCAAAAAAAAAAAAAGGGGCACAACAACAGACGCCTCCTAGGGTTTTGATTTGGGTGAGCTTTACCCACACTCGACCTTTTTCTGAACTGAACCTCTCAGAACCCTTTTCCCCTGTCGAAATCACTACTGCATGCTTTCGGCCCTTGTTTCTACAAAGCTTTCTGCCCCAAATTCAAACCCAGGCTAGTTGACCTTTTCTCTGGTTTCTTTCCCGGTCGGATCGACTTAGACGACCTTAACCGCGCTCACCTTGTGCTGCTGCCCAAAAAGGACGGTGTCAAACATGCTGACGGCTTCAGGCCCATATCACTGCAAAACTGCCCGGTGAAGCTCTTTTCAAAGGTTATGGCAAATCGCTTGAAAACTGCCATCCCAAGCATCATCGATGCCGATCAGACTGGTTTTGTTCACGGGCGAAATATTGCGGAAAATTTCATCTATGCTGCAGACCTATTGAGTTGCTGTCACAAAAGGAAAGTCCCCACAGCTATTTGATTCTGTAGCCTGGGACAGTTTGGATACTATTTTGTATGCTCGGGGCTTTGACGCTCGCTGGAGAGGCTGGGTACAACACATCTTGGTCAGTGGTAAAACCGTTGTCATGCTAAACGGCACTCCAGGTCGCTGGATCACCTGCAAACATGGCCTTCGTCAAGGCGATCCAATCTCGCCTTACCTCTTCATCATCGCTGCCGACATCCTGCAAAAACTCATCCAACAAGCGTCTGCTGCCGGCCTCATACAACTCTCGATTGATCCCTCACTACCTAGTCCAGTTCTCTAATATGCACTTTGATTCTAATCCGCGGGGACATTCCCTCTATCCAACATCTTAAAGTGATCCTTGACCAATTTTACAATGCCACGGGGCTAACCATCAACTTCCATAGATCTACCTCTGTGCCAATGCACATTTCCCAGTCCGATGCTGCTGAAATGGCTGATACCTTGGGCTGCCAAGTTGACAGCTTCCCACAAACCTACCTTGGCTTGGCTTACCACTCTCCCGCACAAACTCCGTGTCTCCGACTTTCGACCTCTACTCTGCAGTTTTGATCGCTACTTGGCAGGATGGAAAGCGCGGCTGTTGAGCACAAGTGGGCGCCTAACCCTTGTCAACGCAGTCCTCAGCAGCCTCCCCATCTACTACCAAGACGGTTTAGTTCCTCATGGACCTCTACTCTGCAGTTTTGATCGCTACTTGTGTGATGTCCTTTTTTTTTTCCTCAAACTTATTTGCTTTGGAGAGATACCTCTTTAAAAAAAATTATATGCAAATGGGATGGTCGAAACAAGCCCCAATTTTTTTACATTGATGTGCACCAAGAAATCCGGAGTGAAAATGCTAATGGAAGATGAGACGTTGTATCTATTTTAGGCTTAAACTACAGCTGAGCACCTGAAAACATCTCGTAGAGATAGAAGCTTGCCATTGGAATCATGATGAAATTACTGCTAGTGAGACAGATTCTTGTATTCTATTAAAGTTTTATGGAAGCCCTTTATCAAAAAAAAAAAAAAGGCAATGCAAGCAGGACGCAAGGTCACCTTGACGCAGCTAGCTCCGGCTCCCATTATACTCGCCCGGCGCCTACGCCTCCCTTTTCGTTTTTGGCCATGCACAGCCTAGCTCTGGGCAGCTGCCGGCCGGACAGGTCGCAGCGAGGCATGTCGCCCTCGCCCTGGCCGGACAGCGCTCCGATCCTGCTACTGTACGTGAGCTGGGCCCGGATTACTCGGGCGTGTAAGACACGACGTGCCAAGCCGGAGCGGTCGAGCGGAGCAGCTGCTTTGCTCTGCTCTCATCATCATGACGCGCGCACAGGAGATTGTTGACCTCGTGAAGCACATTGTGCCCTGTGCGCTGCATCTCCTTCTGTACATGTCCATCATGCCTAGCACAGCTTCAGATCGTGAGATCTCCTATTACTCCTTGTGCAACAGGGGGCGTCGTATGGACAGAGCTTCCTTGTCTTGTTAGTGCTACAGTGGATTGCAGCGCGCGGCGGGCATGCATCACAACATCAGTGCCATCGCCTGGCCTCATGGCCTTCCGCGCCGGCATTGGTAGCGGGTCGCAAGAACGAACAGAGACAGGACTGGATGGCAGCTGCATGCTGGCAGCAGTACGCGAACAAACTCTGAATCTCTGATCCACTCCACCAAGGGATTCGAGACCTGATCGAGCAATTAATACAGGCCATGCAGGGTTTGGACCACGCCTCACTGGTCTGGGCTTTTTGTTTGGGTTATAATCACTGGTCGGTCTGGGCTTCTTGTTCGGATTATAAACCGTGCATAACCACATGTCCTTTGCTCGATCGATCGAGAACTTTTATGGGGGGAAAACATATATACATCATAATCCTGGTTTACTCTCTGGTTTTCAACAAACATATATAAGAGTTGTTTTGGTGTTTTCAACCTAGAACGTACTCCTCGCTTGATTTGACCAAACCAAAGGTGATCGTCCACGACTACACACGCCAAGTGATCACTTGATCGACGATGGCAGACTTGTACAGTAGTGCGCCTTCACGTTGAGAGGGCGTGCTATCTCGATCGAGCTTGTGTACGTGCCATGCAATGACGACGTGAAGTAGTAGTATTTTTCATTTTTGTAGGGAGCTATTGTGAGATGGAGCATGTGTCGTGCCATGCAAAATGCCGCTTTTGTTAAGCTAGGCTGCACGGTGCAGCCGCACAGGGCGCAGTTGTCCAAGATATATCAGGTTCCAGTTCAACGCTAGCTCATTCATTGTGAGGACGCCAATGTGCTTCTTCATCAACGTTTTTTTTTTTTTTTTGACGCCTCTCATCCTTCTCTTTACGCTGGGTGTGGACGTGCCATCGAGAGTGTGGCCGGGTGCTAGCAAGTAGCAACAATGCCACTATGCCAGCACCAGCAGCAGCTGACGCCTTTTTTTTTTTTTGAGAAAACCGGGATTATATTTCATTCATTCGTTTTAGGGATTACAGCACATTTTACAAGAACACCCTCACAAGAAAAGAAATTACATTCAAGTCCTTGTAAAATCATCCCGGCCTTCGTCGCCGCCGGCGAACGGAGCGCATAGCTTGCGACCGACCTCCTCTCTGGCGAAGAAAGAAATTTTTTGTTGCCATCTTGAGCAGCACATCGAGACCGATATGCATTTTGAGCGCTGAACGATCCGGCCGAAGAAGATGGTCGACGAGCATCACATCGCCTGGTCATCAAGGAATCCGACGCCACCGCCAGACACCCCAATACTCCAGTCGACGAAGAACCCCGAGAGGGAGCTGAACCACCTAGAATGGTAGGATTTGAAAACCAACCCGATTCCTCGTGTTGGTAGACCAAACTCCCAAGCTCACCGCCGAAACTAACTCCGACGAAGATAGGGGAGTAACAAAAGAACCCTATGCGATCTGAGACACCAGATCCGGGGTACGCACACCACACCGGCTCACCGCTGGTCAGAAAAAACTTACCAGCGAGGTGGAGAAGAAGCCGGCACACCTTATTCCTCTCCCGCAGACTCGCCTCCACCCAGCAAGATCTGCTCGGCATCCAACTACCTATATGAACTAGGTATATATACAACGGCCACCTCAATCCCCGTTCCCCATCCTCTCCGACGCTGATCCTGCCGCCGGAGTGAAGGGGGAACGGAAGAAATCGGCGCCGGACGGTGGTCTCCGTCTCGGTCTCCCTGTCTCAACTGTAGCGAAGAACAAACGAGAAGGAAGGAGAAGGAACTAGCTGGGTCAGCAGCAGCTGACGCCTGATTGGGGAGTTATGGTATTCGGGCCGAATGACAAGACTAAATCAGCCCAAAAATTTGGCCCATTTAAATTTTTAGCCCAGCCCAAGAACCAAACTAGCCCATAGATTGTCGATCTAGACGTTGTGTGACGTACGGACTACACCGCAGCGCCCTTCGACCATGTTGTCCTGTCTGAGTTCGCTTGGTGCGCTTGCAAATTCAAAGAGCCTCTATATTCAAATTCACTTTTTATTCATGTATGCCAGTAGACTTCTCTCTCTCTCTTTTTGCGGGGTAAACCACTTCTTTGATATCGGCATTTTGTTCTTTCTACCATTTTAACATATGACGATGCCAAGCACCTTTGCTAGGTTGGTTTATGAACTCCATCAGGTCAACAAGATGCACATCGAGATGTTTGTTTTCGGCCCTGGTTGGTTGTGCCGCCACCCAGCGCGGCCGCCACGTCGCACCCCGCGCCACGCCAAGGAGGGATCATTGGCTGTCCATAGCGAAGGCCCCTTGGGCTCGGCTGGATGTCACCTGCCGCCGTAGCCAGGGGTCACTACAGCTTCTAGATACATGATATGGAGTGCAACATAATGTACCTAGCATTAGTCGTAATGTGGTTTGTATTAAAAGAAGTCAAAGGCGGCCTATGTCGTCCCCTCCCCTTAAGCCGCTCTATCCCTAATCCTAAAACCCGCAGCCAGGTTCTGGGATTCAGGCTGAAAATCGATGAAGTTCGCCCATTTGAATTTGTGGCCCTGCCAAACAACTAAACAAGTCCACATATATCTCATATTCGGAAGCCTACGAGAGGTTCGGACCGGGTGGTGTCACTCTGTCGGGAGGTGTCTAGTGTTGCAGCGTCACTATGACGTGGGGTCTCATATGACGGTGACCTTCATGTGGCTGTTAGATTGATCTCTTCACCAATGGACCCAGGGCCCTTGATCCGCGCCTTGATCGGGGGCGCCCAACCATACATGGTTGGCGGCCCCCGTCACACTGCGCTATAAAGAGAGGTGGGGGCCGGCGGCTCGCGTCACGAGGTTCGATCATCGCCAGCTGCCACACCCCACTGACAAAACCCTAGACCGATCTAAAGGGGGCGCAGCCAGTGATGGGAAGCACCGCCGCCACTGCCACGCCGACGCCGTCCCGGACGTCGGCCTGCCCCTACACCGACTGTCGCTGCCCGTGTGCGGACTTCACCGGCAGAACGTGAGATGGCCAGCGGATCCGCATCCGCTCCTCCCACTGGAGGCGAAGGTATATCTCCCTACCCCTTCTTCTCTCTTTCTCTTGATCTCTCTGTTCAAGTTTCAATCAAGTTTTAGTCAAAGTTTTCCGGCTAGGCTCTACTGCTAGTGTTCTTGGTTTTAACAGCGGCATGGTCTCTAGATGGTGAGGGAGGGCAGAGCGTACGCGTTGCCAATTGCCATTGCCATGGGTCATGGCCCTGCGCCTGCTCGACGACGACGGCCCGGTATGCGGCTGGCAGCTCCATGCGGTGGCGTGCCGGTGCGCTCGTCGATCGAGTACATGTAGGTTTTTTTGCAGCCAGTCTCGATCGGCGCTGCTCGACAGCCAGACACCACATTAGCAGGGATCGACGACCTCATGCTACTAGCCCCACGCCAAGGCTAATATATCCTTTTTGTGTGTCGATCGCAGCACAACGGATCGGAACGGCATCAGCGGCCAGCATCGGTCAACTAAGCAACGCCTGACGCGGGCCGAGCTAGTGTTCCCCGGCCGGCTGGTCCGTGCGGGATCGAAGGTTTGCAGTGAAATCTGATCCAATCTGCCTAAAAGCTTGCTGTACGTTCAGACACGGTCGGCGGTCGCCTACTATGTGCAGTGGCTACTACTAACTACGCCTACACGTCGTCTATGAAGGGGAGGAATCAATCGAGACACGGTGTTCTGAATTTCCCAAGTCGCACGCATGTCATCAGTCATCACTTCTTGCTTCGTCCGTCTATCAGTCTATGAAGGTAGCTTTTAGCTAGACACGAATAAACATTATCTAAATAGAGCTGTTAACGTCTGTCTGGTGCATGGTTTTAAGTAGCGGGACCTTTTTTTTTCAACAGCTATAACGCTATAGCGCAGCTAAGGCAAATAGCGGTTTTTTGAAAGTCTCTTGAAAAATACAAATAATTGATGCTATATCAAATCTTTCTTTGTATCTAAAGTTCTCGATTGCTGTATCGAATCAACTCCAAACTCCAAGAGACAAGACTACAAGAGAGGGCGAGAGGAACTTGCATGACCGAGACTGGGACATGTTGGCGGCCTTGGTGTTCCTCAGCGGAGGGCTGGACGCGTGCATGCCGCCGTTTGTTAAGCAGCTCGCCGCCGTCGCCTGATTTTTATCGAAGGGAAAAAGCGAGGGATTGGCTGCTTGGGCCGTTGGTGTTCTCTGATGGATTGGTTTTAGCATTTGTACTTTCTTTGGGCCTCCGCGGGCTGCGAGTCCAAGTTACTGCCTTAACATTCTGGCCCGCTGAACGAAAGGGCAACCGAACTCTATAGCTCTATTTACGTTACGCAATTTAGCGCCGCTATTTGGCGCTTTAGCGACCGCAGCTGCCATAGCGGCATAAAGCTAGGGCAATAGCTTAGCGTACACCTTTTGTAAACGCTATAGCCCAGCTATAGTGGCGTTATAGCCCGCTATTTAAAACCATGGTCTGGTGATTGGTCAATAATAGCATCAAGCAGTTTGGCCAAATTTTGCAAGACAAGGAATTGTGGGCTTGTGTTTGCAAGACACTAATTATGGCGAATGCATAACGGCTGCCGTCTACAAACACTTGACATATACTCCGTATATCATATAAAGACAACAAAACATACAACCTGTACAACATGTTAGGCGGCCCCGTCCTGATTCCGACAACCCAAGGCAACGACCAGCACAGCGACGGAGCCGGAAACGACGTTCATGACTTAGCATTGTACCTTATGAGATTGTACCGAAGGAGATGGCAAAGCCTAACGCGCACTTAGCGCTCCTCCCAAGTGCAGTGAAGGCCACGTCGCCAGCGAGCATTATAGGTAAAACCGTCGTTTAAGGCCGTAACTTGTTTTAGTTCTGCTGTTGTCCAGCCCATTGGGCTCCACAACGAGAGGTGCTAGCCCAAGAATGGTAAAGGGGCCGTGGGCTGCGTTGCTCGGCTTCTGTTCAGTCCGTGGGCCGTGACCGTGAGAAGAGGTGCAGCAACGTGCGCCGCGCGTGCGACGACGAAGCAAGATCATATCGTTCGTGGAGAAGTGTGTCAAAGTGGTTATACACTTTCTGTTGTACAAGGTAGCTAGTCCGTGTTAGGCGGGTAGATCATCACGTCTAGCTCGCGCTGCTCGCCAACGTCGCTCCGCGTCGTGCGCTCGCGCCCGTGTCACTCGCCACGGCTCGCTCCACGCCGCTCGCCACGACGCGCTCTTCGCGGCGTCAGTTACCGTCGAGTGGTTGCTGCCCTCGTGTATATGTACAACATCGATATGTGAATAGAGTTGAGCATTGCATTCCACTCTCCTTCATGGTATCAGTTACCATCCGCTCCTAAACCTCTGCTTCCGCCTCGTTCTTCCAAGTTCCAAACTGGCCGCCATGTCCTCCCGCTCGTCTTCTTCCGGGAACACCAATCCTTTTGCCGTTGATCCTGTGGCCATCTCCGCCTCCGTCGCCCAGCTCATCAACATCAAATCCCATGTTCCCGTCACCCTTGACCAAGCCGATCCTTCCTTCAGCACTTGGCGCACTTTCTTCCACATTGCTCTTCGCAAGTTCGGTCTCATGGACCACATCGATGGCACCGTCGACTCCCGGCTCAAGTTCGACGATCCTGAGTGGCTCTAGATCGACTCATGCATCGTCTCGTGGCTCTACGCCACCCTCTCCTCCGATCTCCTCTCCGCCGTCATCCAGCCCAACGACGATGCCTACACCGCCTGGCACTCCATCACCTCGCTCTTCCTAGACAACGTCGTGCAGCGTGCGACCCAGGCGCGGCAACGCCTCCACGCTCTCAGCCAGGGCGATCTATCGGTGGGCGAGTACTGCGGCAAGATCAAGCACTTCGCCGACACTCTTCGTGACGTTGGCACGCCTCTCACCGACCAGGAATTGGTCATCACGCTGTTGGGCGGCCTGAGTGACAAGCTCGCTCACTGCGCGCCAACCATCTCCGCGTCCAGGCCACCCATGCGCTTCAACGACGCCCGTTCCTTCCTCCAGCAGGAGGAGGCATGGATTGTTGATCGTGCAAACAAGGCGGTCTCCACCGCGCTCCTTGCTGCCTCTCGTCCTCCGGCTCCCTCCACCAACGGCGGCAATGATCGTCCACGCAAGCGCAAGAAACAGACGGGTCGCAACGGCGGCAACTCCGGCAGTTCCCCTGGCACGGCGCCCACTACTCCCTCGGCGTCGCGTGGCGGCAACGTCGCCTCGTGGGTCCATCCCTGGACCGGCGTGGTCCAGGCCTGGCCCATCAGTCAGCTTCCCAGCGGCGCGTCCTCAGCCGGCGTCCTCGGCTCCCGCCCCGGCGTCGCTCCACCGCAGTCCCTGACGGCGCAGCATTCTCCCGCCTGTGCCATTCCTCCGGCGCTGTACCAGGCACTCACTGGACTCACGCTGCAGTCCACGCCACCAAGCGCCAACGACTGGATATTCGACAGCGGCGCCTCCACACACATGGCTGGCGACACTGGTATGCTTTCATCTCTCAAACCCTCCTCTTCCCGCATTGTCGTTGGCAACGGCGCATCCTTGCCTGTGCATTGCACCGGATCCGGCACCGTTGGCACATCCACCACCCCACTTGTTCTCCGTGATGTTCTAGTCTCCGATTCTTTGATCAAAAACCTTGTTTCCGTTCGCAAACTCACCCGTGATAATTCTGTTTCGGTTGAATTTGACCCATTCGGTTTTTCTATCAAGGATCTCAGCAGCAAGGAGGTTCTTCTCCGCAGTGACAGCAGCGGCGATCTTTACCCGCTGCACTCCTCTCCGACAAGCCACTGCCACCACGTCTCCGTCGATCTCTGGCATGCCCGGCTCGGACACCCCGGCAAGCCAGCCCTGTCGCGCATTTTACATTCATTGGATTTCAAGTTTGAACCTACAAACAAACATTCTTGTACTTCCTGTCGTTTAGGCAAGCATGTTCGTCAATCTTTCACAGATTCAATAAATGTGTCCCCCTTTCCTTTCTGTTTGTTACACTGTGATGTATGGACGTCGCCGGTGCTCAGCAACTCTGGCCTCAAATATTACCTTGTCATTCTCGACGACTACTCTCACTACGTCTGGACGTTCCCGCTTCGCCGCAAGTCCGACGTTCTCCCAACTCTCGTCTCTTTCCATGCCTTTGTGCAAACACAGTTTGGGCAGCCAATCCTCGCCTTCCAAACTGACAATGGCGGTGAGTTCGACAACCATGCCTTCCGGTCCTTCCTTGCCGCTCGCGGCATCGTACTGCGCCTCACATGCCCCCACACCTCTCAGCAAAACGGGCGCGCCGAGCGCGTACTCCGTACCCTCAATGACAGTGTTCGCACAATGCTACTCCATGCCTCCGTTCCACTGTCCTTCTGGCCTGATGCCCTCTCCACGGCAAGCTTCCTGCTCAACAGACGACCGTGCACACCTCGCAGCCACGCCACACCGTTCTTTCTCCTCTTTGGCCAGGCACCGGACTACACGACCCTACGTGTGTTTGGATGTCAGTGCTTCCCTAACACGATCGCCACGGCGCCACACAAACTCTCCCCACGTTCCGTCCGTTGTGTCTTTCTTGGATACCCGGACAACACGAAGGGGTATCGGTGCTACGACATCACGTCTCGCCGTGTGGTCACGTCCCGCCATGTCGTGTTCGACGAGCACGTGTTCCCGTTCGCCACCATGTCTTCCCCGGCATTACCACGGTTTCCCGACACACCTCCTCCCGTTGAGCAGGTACCGGTTTTCTTACCACATCATCACCAGCCGGTGCACCAGCATGCCACTGTCACACCGCCACCACTGCCTGCGTCACCCACTCCCACACCGTCAGCTCCCTCTCCACACGCACCCAGCGCCACCACTTCGCCAGCGGCCAACTCCACTACTCCCACTCCCGAACCTGCGCCTGCACCAGCTGCACCGTGCGGTCATCCCATGATCACACGTCGCAAGGCTGGGATCGTCCGACCCAACCCTCGCTACGCCCATGTCGCCACGACGGACGACGTTCCACGCTCTGTACGCGGTGCCCTGCGTGATCCCGCGTGGCGCGCCGCCATGCAGGACGAGTTTGACGCCCTTCAATCCAATGACACTTGGGAGCTGGTACCTCCCCCTCCGGGCGCAAACATCATCAGCGGCAAATGGATCTTCAGGAAGAAGTTTCATGCCAACGGCACGCTGGAACGCCGCAAGGCACGATGGGTGGTTCGTGGGTTCTCCCAGCGCCCTGGACTGGACTTCGACCAGACGTTCTCGCCAGTTGTCAAGCCCGCCACCATCCGGACGGTGCTTCACCTTGCTGCCTCGAAGCAATGGCCAGTTCATCAACTCGACGTCAAGAACGCCTTCTTGCACGGCGATCTCACCGAACGCGTCTACTGTCAACAACCGGCCGGCTTCGTCGACGCTCGCCATCCCGATGCCGTCTGCCTCCTCCGGAAATCCCTCTACGGACTCAAACAGGCGCCCCGGGCATGGTTCCAGCGCTTCGCCACGCACCTGCAGTACATGGGCTTCGTCGCCTCCAAGTCCGACAATTCTCTGTTCGTCCTACGCCGCGGCTCCGACACTGCACACCTTCTCCTCTACGTCGACGACATCGTGCTCTCAGCTTCCACGACGGCCCTACTCCGTGAGATCATCGAGCAGCTGCAACATGAGTTCGCGATGAAGGACTTAGGACCACTGCACTTCTTCCTCGGCATCCAAGTACGACGTAGTGACACCGGCTTCTTCCTCTCTCAAGAACAGTACGCCTCCAAAATTCTTGAGCGTGCAGGAATGGTCGACTGCAAGCCCGCGCCAACACCCGTCGACACCAAGGCCAAGATCTCCAGCTCCGACGGACAGCCGCTTACCGATCCGACCTTCTACCGCAGCATCGTTGGAGCTCTGCAATACCTGACTCTGACACGCCCGGATGTCACGTACGCCGTCCAACAAGCATGCCTTCATATGCACGATCCACGCGACGTCCACTGGTCCTTCGTCAAGCGCATCCTTCGGTACGTTCGTGGCACTACTGGGAAGGGACTCCAACTCCGCTGCTCCACATCGTCATGCCTCGTCGCCTATTCCGACGCTGACTGGGCCGGGTGCCCAGACACTCGACGATCCACCTCCGGGTTCTGCGTCTTCCTTGGTGATTCGTTGGTGTCCTGGTCATCTAAACGTCAGGTTGTTGTGTCCCGTTCAAGCTCGGAGGCCGAGTACCATGGCGTTGCCAACGCAACGGCGGAGTGCGCGTGGCTCCGACATCTCCTCGGCGAGCTTCATGTTCCGGTCGACAAAGCAACCATCGTCTACTGCGACAATGTCTCCGCGGTCTATCTCTCCGAGAACCCGGTGCACCATGGCCGCACCAAGCATGTGGAGCTCGATGTTCACTTCGTCAGGGAGAAAGTTGCCGTTGGGGATGTTCGTGTTCTACACATTCCCACGCGGCAACAGGTCGCCGACATCATGACAAAGGGACTTCCATCGGCGGCTTTTGCTGGTTTTCGTTCCAGTTTGAACGTCATCGATGACGCTCGAACTGAGGGGGGGGTGTCAAAGTGGTTATACACTTTCTGTTGTACAAGGTAGCTAGTCCGTGTTAGGCGGGTAGATCATCACGTCTAGCTCGCGCTGCTCGCCAACGTCGCTCCGCGTCGTGCGCTCGCGCCCGTGTCACTCGCCACGGCTCGCTCCACGCCGCTCGCCACGACGCGCTCTTCGCGGCGTCAGTTACCGTCGAGTGGTTGCTGCCCTCGTGTATATGTACAACATCGATATGTGAATAGAGTTGAGCATTGCATTCCACTCTCCTTCAAAGTGCAGGACGTGCTACTGCGTCAGAAGGGTTGTATAGTACATTGTGTCACGTCGATGGCGCATCATGGAGCTCAGAAGCAGTACACGAGCACCTCCGCCACTGGATCCAGCAAGATTGGACCTCCAACGTGATGGCTGTGGGATCTAGACCTTTTGTGAAGTACTCCGTACACTGCAACGCCTTACGACTACGTTGTCCTTCCGCCCGGATCTAGAACTTGGGATCAATTCGCTCCTAAAGTGCTCTGACCACTAGATATTTTTGTTTTATCCAAAGTAAAACATCTCTAACACCGAGTCGTTGACGAAGTTTAGAGAAAATATATGAAAAGTCAAAATACCATATAAATTAACTATCAAGACATGGTGGATTTAATTAAACTACCTCGCCATCGTAGATATTGGTGTTTTTTTTCCATAAACTTGGTGGCGACTATAGAAATTTCACTTAGCACAGAACCAAAACAACCTACCTTCCTTCATCTCAATAAAAATATAATATTTTAGTATTTTTCCTTGTATAATAGGTTGAATCCAGCTGCACCGGCCACCTCACTCCCTCGCCCTTGTGGCACCAAAATAAATATACTACTACCTTTGTTTCAAATTATAAGTCATTTTGACTTTTTTAAATTTATCATCTTTGTTATGCATCTAGATAAACGTTATGTCTAGATTCATAGCAAAATCTAGACATAACGTTTATTGAAAATTATAGACAAAACGACCTATAATTTGAAACGGAGGTAGTATATCTTAGTTACGTGTCTTTGTTTTTCTTGAAAGTAAAGATATGGCTGACTGTTGGAACTACTGTCAGTGTACGTTCATCAGCTTCACCTTGGTCATGCATGCTGGGATTGGATCGCCTCCATCGATTGGCAACGAGAGACCACGACGATTGATGATCGATCCGCTTGTTTGTCCAACCATCGTTTATTTCATGGATGCTCCTCGCACTAGCAAATTATATTTCCAGCCGTCATGAATCTAGTTTAGGCCATAATTAGACATTGAATTGTTACCGTAAATATGTGCTAATGACAGATTAATTAGGTCCTTTAGGTTTGTATCGCGAATTTTGAATGTAATCTGCAATTATTTTTAATTAGTCTATGTTTAATACTTTAAATGTGAAAAGATTTTATTTTGAAATCTTTTCAACGATCATCTAAACACAGCGTTGGTTGGGGTTCTAGCTGCTCTGCCAGCGGAGTCTGAAACTTCTGAAGGCAGACCGGCAGTGTTCCCATACACCGCTGCATGCAGCATGCTGTTGCAGCATTCCCTTCCCATATGTTACTGGCAGACTGCCAGTGTCGGTAGCCATCACACACTCACACTCACACCGGCCTACGCCTTGCAGCTTGCACACTTGACCTCGCCTGCTCCATCGATGATTTGTAGCTCGTCCTGTCAATGTGAAGATGCTCCGTGGTGGCGTGACAACTACAAGTCTGTTCATCAGGTCATTAATTAATTATAGATGCGTATGGCCACTTTTTATTTGGTCTCAAATCGAGCAAATATAGGAGTTTCAACTTAGAACGCTGCTCCCCTGCGTTACCTGTATACGTTTCTGTCCTGGCCCCACTTTCAGCGACTACTGGCCATCGCCATCAGCTGGTAGAAGTGTGGGTTCGAGCCCCACGGTGGGTTTTTTTTCCCACATCATGTTCTCCCCTGCTAGCCCAAGTCATGTTCTTTGGTTCCCGAAACAATGTTCTAAATTTTCTTGGTCTCATTTTACAGCCAACAGATTCATCAAGTCATCGCTTATCTTTCATGTCCAAACTGGAATCGCTTATCCACTAGTGGCTGAGATGGCGGCTTCCAATGTCCCTCTGAGTTGATCACCATTTCTTTTACTCACCCCTGCACCAAAGCTGTTTCTCGAAGTGATCAGTCAGTCAATGCTTCCTTATTTCCTTCTTTAAGCCAGTTCAGTTCTTCAACCCCCCTCAGAAATTTGATTCAACCTGTGCACTGAGGAACAGCAAAGCAATGGGGCTCCTGGTGGCACTATGGGTGGTTCTTGCACACATTCTAGCCTGCGCCGACGTGCTGCACGCCGGCGAGCAGCCGCTGTCGAGGATCGCCATCCGGAGGGCGACGGCCGCCGTAGTTGATTCCGCCAGCGTCAAGGCTCACCCCACAGTCCCTGGCCTCAAGGTCTCGCTCATGCTTATCAACTTTTTCTTCAGTTATAGCTCTTGATCAGTCACAACTGTGCTTGTGTTGCACGGTCAGAGCAGTGATTGGGTGGTCGTTGAATTTTCCCATCGGAACCCTTCCAATGATGACTGGATCGGCGTCTTCTCTCCTTCAGGCTTCAGGTAAGCTGCAACTATGACATGTGTGATTTGTCCCCACTTTTCCTGCGGCTTTCTTCAGACGATGAGATTCCATTTGTGGAGGAGAAACAAAAGGCTGACTTCATTGGTCATTTGGCCCAACAGCCGAGCCATTCAACAGCCCAATGGCCCATATGGCCATGTACTCACGCTAATCTGGCCAAGGGTTAACAGGGGGGGGGGGGGGGGGGGGGGGCGCATGGCCCCAGCTCCGCCTCTGGCGGCGAGCCCGCAAGATGATGCATCATCAGGCAGCTGCTGTTAGCTTATCTCCTTTGCTACTTTCGTTCGTCTCGTACTCTTATCTGCCCGCAAGATGATGCATCATCAGGCAGCTGCTGTGAGCGGTGAGCCCGCAAGATGACGCATCATCAGGCAGCTGCTGTTTGCCCGGGGGAAGGAGCAAGCCACTTTCCCGAGTTGGGCAAGTTCAACAACCGGCCAGAAATTAAAGTGCGAGGTTGAAGGGGAGAGAGAGCTGGCCCTGTTTAGATGTTTCGTGAAATTTTTTTCGAGTATGTTCCCTCACATGCATGACATATTAAATGTAGTCAAAAAAATAACCCATTATATGGATGGAGTGTACTTCGCGAGACGAATCTAATGAGCCTAGTTAGGTCGTGATTAGACAATAAATTGCTACAGTAAACATGTGCTAATGACGGATTAATTAGACTCATTAGGTTCGTCTTGCGATTTACTGACAGAATTTGTAATTAGTTTTGTAATTAGTCTATATTTAATACTTCAAATGTGTGCCCGACATACTCGAAAAAAATTTCCCGAAACAGCTCTGAAATCTGCCAGTCTGAAAATTGGATGGACCTCCCGCCATTTCTGTGTACCGCATCGATAAAGGTCATATTCAGTACAGCTCTCCCATCTTACTGCATTACTACATTGCATGGAGCGGAGACTGAATTTTTGGTGAGTCACTGATCTGCAGTTCCAGTATGCAAACTTTACTAACGATGCCTACAATAAGAGTGGGAAGGGATCCTTGAGGATGTAGCTGATCAACCAGAGAGCGGACTTCACCTTTGCGCTGTTCTCTGGAGGCCTCTCCGCTGTAACTGTTAGACTTCAGCGTGTTTTTTTGTTTGTTTATAAATGCAGTATGCAGTGACATTGAATAGTTTGGACGGTATTTTCTGAGGATTTAGTTTGCACTGTTATAGCCGAAGCTGATTGCTGTCTCAAACAAAGTGACGTTTGAAAATCCAAAGGCACCCGTCTACCTCGGCTGGCACCAAAGGGAGATCTTGGAATGAAGTGAGTCTAAACTTTTTTACTACTTTTGCAACGCAATGCGAGAGAAATGATTGTTTGTCAGCCTGTGCATATTTTCATAAGGTCGTAAACCTTCTGGTTAAAATTATTAATGTCATGATAGATGACAGTCACCTGGACAAGTGGATACAGCATCAAGGAGGCACTACCATTCGTGGAATGGGGTCCTAAAGGAGGACATCAAACGCTTTCACCTGCTGGAGCTTTGACATTTGGAAGAAATAGCATGTGTGATAGGTCTGTCAATTGACATATCATTTTGCAAATGTTTGCTTGTAAGCATTGATGGTACAACATGTCTGCATATGGTTTAACATGTCTGCATATGGTTGCATAACTTCTTATTGCAGGTTTTTCGCGACCCTTCTTATTGCAGGTTCACCAGCACAGACTGTTGGATGGGGTGATCCTGGTTATACTCATACAAGTTTCTTGAAGGAATTGTGGCCTGATGCACTGTATATGATCTGCATTGACAATTTCAATCAAAATTCCTTTATTGTTTTTTCCTTAATTATAGTCCGAGTGACTGAATATTTGGTCACAAAGAAGGGCAGTCATTTTTTCCTTCTTGGTTATGTTGCAGATATACTTATAGGCTTGGTCACAGGCTATCAGATGGTACTCACGTTTTGAGCAAGTCTTACAGCTTCCGTGTATCACCTTATCCCGGACAAGATTCATTGCAGCGTGTCGTAATCTTTGGAGACATGGGAAAGGTGTGGTTCTTTGCAGATTTGGGCAAGATTCTTTTCAGTACCATTCAGTATTTTGTTCGAAAAAAAGTACCATTCAGTATTTGACTTACATTTACTAGTTAGGCAGAGGAAGATGGCTCAGATGAGTATGGTAACTACGAGTAAGCCTCCCTGAATACCACCAAACGTATCACCAATGACCTGGAGAACATCGACATGGCCATCCACATTGGAGATCTTTCTTATGCAAATGGCTATTTGTCCCAGTGGGATCATTTTACAGCGCAGATAGAACCAATTGCTTCAACTGTTCCATACATGTTTGGCAGGTCAGTTCAGTCCATTTCTCAGAAACTTTCATGAAATTGGCAAACTGCGCATAATGTGATGTTTGGAGGTGTGTGACCTTGTCTGAAACTTCAGTGGTAACCATGAGAGATTAGCCTGACACCGGATCATTCTATGGACACAACGATCCCGGTGGGGAATGTGGTGTTCCTGCTCAGACTCTGTTCTATGTTCCTGCCGAGAACAGGGCAAAATTCTGGTAACTAGTGCAAACACCTAAGACCATCACTGGTTATGTTAAACTCTGACATGTACTATTTATATTTATTTATCAAAATAAACAATGGTGACCTCTCCAGGTACTCGACAGACTACACGGCATGTTCAGGTTCTGCGTAGCTCACACAGAAGAGGACTGGAGGCCAGGAACGGAGCAGTACAAGTTCATCGAGCATTGCCTGTCGTCGGTCGACAGGCAGAAACAGCCATGGCTCATCTTCCTCGCTCACCGGGTTCTCGGGTACTCATCAGCCAGCTGGTACGAGATCATGATGGGGTCATATGGCGAGCGAGCCGATGGGCCGAGAAGGGCTCCAAGATCTTTGGCAAAAGTACAAGGTTGTCCTAGCGGTTTTCGGTCACATTAATAACTATGAGCGCCCACATGCCCCATCTATCAGGCAAGCCTGAACTTTTAAATCTGTTTCTAAAACTAGTATATTGCAGGAGCCAAATGCACATTCTTTTACAGTGTTGCAAATAAGGAAAAATGAGCATGACACCACCTTCTCTGTTTGCAGAATCGATGTGTCCAGGATGGATCTAACGACTACAGAGGGCGCCAGGGCGGTTCAACGCGACGACCCATGTCGTCGTCAGTGGCGGCGGCGCCAGCCTCTCTCCGTTCAGAGCCACCATGCCGTACTGGAGCTTCTTCAGGGACTTGGACTTTAGAAGCTCACGACCTTCAACAGCTCGTTCCTCTTGTTCGAGTACAAGAAGAGCCATGATGGCAATGTGTACGACCACTTCACCATCTCGTGCGACTACCAAGACCTCATGGCCTGCTCCGTCGACAGCTGCCCCCGGACCACCATGGCTGTTTGAGCAAACTTTGGATCGATCCCAAAAGGCCGTTAGCCGTTGTTCTCTGCTGTCCTATGAAATGTAGGTGTTGCCTGTTGTTGAAGCTCCGATCCATGAAAGAGATATGTTATGTACTATTTGTAAACACCAATCAACTCAATGGAATTTTGTCGCGTCCAAAACTCTATGATTCTACTAATGATATGCTGATCTAGAACACCCGTAGCTGTAACACAAAAGCTTACTGTATGTCTTTTGACACGATCATCATTTGGAGAATTGGAGTTTCTATAACTGGCGAACAATGAACCCTTTTTGTCCGGAGTATCGAACAGACGTGACGAAGAAGATTGCACGCAGTTATTGGAGCAGCAACAGTGAATTACTGACTTGGGCCGTGTGCAGTGGCGGATCCAGAAAAGAGCATTAGGAGGGGCTCTCTCCTTTATCTTCAAGCTGTAGCCCCTCCTTTCAAACTTCCATGGTTCCGGCACCGGTAGGAGTGGCTTGAGCCCCGTCCGCCCCTGGCCGTGTGTGTATGTACTTGCAGTATTTTTTTTCAAAAAAAAATGCACAGCAGTAGCAGACACTGGATCACACTGGCTGACAGAGTCAACGGCGGTGGCCCAACCTCCGCTAGTCCGCTCTGCATTCGGGGCGTTCAGTTCGACACGCCACTTTGCTACCGGGAATATTCCCCTCGTGCACTCCTCAATGATTGGGTATATACTCCACGACTAGTACTGTACTAGAAAAACAGGGCGCGGCCTTGCCGCGCCTACGCTGGAGCAGTCCAGTGTTTTATCACAGGTCCACTGATCTATATGAGTATGATAAGGTCGAGACATGACTTTGATTTCATATCTTTAGTATTCTTGTCTGCAGACGGGTAGTGATGACTGATGAATCCCTAGACCCTGAACATTCATTGTTGGAACACAGAAATCCTTATGTTGTTATACTTGTTGAAAACTTAAAAGGCTGAAATTCCACAGTTTAAACTTACAACAAGATCACTTTTTCTGAGAGTCTTTAAAGAGGAATGCTCAGTTACATCATGTTTATATGGACAATCGGTATTATGTATACAGATGCATACAAAAGTAATGTTGCATCATGGTTTAGCTATGCAACAAACGGGACAGGAATTAATATGGCACCAACACATTGTAAACAGAGCTGCACAGTAGACCTATCAGGAATGGCATAGAGTTTGGTTCTCTTGCTTGCTTTGCCAGCCTCTACCTTGCCCAACAAGGCTAGCCTTGCCAGGGGATCAGGAGAGCTGCATCGGCTCGCCACAGCAAGCAAGCTAAAAGCTTGCTGTTACGGGCGCCGGGGCAGGCAGCCGTGCTTCTTGCCCAGCCAGGCTAGGCAAGCCGTGGCAAGAGATCCAAACTGCCCCGTGCCAGCAGGTTGGCATCGTCCTCTTCACGTTGCCCTGAAGTTACAAAGCAGGCATTAGCATCAGGATGCAGCAGCATGCTAGGCAATATTTCTCACTGGTCTATCACATTATTCTACACTCTCCAATATTAAACTTATTATATTGTGGCGAACAATTATGAATGTGCAGTGAGGCCTAAAATTGGCAGTGTCGGTCAGCGCGACTATTTATCAGATATATGTTGGACTTTGAATATAACCTACAAGCATGAAAACTGAGTATCAAAACCAGTTAGAACTCTGAACTTGATAAAATATATTACTGTCATTTGATCTTTCAGTTCACGTTGTGCTGCACTACCATTTGATTGAACAGCTGAAGGATATGGAGCCAAATGTAGAAAAGTATTGTATATAATGTAAAAAAATTGATGACTACTGCCTATTAAATTAGAAGCAACATACAAGTTTATTTGGTAAAATGAAATGACAACTGTAACAAGCTTTTGTCTGTGACGCACCAGAGCACTTCAAGTAATCATCGTACAGCCTAGATCCCCTAGTTGCCTCATTGTCATCCATTTTTCCGTTCCCTTTACTGCCACTATTTTTAAGTTAAATTCCCCTGGTTGCCATTTCCTTCAGACTGCTAAGTTGATGTTGTGTTGAGATAGAAAAGACCAATATGCTTCTGTTATAATCTGCATGCATGATACTGCTCATTGGTAGTTGGTACCTTTCCTTTCGTTGTCTCCCTAGGCAAGCTAATTACATTCTTTAGGTATTTGAGTAGTATGTTATGCATCTAGCTTGTTCTTGCAACAAATAAAAAAAATCCTGCTGGCTGGTTTGCCAGGTGTCAGTGAATCAATTAATCTGAATAGACATCGGTGAACATTGCATGTTTATGAACTTTGCAACTTAAAATTGCCATGTTACCCCCACCGAAGATAAGCAACAGATGAATCGAGCCGAAAATGCTATCACACCATACAGCATGCAAAGGAAAACAGTAGAAAGGAGTAGCACAACAGAAGAGCCAGTTCTAATTCAGATGATGCATACCTCGTGATCCCAGAAGGGTCCCTTGCCGCTGAGGTAAGTGGAAGCGAAGGAGCAGTATAAGGAGTTAAGGACGGTCAGTACTTGTCAAGCATATTCTTCGAGTGGCAATACACACACGGGATAATGGGAACATACCATCAATCAGTGGAGTAATTGAGAGCTTCTCCACTGAATCTAAACGCAAAGTCGGAAGCTGCTAGGCTCCGCGGCCAATTAGGCACCATGTCCATCTCGAGCTGGATCCATGGATGTGCTACATCCGTGTTCAGGTGGATCGCGAGAAGGGGCACAGGGCAGAGGAGCACTGCCATCTACTGTAGCTAGAAGAAATGAAGACAAATCAGAAAGGGGAAGCAACAAATCAGGAGGGGAATTGAAAGCGGAAGGCACTGAAATAGTTGGATCATATGGGGAAGCAACAAATTAATCAAAGAAGACAGGTCATGTGGAAGAAATTTACATGCGCCTCGTACTTCCCGGCGGGCGGCGACTCTTCGCAGACTTGCGACGGGGCGGCGGCTCGTCGCAGGCTCCTTGATGGGGAGGTAGGCGATGCCTGTCCTCTTGGGACTCCATGGCCGTGGCTGAAGGAGAAGGCGGCGAGGACCGACGAGCGGAGGGCGAGGCGCCTTCTTTGCAGTTGCGACTTGCGACAGACCAGGGATGAGGAGATGAACCCGGTCGCCGCCGCCTTCTCTGGGCTTGCGACGAGAGCGGCAGAGGGAGGCATGGGCGGCGGCGCGCAGGCGGAGCCGCGGAGGGGATGAGGTCGGGTGGATTCGCGAGGAGTCCAGACCGTCTGAGTTCACGGATAACGGGCGGGAACCCAGATTGGCACGTGATCGGACGGCCGAGGCTGCGAGATGGGCAGATCCAACGCTTAACGGGCTAACGGGTTACGTGGCCCGATCCTCCGCCGGAGAATTCGGCCAGGATTCGTTTTTTTTTTTTTTAGCAGAAGCCAGGATTCGTTCTTTAGAGACGTGCACTTCACTCTTTTCGTGGGAATTTGATTTCCTTCCTACAATTGGTTCTAGTTCTAGATTCAGGTTGGTGTCGTACCCTAGGGTGGCCTTTTGTCCCCCTTTTCTGGAGCTGCGGGTTGTCAGAAAGGAGCTGCTGTGGGCGGCCTCCACATGGCTGGCCGTCAGCGCCGCGGCGCACCCTGGCAGAGGAAGCGGCGGGGAGCAGCCGCTGTCGAGGATCGCCGTCGAGAGGACGGTCCACGCCGTCGACGACGCGGCGCGCGTCAAGGCGTCCCCCTTTTGGTTCTTGGCCAGACGGTGAGCCCCGACTCTGAATATAATGCTGTTTGACAGTTGCAGGTTCATAGGTTCGTGGTGATGCAGGGTGAGAACGGTGAATGGGTGGATGTGGAGTTCTTCCATCCGAACCCATCCGGCGACGATTGGATCGGTGTGTTCTCTCCTGTAAATTTCAGGTAACAAACAATGTTGGTATCTACATTAAAGCAAATTGATTGGATCAGATTAGCAGAATAAACAAACTCAACCAAATGGGGATATAAAATGTGCATGTAATGTTACTTGCAAAGGGAAAGATTAGATCTGATTTTTCTTTTTTTGGGCATTGTCAATGCTGCAATCTGTGAGCCTGAGAACGAGAGGCAGTATCCCCCAGTGCTATGCACTGCACCTGTTAAGGTTGGCATGTGGCCTGTTCAGTTTGACCTCACTTTAAAAACATAGCGCGCTTAGTCTCAAAAGCTGACTGATTTCCACCCCGTCATCTTCATTCCAGTACCAGTTTGCAAACTTAAAAAATGATGGCTATAATAAGACTGGGAAGGGATCTTTGAAGCTTCAGTTGATCAACCAGAGGGAAGATTTCTCGTTCACGCTTTTCTCAGGAGGTCTCTTGGCTGTAAGTGAAAAGCATTGCATCTTCTGAAACAGCAACTCCAGTATGATACTAAAGATGAATTCCTTCATGTTCTATTATTCTTCATAAAAAATCTAATCCTGTTACAGCCCAAACTGATTGCTATTTCCAACAAAGTGGCATTTGTGAATCCAAAGGCGCCAGTGTACCCACGTTTGGTGCAAGGGAAGTCCTGGAATGAAGACAGACTGTGATAATTGTATTGTGTGTGCTGTTTTGGTTCTCAGCTCAGCCCTGAATCAACACAAATCTAGGAATGTGATGGAATTGTTAGTGTTATTATTGCAGATGACAGTAACCTGGACAAGTGGCTACGACATTACAGAAGCAGTTCCTTTTGTTGAGTGGGGTGAGAAAGGAGGGCGCCGGTTTCTTGCTCCACCTGGCACATTAACTTTTGACAAGAATAGCATGTGTGGTAAGTCATTGTTTTCCTGATCTCCCTAGAAACATGAGCAAAGAAGCTTGTGACAGCTCACAATCTACAATGCCAATATACCTGTATTTTCATTCTCACCTGCAAATGCAGGCGCACCTGCATGAACTGTTGGTTGGCACCATCCTGGTTACATTCATACTAGCTACATGAAGGATCTGTGGCCAGACTCACTGTATGTGTTCTGTCTTGCATATATACGTTTACACATTTCCATTATACTTAACCTGTTCTGGAACTGTGACTGAATACTAAGCAACATGTTGATTTGCAAAATTTCAGGTACTCTTACAGGCTTGGCCATAGGTTAATGAACGACACCCGTATCTGGAGCAAGTCATACAGCTTCAAAGCATCGCCTTACGCTGGACAAGATTCTTTGCAACGAGTTGCTATATTTGGGGACATGGGAAAGGTAGATGGTTTCTGTCCTACTTTCAGTCGAATAACAATTTGACATTGTCCTTTCAAAGTGTACTGATTCTTATTCTGACAAATTTCTTCAGGCAGAAGCATATGGTTCCAACGAGTTCAACGACTTCCAACCAGGATCACTGAACACTACTTACCAGATCACCAGAGATTTGGAAAACATTGACATGGTGGTCCATATTGGGGATATTTGCTATGCAAATGGGTATTTGTCAGAGTGGGATCATTTCACTGCACAGGTTGAGCCGATTGCTTTGACGGTGCCATACATGATTGGCAGGTCAATTTGAGTGCCTCGTTTCAGTACTTCCATATGTTCTCCTTTCCCTTGTATTCACAGTCAAATTATTGTGTGTTTCTGTAGTAGCAACCATGAACGGGATTGGCCTGGAACTGGATCATTCTATGGGAACCTGGACTCTGGTGGAGAATGCGGTGTTCCTGCTCAAACCATGTTCTACACTCTTGCTGAGAACCATG
The DNA here is from genome assembly GCA_015476505.1 of Urochloa ruziziensis. Lineage (NCBI taxonomy): Eukaryota > Viridiplantae > Streptophyta > Magnoliopsida > Poales > Poaceae > Urochloa > Urochloa ruziziensis. Next base: position 29,177,915 of record CM027126.1, on the reverse strand, counting down.
CAAAATTCTGGTAACTGTAGGGTATCACCACATCAGTTTGACAGTTTCTTCAGATGCCATTTCCTAGTTTTACTAACCGAACTATGTATCCTTCTTCAGGTACGCGACAGATTACGGCATGTTCAGGTTCTGCATCGCTCACACTGAAGAGGACTGGAGGCCAGGGACTGAGCAGTACAAGTTCATCGAGCAATGCCTGTCGTCTGTCGACAGGCAGAAGCAGCCATGGCTCATCTTCCTTGCGCACCGCGTTCTTGGGTACTCTTCCTGCGCCTACTATGAATCGGAGGGCACGTTTGATGAACCAATGGGACAGGAGGCGCTGCAGGAGCTCTGGCAGAAGTACAAGGTCGATCTCGCCTTCTATGGCCACGTCCACAGCTACGAAAGGAGTCAAAGGACATGCCCAGTCTACCAGGTGCGCCTTCCCTTACTATTTACATTTGCATCAGATCAAATCATCAAACGGTAGCTTGTAGGTAACTCTTGTACTTGTACATTGGATGGCGTCTGATTGCTTTGTATTGCTGCCAATGTTACGGTGAAAACAAAATTGTATGCTGCCTACATGCCTGACTATAAACTCTGAATATTTGCAGAGCCAATGTGTGGTCGACACATCCGTTCCAGGCGACGACACATGTGGTCGGCGGCGGCGGAGGAGCCAGCCTTTCGGAGTTCACCACCTCGAAGATCTAGTGGAGCCACTACATCGACTTTGACCACGGGTTCGTCAAGCTCACGGCCTTCAACCATTCGTCCTTGCTGTTCGAGTACAAGAAGAGCCGCGATGGCAACGTCTACGACCATTTTCACCATCTCGTGCGATTACCGAGACATCCTCGCTTGCTCCATCGACAACTGCCCCAGGACTACACCGTCCTCCTGAAGTTCCAGTAGTTTTCAGGCAGGGAATTCAGTTCATGGGGTCTCTTGGAGCAATTTAGTTGCTGTACATATATAGCTTTTTTTTTTTTTTGGAGTGCACCAATACATGAGGCATTTTCTTTCCTGTACATCTGCATTATTTTGTTGTGCCTGCAGGTGAAATTGTGAGTGCCCTTTTGTTCTTACCTAGTGGTAAATAAGTTCAGTATAGTGAAAGTGAGGTGCAGTGATTTGCCAATTTTAGCTTAGGAGACGGAAAGAGGGTGACTGGGTCAGCACTCCTCGTTGCACACTGGGTTTGCCCTACGATCCAATGGCAGCGAGTGCGCGTCCGAGTTGCGCAAAGCCGGTGGCACACACAAAGCCAGCCAGCCAACTGGTCTGACAACAATCTCTTGTACTCCATGCTGCTTTCGGCCAGCCCTCCTCCGTCTACAGCCCCCATCGTGTTGGGCTCCAATTCTCGATTTTAGGACGCACCCAAATAGCTATTAGTTTTGTACTGGCCTTCCGTGTGGGCCGGGCTCGTGCAGGCTAATGAAAGCTACTTATTTATAGGTGGTTGCTATTCTCAAAAAACAAATTATAGGTGGTTGCTGCAATTACATATTCACTAGGTGATTCTCCGCGCGTTGCTGCGGGATTTGAGAGAGTTTTTTGATAAACTGTGAATCAATGTGATTGTTTAGCTGCTCGTAAAAATAGCGCAATTGTACCACATCATGGAGAAATGATGACATGGAGCGAGTGGTACTAAAATCTTGACAAAAAAATATTGATCATTTGAAGAATACACACGGTTCATCTTAGGAACATAAGCACGTAACATTTTGTGGTTTCCATTACCAAACATAAAAGTGAAGATCTTGAAAATAGGAAAAAGTAAAAAAAAAAAAAAGAAAACATTGCTGACATATGTCCATGCGTGGCATGAAGGAATTAATTAATGCATCTTAGCGAAGGAGTTAATGATCTTAGTGGAAGGTGATGACGTGGCTTCATGAGAGTTGAGAGAAATACTTAGTTGTGATCTCCTATATAGTTATAATAATAGATTAGTATTTTTCATTGTCGCTATATGCAACCGTCTTAAAGTTTTCAGAAAGGACAATAGTTGAACTCTATTTTTAACTTTTCAAAATTAATTTATCTAAACTTTAGATAGCTTAACTTTAGCTGCAGCTACAGTTTAGCTCTTGCTCTAATAAAACCAGTACTGCCAGCAATAATACCAGGAACACATCGTTCATCAGTTACTTTTGTCTACTGTACCTGTCTGCTTGTGATGGTTTGACACGCGGGATCGATCGCCGCGGTCTCCTTGCGAACCGATGTGACAATATCAACCAATTCACTGTCAGGGAGACAGCAGCAGTAGAGTTCTCCTTAGTGGATAAGTTCGCTAGCTATAGCTGATTTTAACTGTTTCCATAGTATTCTGTGAGAGAGAAGAAAACAGAATAAGTCAGCACAAACTGGCTATGACTGTTAAACATACAAGCAAAACTGACTCGTCACGACGACACGTCTGCCACCATGCATATGTTGCATGCCAATGTACTCGTGGTACCACCGGCCAGCTCTTTCGTCCCAGGAACCTGTGGCTCAGCATTCAGCAAGACACACAACTCCATCATACACTAGTACCGGTGGTTCATGCATGTGTCTTTGACTTATCGCGCAGCTAGAGCTAGCTAGTCACCTCCCATCCAACGCCAATCTCGCTGCTCGGTTTGGTCGCCGGAGCTCCGCCTCCCGCCGGACGCGCGCAGGTGCCGCGCCAGCTCCGTCTTACAAACGCCCTGGTACCGCACGCGGCGGCGGCGGAGGCAAGGTCTCCAGGAACGCAAGAAGGACGTCGGAGGAGGGCACCGATGGAGACGGACCAGGAGAGGAATAGGACGTGCGAGGTGGCGGTGTGGTTGCCGACGAAGCCGGGCTCCGAGGTGAGGTCTCGCCGCGCCAGGCCTTGCACACCGGAGAGGACGCGGCGGAGCAGCCGGCTGGAGCCGACCGGCAATCGGACGAGGAGCTCGCGCGGCGCGCCGGCCCATGAGCGCACGGCGCCGGCAAGGCCTACAAGAGTAAGGACGCGGGAGGCGGGCGCTGCCGGTGACTCTACGGCGCTCCGGCGAGCCGCGGCGTGCGGCGGAGGCGGCGTTCCGGCGACCACAGCGCGGACGGTGTTTGGGGATACCGTCCGGGGGTGGACGGTATTTCAAATACCGTCCACCCCTGGGTGCCTGCGAGCCGTCTGATGCGGACGTGTGCGGCCTGGATCCACTGAATTCACGGTAGAGTCTTTGTCTTCCTCGTCAGACGTTGACTCTGACGAGTCCAAGTCTACGAACGCCAATTCCGGTGCCGCCAGCCGGAGCCCCGCCTCCCTCGCCGGCCCCGCTCCTTTTCCCCGGTGCTCCTCGCTGCTGCACGTCCAGGACATGTATGCGCTGTCGACAGCCGCTGACCGGTGCGGCAGAGCACGAGGAACAGTCACGACGACGCCGTTCGCATGGCTTGCTGCTGCAAAGGAACGCACGGGTAGGCTTTGTTGGGTTGGGGCTGCGCTCTCTCTTTCTGCCTGTGCGCCGCTGCGCCTGCTTGCAGGTTAGCGGAAGGTGTTTGCCGGAATGCCGCAGGCAGCGCATGCTGCGAGAGCCTTCCTTTACGGTTGCCATGAACGCCGCAGTGCGATCGAGAGAAGAAGAAAATCTGGCTTGTTCGCTCATGGTCTCGCTAGACTGATGATCACGTGTTGGAGTTGGAGCTTGATTTCCGGTACTAATTCCAGATTTACCGGAGGTGCACGGTGCTGTCCGTGGTCTCCGGCTGGCGTCGTTCATGGAAGCCCGGATCGACGTTCACCGCTCTTCGTCGCCGGGACCGCGACTACTTGCCGGCGCTCAGGCGAGCCGCGGCGCGCGGCGGAGACGGCGTTCCGGCGACCGCGGGGAGTGGACGGTACCCCCTGGGCGCCTTCCAGTCGTCTGATGCGATCGTGGGCGGCGGAGATCGACTGAATCGCAAGCGAGTCTTCTTCCTCTTCCAGGTCTATGAACGCCCAATCGCCCATGGGCCATGGCGCCGCTCGCTTTGCTCGTGGGAGCTCCGCCGCCCGCCGGCCCCGCTCCTTTGTCTCGGCCTCCTCGCTGCTGCACGGACCATGCCTACAGCACGCGTGCAAGTTGCTGGCTGCTGGACGGAGTAGCCAGGGGATCAGTTACGGCGACGCCGTTCGCGCAGCGGGTTGGTGGAAAAGGAACGCCCGGAGCAGGCTTGGGTGGGTGGGGGGGGGGGGGGGGGGGGGGGGGTGCGTAAGCGTTCTTTCTTCCGCTGCGCTCTCTAGGTCCCTGGGCGCCGTGCCAGTACAGTCACTGCTGCTCTGAACTGACAACTGAAGATTCTGCTGATTGCGTCATCAAGTGTAGTGGGTAAACAAGGTTCTGCAACAGAAATACAGAATCCATTGCGTCATCAAGTCACTAGCGTCGTGGCCGCGTGCTCATTGGAGATGAACCTGAAGAATCCATGCTGCTCTCTGCCGAGGCTAATTAAAATAGGGACGGGGCCACGACGCTAGTTCACGTCGGCGGCGTATGCTCATGGGATTGGTCACGGAGACGCCGCGTGCTCATCGGGTGCGTTCTTGTTCTGCGCCGGCTGACGGTGTACAGCCCCAGTAGTGGAGCTGCCGCCGGTGCTGCCTCGTCGTCATTGGGCGCCGCCGTGCCGCCGGCGGGAGGAGACTGCGCGGGAACGTCCTCAGCTCAAGGAAGAAGAACACCGTCGGCAGTGACGCCGTGCGGGCAGCCGGGCACTGCCGATGACATCCGCGGCGGTGTTCCGGCCCGGCACCGACGTGTTCCAGTACCCTGGAAGAGGGAGCGCTCTGGTGCCGAGGCCTTATAGCCGTCGAATTTGAAGCTCATGGGGGCGTTGCCGCGAACGCCAGCCTCTGCGTTTGGAGCGTGGACCTTGGTAGGCATAGGAGCTCGCGGATGGACTCCGGCATGGGATGGAGCATCGGAGAGGGCGGAAGCCGCGGCGGCGAGGTATCCTGGGCTCACTGGCGCCCGGGCAAGCCGCGGCGTGCGGTCGAGACGGCGTTACAGCGACGCCAGGGAGCGGACGATGTTCCATATAGCGTCCGGGGGTGGACGGTATTTCAAATACCGTCCACCCCATGGGTGCCTATGAACCGTCAGATACGGCATCTACGGTCCAGATCGACCTAAATCACACGGGAGTCTTCGTCTACCTCGCCTCGACTTGTTTGACTCGGGTTCAGGTCCACGAACGCCCCATCACGCTGCTCGCCGGAGCTCCGCTGCCCGCCGGCCCGGCTCCTTTACACATGTCTGCCGCACGCCTCCTCGCTGCCGCACCAGCCTTGTCTGCCTCACGCGCGCGTGGCACCTACTCACCGTCGAGATCCGGGGGAGCCCGGGACAGAGGCGACGAGGGCAAGGTAGCAGGAATGGCAGAGCGCGAAGTGCGTCCATGGAGAAGCCAGCAAGCCCCGGGCACGCCGAGGGCGCGTTCTTCTCGTTTGCCGCCGTTGTGGAGCTGCGGACGGGAGAGTGCACACAAGGTGTCTGTAGAAATGCAGCTACCGGCGCCCTTTCGTGGCGCTGCTGACGGGACGGCCGACGCAGCTTGCCGTCCGGCTACCTCTTGTTGGCTGGTTGCTATCAATTTTTGCAGATTATGTTGACAAAAACTAGCCTAAACAAAACAATTCCAGATTAACTAAACCTTGGAACAGCTAAAGTCTCAAGAACTAGTTGTTCCAAAGTTTAGCTGTCTCACCTCCTATCCATTTAGGGCAACATGTACACCTGATCGACTCGATTATGCTGTCTAATGATGACGTGCTAGGAAGCTGACAGTTGACATCGATCTCAAGCGGCAATTGCTGGCACGTCTTTGTTTAACGGCAGACACTGCTGGAACTGGCCGCAGTGTGGGTTCGTCAGCTGCACCTCGATCGGGCTACACAATGCAACGAGAGCATAGAGCTGCGCGCGCTTGCGAAGCCTCGATCGATTGGCAACGAGAGAGGAGAGACCACGGCGATCGACCCCACTCGTCCAACCATGGTAACCTGCATGGTGAATATTCTTCTTCTTTCTTTTTTTTAAGTTTGAATATTCTTCTGTAGGCCGCACGCGCAGTAAAAGGGTTTGCGAGCAAGGGACAAAAAGGCTCTCGAGTGCTGAGGCCCTGACCGGCCGAGCGCGAGCAGTGAGTGTTAGATACTCAGGATCACTAAGTCCAGCTAGAACACCAAGAACTTGATCAAAACAATAATGAACATACCGTCGTTCGATGAGTTAGCCATAGGGCTCGCTGAAGTCCTCGTGCCTGCTTGATGCAGCAGGCTTGTCGGTGTCAAAACCTAGGGCGAGACCTTCCCAATGCTTCAGCAGCAAGCTTGATTGGTAGCTTGTCCTAGAATAGGATATCTTGAGGCCCAAGGGGTCCTCCCTTTATATAGTGCTGCTGTGCATTGGGGGGAACCCCTTTAGATGTCTTTAGGTGCTTCTAGTGCCTCCAATCAAGGCTCTTAAGCCAACTTTGCTTTGGCCACTAACAACTAGATGTTAGTTGTCATTTGAGAAAGCCAAATTGCCTTTCTCCTTTAAGCACACAATCACTTATGTGCTTTCACACCTAGAGCATTCACATGATCAATCCAACATTCTCCCCCTTGATCATGTACCTTATTACCATAACCCCGTCTCTCAATAGAACAATATACCAAGATCATAGAATTACAACGGTTATATAAATACCATTGAACCCTAATGACTATAGTACATTATTTCATTTCGAAATGAGGCTTACTATACATATATGGAGATATTTACATATTTGGTTCCACTTCCTTCCAGGATCACAGGCTTACTACCAAACCCATGCCGGCAACATGCTCTTTAAATATACTGGGTGGTAGGCCTTTAGTGAGCGGATCCGCTAACATCAACCTCGTATTCAAGTACTTTACATCAATCGTCTGATCCTGGATTCTATCTTTCACAACATGATACTTAATGTCAATGTGTTTGGCAGCACCACATGAATTGTTGTTACTCGCATAGATTACTGCGGGTTGATTATCGCAGTATAGAGTGAGTGGTTTAGATATGCTGTCGACCACTCTCAATCCCGGGATAAAGTTCTTGAGCCACACTGCCTGCCCGGTAGCCTCATAACATGCCACAAATTCTGCGTGCATCGTCGACGTTGCAGTGACACTTTGTTTTGAGCTTTTCCACGAAATAGCTCCTCCAGCAAGAGTAAAGATGTATCCTGATGTTGATTTTAAACTATCTTTACATCCCGCAAAATCTGAATCTGAATAACCTACAACCTCGAGGTTATCAGATCTTCTGTATGTGAGCATGTTATCTTTAGTGCCTTGCAGATAACGCAAGACCTTCTTAGCAAGTTTCCAGTGTTCTGGACCTGGATTTGATTGATATCTACCAAGCATCCCGGTCACAAATGCCAGGTCAGGGCGAGTACATACTTGGGCATACATAATGCTTCCGACAGCTGAAGCATATGGAATTGCTTTCATCTGCGCAGCTTCATACTCATTTCTTGGACATTGCCACTTCCCAAACTTATCGCCCTTTACTATCGGAGCAGGCGACGCAGAGCATTTATGCATATTATACTTTTTCAGTACCTTCTCAACATATGCCTTTTGTGATAGCCCCAATGCGCCTTTGGCTCTATCTCGGTGTATTTCAATGCCTAGAACATATGACGCCTCACCGAGATCTTTCATGTCAAATTTAGAGGAGAGAAACCTTTTGGTCTCCAGTAGCAAATTCATATCACTACTGGCCAACAAAATGTCATCGACATAAAGGACCAAAAATATGAACTTACTCCCCCTGAACTTGGCATATATGCAATTGTCTCTCCTATTTTCTTTGAAACCAAAATCCCTTATGATTTCATCGAATTTGAGATACCATTGCCTTGACGCTTGCTTCAATCCATAAATGGATTTTTTAAGCCGACATCCTAAATGCTCATTTCCTTCCACAGCAAAACCTTCCGGTTGAGCCATGTAAACAGTTTCATACAAATTTCCATTTAGGAATGCCGTTTTTACATCCATCTGATGTAACTCCAAGTCATAATGAGCAACAAGCGCCATAATTATTCTGAATGAGTCTTTAGTAGAGACAGGCGAATAAGTTTCATTATAATCGATGCCTTCTCTCTGTGTGAAGCCTTTAGCTACGAGTCTTGCTTTGAACCTTTCAACATTCCCTTTGGAGTCACGCTTTGTTTTGTAGACCCATTTGCAGCCTACTGTTTTGGCTCCATCGGGAATCTCTACTAAGTCCCATACATCATTTGTACTCATAGATTGCATTTCATCTTTCATGGCATTATACCATTCAGATGAATGCTCACTTTTCATTGCTTCCTTAAATGAAGTTGGATCATCGTCCAACACCAACTCATCCATATCTTCACTCATATAAGTGACATAGTCGCTAGGAATAGCCGACTTTCTAACTCTTTGAGACCTTCTTAGAGGTTCATCATTTGGTTCATTTTCCTCAGCTGAATCCTGCTGGATATCCTCATCATTTATTTCATTAGGTATGATATCAGCAGATGTATCACCAGTATTTTCAACTCGAGGTACAACATTATCATGCACCGAAAAGAACGGTTCTTGAATCATAGGAGTCGGGACATAAACCCGCTTCTCTTCAAGATTTATTTCCCTCGGTGTCATACTCCCCCTCATCAGCTCATCCTCCAAGAACACGGCGTGTCTTGTTTCAACAAATTTTGTGAGCTGATTTGGACAATAAAATCGGAAACCTTTTGACTTGTCAGGATACCCAATGAAATGGCAACTGACAGTCCTAGCATCCAATTTTCCAGCATTTGGACTGAAAACCTTAGCTTCGGCAGGACAACCCCACACATGCATATAATTCAAATTTGGTTTTCTCCCAGTCCATAGCTCATAAGGAGTTTTAGCTACAGCTTTACTGGGAACCCGATTGAGAATATGTGTAGCGGTTTTAAGTGCTTCCATCCAAAGACTAACCGGCAAAGTGGAGTGACTTAGCATGCTTCGGACCATGTCCATAAGTGTGCGATTACGCCTTTCAGCCACTCCATTTTGTTGTGGTTCGCCCGGCATAGAATACTGGGCCACTATACCATTTTCCTGTAAGAACCTTGCAAAAGGTCCAAGAACTTGGCCATAGGAAGTATGTCTTCCATAATACTCCCCACCACGATCTGATCTTACAGTCTTTATCTTCCGATCATGTTGATTTTCAACTTCGGCTTTAAAGACCTTAAATTTGTCTAATGCCTCAGACCTTTCTTTAATTGGATAAATATATCCATAACGGGAGTAATCATCAGTAAATGTTATGAATGAATCAAAACCATCCATTGTCTTTACCGAAAATGGACCACAAATATCTGTGTGTATGAGCTCTAAGACTTCTGTGCTTCTTATGGCTCCTTTCTTAATTTGCTTAGCATATTTTCCTTTAATGCAATCAATGCATTTATCAGCGTCAGAGAAATCAAGAGGGTGGAGTATTTGTTCTTTAATGAGACGCTCAATTCTCCCCCTCGAAATATGGCCTAAACGACAATGCCATAATTTCGATGAAGTCTCATTTCTCTTACGCTTAGTACTGATATTCATAGATGAAGAGGGATCAACATTATTCACCACATCACAGAGGGTAACAAGATATAGTTTGTCTTGTCGAATGGCAAGACCAACATCTTTATTATTAGATTTAATTATACATCTCTTATCCCCAAAATGACAGTGAAGTCCATCATCATCTAAACACGAGACAGAAACCAAGTTTCTTCTCATTGAGGGTACATATAGGACATCTTTTAAACGAAGTGTAAAGCCTGTATGGAGCGTAAGGTGCAATACTCCAATTGCTTCAACTTCGGCCTCGACGCCATTAGCGACTCTAATCCTTCTTTCCCCTCTTCTTAGGGTCCTCCTCGTAGCGAATCCCTGCACAGTATTTGCAACATGAATAGTCGCACCTGAATCAACCCACCATGAATTGGTGGCATAATCTGCATACAAGGATTCATCTACAAAGGTAATACTATCAGTACCTTTCTTGTTGAGCCATTTCAAATATCCAATGCAGTTCTTTTTAAGATGTCCACTTTTTCCACAATAAAAACATCCATCTGCATTGGCCTTATTTTCAGCACTGGAGCCATTTTCAGGCTTGTCTTGCTGTGTCTTAGAGCATTGACCTTGCTGGGTCTGCTTAAAGTATTGTCCCTTCCTTTTGAATTGAGAAGACTTAGGCATATATTCCTTTTGGAATTTCTGATATCTCTTCTTTTCAGAGTGCTTAATTTGATTGCAATGATCAATCCTGGCAGCCTTAAGCCTTTCCTCTTCCTGAACACACATGGCCATTAATTCATCAATGGACCACTTTACCTTCATAGCATTATAGTTGATTGTGAATGGAGAAAACTCCGAAGGTAAAGAAGTCATGATGAAATGGACGAGGAAACCATCAGAAATTTCCATCTCCATCTGTTTAAGCTTGGCAGCCATGTTGCTCATTTTCATGATATGCTCCCTTATACTGCCACTCCCATCATATTTGTCATTTACAAGCCTCTTAATAAGAGTGCTTGCATAGACCTTCGAGGATCCTTTGAACTGATCCTCTATCTTGCTAAGGTAATCCTTAGCTGATTGGGAGTCAGGCATTGCTCCCCTTATGCCCTCAATGATGGAGCTCTTAATTATCATGAGACACTTCCGATTAGAAATGTCCCATTTTGCCCTTTCAATTTCATAGCCCCTCTTGAGAACATCATAATTTTCACAACCTTCTTCGGGTTCTTTTGGAGCCTCATTATTTAGAGCATAATCAAGGTCCAATAAAGCAAGCATGATTTCGAGCTTTTCCTTCCATGAAGGATAATTGCTCCCGTTAAGTTGCTCAATGCCGTTAATTAATCCGGCAATATTTGAGACATTAGAAGCTACATAAAGAAATAAAGATCATTAGTGGAATTAATCCATATAAACAAACTTTATTTCATTATTCAAATCCATTAACGCGTTGGTCAGAAAATGGACAAGAACAATAAAATTTGCGACAAATATTTATTAAACGCGTTGGTCAGATTAATAAATATAAGCCACACTAAATCTCATAAAATTCCCAATTCTCATAATTAAATCGTCCCGTTGGTTCGGATTTAATCAAAAGAATTTTCAATAATTTGTAATTTACTAATCAAGTTCTCCCGTTGGTTCGAACTTTAATTAGAAAATTACACCTCAATTTGCAGCGGAAACATGCAATTAATTTGGGTATAAAACTTGAAATTCTAGTGCCTCATCATTTTGGAAGACTTATATAAATGCACTAGAATAATTGAAGCCCAAATTCTATTTTAAAATGAGCAATTTTTTAGCTTAATTCATGATAAAACAGTGCATATAAAATTCACTGAAATAATTAAGCCCAAAACTCATTTCATGGCCCATTTGGCCCAATACTGTGCGGCCCAACGGTTTTAAATAAAAGAAAATTTTCTTTTCTTTAATTTTGGGCCGTGACCTCCCGAGCTGGGCCGAATTTGGCCCAGCCCGTTTACCTCATCGCGCGCCCCCGCCTGGGCTTCCAGCCCACGCGAATTGGGCCGCGCATTCTCCGCGGCCCATTTGGCCCGCGCGGGGCCGGCCGCTGCCAGCCGTCCGATTTGGTCGGACGGCGCGGAACGCTCCCGCGCCCGATCAAAACGGCGCGCCGGCCGGCCCCCTTGAACCCTAACCCTTCTCCCCGCCCTCCCCCTTCTTTCTCTCACCCGACGGCGGCGGCGGCGGCCGAGCGGCCGGCCCGGCCAGCGCGCAGAGGCGTCGCGCGCGCGAGTGGAGGGCCGCGCCGGCGGCGGCGCGCACGGCACGGCGGAGGAAGGCGGCGCCGCCGAGGGCCCCTTCGCCGGAGCACGCGCGTGGCGTTGGCTTGCGCGCGGCTCCGTCGAGCGGCACCTCGTCGGTCCCTAGGCACGGCAGCCGCGCACGCGCGCACGGGCGGCGTCCCGCCGGCGGCGATGGCGGCGCACCTGCCTCTCCACACGGCGGCGGTCTACGGCGCCAGCTCCGGCGCCGCGAGGGGGCCAGCCTCGACGGCAGCCGAGCACGCCGAAAGAGCCAGCCGCACGTGCTTGTGCGGTGGTGGATGAGCGGCGCCGCCGCCGCAGTACGACGACAACGAGCCCATGTACATCCACCGCCTTACTTCGATTAGGGTTAGAGTGCATCCAATTTTGTGGATTTTTCTGAAGAAATCAATGACCTAGGGTTTGATTTAGAGGAAATTGAGCTAGATTGATTCAATTCCCCACTTTTTGATGCTCGGCACCTCTGAAAATCCTAGGCTTTTATACTTTTGCATGAAATTCATGAATTTAAGCATGGACAGAGACATGAACCCTAGCATCTTTAATTGAACATACATAAGCTAGAGTATTTTCTAGTGCATAAACATCAAGAATAACATGAAGTTTTGCCTAAACAGGGATATACATGCACTAGAATTTAGAGCAGAGGCATAAACTTCTTGAATTCACCATGTTCTAGTGCACAAACATAAAGAACAACATGAACTTTGTTTAAACAGGAGCACTAGAACATGAACTTGGTATAGGACAGACATGCTTGGGTCCTAACTAGACTTAAGACAGGCTCTGGTGCCATTGTTAGATACTCAGGATCACTAAGTCCAGCTAGAACACCAAGAACTTGATCAAAACAATAATGAACATACCGTCGTTCGATGAGTTAGCCATAGGGCTCGCTGAAGTCCTCGTGCCTGCTTGATGCAGCAGGCTTGTCGGTGTCAAAACCTAGGGCGAGACCTTCCCAATGCTTCAGCAGCAAGCTTGATTGGTAGCTTGTCCTAGAATAGGATATCTTGAGGCCCAAGGGGTCCTCCCTTTATATAGTGCTGCTGTGCATTGGGGGGAACCCCTTTAGATGTCTTTAGGTGCTTCTAGTGCCTCCAATCAAGGCTCTTAAGCCAACTTTGCTTTGGCCACTAACAACTAGATGTTAGTTGTCATTTGAGAAAGCCAAATTGCCTTTCTCCTTTAAGCACACAATCACTTATGTGCTTTCACACCTAGAGCATTCACATGATCAATCCAACAGTGAGCATTCAAAGCTGCAGCCTGCAGGTGAGCAAGGCCAGTCGCACACACAAGCACGCACCGAAAGAGAGCTCCTCCTCACTCACTGTTCTGACCGGCTGGAGCAGGGGCGAGCAGACGCCAGGCGCAGACACGGATCTCATCGTCCGTCGTGCAGTCTTTAGGCCGTCAGCAACAGTAGTAGTAGAAGAGTGAGGAGAGAACTGTGTGGTGCTTCGATGTGTCTGTGTCGGAGATCTGTGTCTGTGTGTGACAACTAGTAGTAGTTTAGATGGTTGTGGCGGTTGAGAAAAAAAGTAATGCAACTTTGTTTGTTGGTGTTCGCTAGTGAATTAAAAGTGTGTCGTGTGAGTGAAATTGTCAAGCCTCAAGCTCGTATAAACGTACGCGTGCCCTCAGAATACATTGTCCTGCGCCGCCGCCTCTCGGCAACTTCACCACCGTCTGGTACTCCTTGGCAACGCAGAGTAGAACGGCAACACTGCAATTGCGGCCGGCGGCGGCTGCAAACGCCGGCGGCCGCCGGAACGAGACAGCGGCGCTGCCATGTGCGGCCACGTTTGTTTGGTTGTCGGCCGAGATCGAGGGCCAAACTTGTGTAAAATCTGCAGGCCCAGTAAAAAAATGGGCCGACCCAGTATAATACATGCAGGCCGGGGGCATTTAGTTTCGTGGGCTGAGAGTGGTGGCTATGGCATGGCGACGGGATCCAAATTGATTCTTTTTTTTCTTTTGCGAACAGGATCCAAATTGATTATGGTGCCACAGAACATCATAAAGAAAGATCCCCTTACCCTGTCCATGCCCTTGGACAGGCGGATTCTGTATTCCTCTGTGGGAATATTCGCGACGGCGAGGACCAGGAGTTACACCAGACTCGATCGCGATCTCATTATCGTTTAGTGGAGCATGTACATTTCCTGACTCGATTACGCTGTCTAATGATGACGTGCTAGGTTAGGAAGCTGACGGTTGACATCGTGATCTCAAGCAGCAATTACTGGCACGTACGTCTTTGTTTGACGGCTACACGCCTACACTGCTGGAACTGGACGCACGCAGTGCGGGTTCATCAACTGCACCTCGGGATTAATCACCCACCACCTGATAGAGCTACATTTTTTATTTTTGAACGTAAAGCCGGCGAGAATGCCGAATTTGTATTAATTAAAAGAGAAGGGTATACAAGGCCTAGGCCTGACTTTATAAGTGTCTATTTATATGAAGTTAACTATCTCTCCTAAGCGTCTGGCTCCTGTCAGGATCCAGCAGCGCACTTCCTCTTTTATTTTCTGGACTAGCTGCCGCGGCTGCATGAAAGACCGTTGGAAAACTCTAGCATTTCGCTCCTTCCAAATCTCCCAGCACACTAATATCATCAGGGAGCGCCATCCCTTTAAAGGCGCGCCAATGATTGACCTTACCTCGGTCCACCAGTCTTCTATAGAAGTGTATGACGTCCAGTCGCCTCTAGGAGAGACATGTGGGGCGACCCATTGTAGTATTTGATCCCATATAGTTAGGTTGTATCAGCATTTTGTGAAAAGATGAATGATGTCTTCGTCATGGATGTGGCATAGCATGCACTCCTTTTGGTTCGGCCACCCTCTTGCAATGAGGCGATCCGCTGTCCACAGCCTATTTTGGAAAGCCAACCAGGAGAAGAACTTGCATTTCGGTGGTGCCCAAGCGCGCCAGATGAATCGCTCCATAGGTGATACTGTCACCCCTTCAAATTGAGCCTCGTAAGCCAATTTGGTCGTGTGTTTGCCGTGTTTGGTAAGCTTCCACGTAATCGAGTCTGGCATGTCCGGTTGAAGTTGAACAGTGCTCAGGTTAATCCATAGTTGTGTGAGTTCGGCTAATCGTGTCACTGAGCCAATTCGGGTGATATCAATGTCATTGATCCACGATGCATTTGTCAAAGCTTCCTTAACTGATTTGTTCTTGCGTTTGGAAAGTTTGTAGATTGATGGTGCTACGTTTTTCGGTGTTGTTCCTTGAAGCCAACCCAAACTCTAGAATTTTGACGTTTCGCCGTTTCCAATTGTGATCGTTGTCGCTTTTGCAAAGAGTGCTCGATCTTTGTCGTTGCAAGGAACCGGCATTCCGATCCAAGGTTTGTCACCACCTTTCCATTCTTGCCACAACCAGCAAGAACGTAGAGCTCGAGCAAATTTCTTCAAATTTCGGATCCCTAGACCGCCAAGTCTGGTCGGCATACAGGCTTTTATCCATGCAACCTTGCATTTGCCCCCCGCGATTCTATCTGTGCCTGACCACAAGAATCTCTTGCGACGCTGGTCTAATTCCTTCAGAATCTCATCCGGAGCATTTAGCGCGGATAGGTAGTAGATTGGCTGGGATGATAAAACTGCCTTGACTAGAGTTCGCCGTCCTGCTGGTGTTAGAAATTTTCCGAGCCAATTAGCTAGTCTGCTATTTGCTTTGTCACACAACGGCTGAAAATCGACTTTCTTGAGCCTAGCAAGGGAGAGCGGCAAGCCGAGGTATTTTATTGGGAAGTTTGCTCTGGCGGCCGGGAATGGTGCTAAGATCTCGTCGAGGTCGATGCCAGCGCATCGAATTGGTGATATAGAGCTCTTTTGAACATTTGTGTGCAAGCCGGTGACATGCTCAAAATTAGTCAGCAATTCCTTAATATTAGTAACATCAGTCTTCGTCGGGTTGATGAAAATGACGGCGTCATCGGCGTACAGGGATAATCGTAGGCGCGCATATTTGCCCTTCAGTTTTGTGAGCGCCCTTTTCTCGGTGGCTAGCTCGAGCAACCTTTGTAGCGGATCAATTGCTAGAACGAACAGCAGTGGGGAAAGGGGGTCCCCTTGGCGCAGTCCCCTTCCATGTTGTATGTCTTCCCCCGGGATCCCGTTAAGTAGAACCCTGGATGTTGCTGTGCTAAGCAGAGTGGCGATCCAGCTTCGCCATCTTTGTGGGAAACCCCTACGCTGTAGTAGGTCAAGCAAGTAGTCCCAACGCACCGAATCAAAGGCCTTTGAGATGTCGAGTTTTAGTAGCAGTGATGGTGTACGTGTATTATGAAACCGACGCGCCAGATTGCGGACGTACATGAAGTTATCGTGTATGGACCTTGTTTTTGTGGGCCCCGCCACCCGGCGGGCCCACCTAGCATGAAATAATGTCATTTCCTTGTAAAGGAAAACATTAATTGCATAAGAGTTGGCAACGGCTAACCAGATTTGAAAAGTGAAGATCGGAACTAGGACCTGGTCGGGACGACTTGCAGTGCCGATGAAGGGAGGGAAGCCTTCCAATGGAGCTGCAAGATTTCACAAGCAAGTCTGAGTACCACCGCACTCAGCAAGTACTTAACAATCGAAGGTATGAACATGCATTATTAGTTGACAAGTGATTAATCAATCGGTGTTGGGTCCTGGAGGGGCAAGAACCTCCCTACCAATCCCCGGTGATTCTGGCCCAGATCCTTCTGTCGATCCTGCAATCACCATAATTTCGTTATCATCGCTCCTATGGGTTATTCTTGGCTAATCTTTGGGAGCTTTAACCAGACGGGCTCATAACCGAGAGCCACGGCTATCGATAGATTGGGTAACTCTGCAGAGGTTTGTACTCTTGAAACTATACGGTCAGGCGACCCTCCCGTGGCCAACGGCAGGGCCACCCTACGGGACTCGTATCCACTGGCGTCCATCTCTGGACAGCTTCCATCTGGGTCTACCCACGGATGCTACTAGGGTCTAAACAGGGATCGCATAAACGTCCACACAAGGACACTAACCCGGGTATGGATGCATCATATAAATTGGGGCATGCATCGCCCATGGGCCCTACTAGCCCTGTCACATGCGACCCGTGCCGACCAGTCCCAGCCCTCTGTCTGGGGCTGTCTCCAGCATTTCCGTTGTCCACCGTGGCCCCTGGGGTAGCTTTGCCAGAGGTAGCTGGTGGAGTGTGAGTCGAGGCCTCACATTACAGGGCATTCCCGAAGGCTATGTCCTTTTTGGCCCGTATAGCCGTACATGGCGTTGGAAAGACTTTTCCAAGAACCGGTCCTTAAGCGACCAAGGTAGGCCTCTGGATAGGAGCTCCTCCGAGACTATCCACCCTACCTCGCGTCTTCTTCCCCCTTGGTGCCTCTCGCAACCAGGGATTCTGGCACTGGGTAGTGCCTTAGTAGTTGGGGTATCTGAGTGGCTAATTCTCAATGCAACTACAGACATTAAGCAAGGAGTGGAGCATATTAATGCAGTTGATTAATATGAGCAAGGAAATTGCTAAGACTTGCCTGATACGATGATAGTCTCCGCCGGGCTATAATCCTGAAGTTTCCTGGCGGTGTATCTACACAAATACATGACTAATCAATCATCACAGCGAATGAATTACTGGTGAGGAGAGGGGTTGGGGAGAATGGCCATAGGAGTGGTTTCTAAGTTAATCGAGGGTTTAGAGCCGGTGTTTTGAAAGGGTTCGGGTTTCCCGGGGTTTTAGGCGGGGTTTGGAAAATGTCGGTGGAAGGCAATAAATTACTTCTAGGCTTAAGAAAGGTTTCTATGGAATCTAATCTTATGAAAAACCTTAGATTATATTCTAATAATTTTAGGAATTTATTGGTTATTTATGGGGTTTTACTTTGGATTTGGCATATACCGGGGTACGCTAACAGAGGCTTTCTGTAGGCTGAAAAAGAATCCTTTTAATTCTAAGCCATAGAAATGGGTATAAATAATTTGGATAGTACTGAATAGTTTATTATTTTCCCTAATATTTTTGGGTATTTTTTAGGAATTTTTGGGAATTTCTAAGGTGGAGAAATAACTTCTTGGGTGCACTAAGCCGGGTGTACCTAGCATTTTCCTTGTGTCTGTGCGGCTGACGAGTAGGGCTGGCTGACGTCAGTACTGGCGCCAGCCCGCGCTCCATTGTGCCGTGGGCCGACGGCGTGGGCGTGTGAACCGCGCGGCCCATGAGCCTGCGGTCTACTGGACCGAGCTCACGTAAGGCGGGAGGGGGAGGTGGCGGCTGGCGTGTGGCGCGCGGGTGGCTGGCAGGTGGGGCTGGCGCTCGCGTGGCTGCCACGCAAGCGCCACGCAGCTGCCGCACTACACGGCGGCGCTGAGGGGCAGCAGGGGAGGCTCGCCGGAGCTCTCGCCGCCGGCGACGCCAGGGCGTCTCTCGCGGTGGGGGAGGTATCCACGGGTTCGGGGAGTCACGGCGGGCGTGATGGGGATGATCTCGTCGAGGGGTGGGGTTTGGCGTGGCGGCGGAAGCTCGCCGGAGCTTGGCGGCGGGCGGTGCGAAAGGGGAATCTGGGGTGGGGGGTCTCTGAGCCTCTAGGGGTGGGTGGATTGCGTCTGCGGGGTAGTGTGGAGCACGCTGGGGTGTAGAGGTGCTAGGGAGGGGTACCAAGGCCGGCCGGCGGCTCGCCGGGGCACGACGGCACGCACGGCAACCGGCCGTGGCTCGGCCAGCATTGGGGGAGGGGAAAGGGAATGGGGAAAGGGCCGTGGTGGTGCTAGTGTGCTCACCGTGGTGTCGCAGAGGTGGGGAACGGCCGGAGCAGCGGCGCGGTCGACCGGTGGCTGCCACCCGTCGCGGCGGAGCTCGGCGACGCTTGCTCAGGGCACGTGCGTCCTCAGAGCATGTTGCTACGCTCCTTGGGCGCCACGGGGTGTTCTGGACAGCGTCGCGGCGACCGGAGATGGATCCAGGGGCATGGCGGCAGCGGGACTGCCGGAGCAGTGCGGCGGCGCTCTCGCGCTCGCAGTGGTGGCCGTGGTGGCGGTGCGGTGTGGTGTGGTGAGGGTGAGCTCCATCCGGGGCGCACGCAGGGCTATTTATAGCCTAGCGGTGCTCCCCGGCGGCTCACCGGGGCAGCGGGGCAGCGACACGCGGCATGGCGAGCTCGCCGGCGCGCGACGCGGGCTGCCGCGGGTGTTCGTGCAAATGGCCGGAAAGGGAGCGTCGGCGCCACACTTCATGTGCGGTGGTCACGCGTGATGCTGACACGTGCGCTGCGCGTCGTTGTCGGGCTTATCCCGGTCGCAGGGTGGCGATCGGGCGACGACGGCGAGGCACGGCCGCTGCGAGATGGGGGAGGAGGGGGTTCCCGTGCCGGGATGGCCTCCCTGACGCAAGCAGGGAGCGGCAGGGGTGGCGTGGCGCTGATCTTGGGCTGCCACGCGGGCTGAGAGCGTCGCGATGGCGGGATGGGCAACGGCGGCGTCGGCGCCGGAGTAATGAGGAAGGGGGAGGTACCGGGGGGAAGACAGAGGAGGAAGAAGGAGGAGGTGGAGTGGGCTGGGCCGAAAATTGAAGGGCGAGAAGTAGACTTCGCGGGGAAAACTGAAGGGGAGGTGGGAATCGGGCTGGGCCGCGCGGGAGTTAACCAGGGAGGGGAGTTGGAGGGCCTAATCTGGACTTTAGGAGTTTGGGCCACGGCTGGCCGGCCCATCATCAAAGGATTTCCTTTCTTATTTTTCCTAGGGGTTTGAAAAAGGGTTTTCGAATTCAAATTTGAATTAATTTCTTTTCGATTTAGTCCTAGGGTTTCTGATACTATTTCAATCCTTATTAAGCACTCAAGTTATAGAACTTTATTTTATTTTTCTGTTATTATTTTATATTATATTATTCCTAGAAATTCCTATTCTACTCTATAATAGTCTAATAAACTTAATAATTAATTTAATAATTAATTAAATAATCCTTATTAATTTTGAGGGTGTCACAGTTTTAATGAATGCTCTTTGGATATTCGAGATCAACTTGTTCATATGTGGTTGTAGTCTTAATGCCATCATCTTGGTAATAATTTTGGCGATTCCGTGGATGAGACTTATTGGGCGAAAATTCATGATTTGGTCCCCTCCCTCCTTCTTGGGGATAAGCACTATGTTGGCCGTGTTGATCATGTCGAGGAAGTCGTGTCGTTGGGCATGAAAAGCGTGTATCAGCGCCATGACGTCGAGGCCGCGACGCCCTCGTCTTCGTCTCCGGCGACGGCCGCGGAGGTCAGAGGAGGTGGCGCTCTTGGACGGCGGGGCACGGTGCGGGCGCAGGCTCGGCAGCTGCGCAGGGGAGGCCGCGCGGGCGCGAGCGTAGCGGCCATGGCGCGGCGGGGCGGTACACACGGCTGGGCGAGCACCGTCCGGTGAGGTTCTCGGTGAAGGCGAGCGCGACGAGGCCGAGCATGGCGAACCGCCCGTTCCAGAGCTCGGCGTCGGCGCTCATGACACCGCCGCTCCTTGCCTCGGCGCTTGTCCCCTTTAGGACCGGCACCAGCGACGCCACGGAGAGCACGGCGGCGGTGGCCGCGAGCCATGCCAGCCCAGACCCGCTCCCGGCCTGCGAGAGGAGACCCCGCCACGAGACGCCTCGACGGCCAGCGCCGGCATGAAGCCCACCATCGCCAGGCGGCCGTTGATGCGCTCGGGTGCGGGGCCGCTGAACGCCAGCGCGTCCCACAGACCTGGCTTCGCCGCCGCCTTGGGCTTCGGCGTCGGTGTGGCCGGAGGCGGCAAGGAGGAGGACGTCGCCGGCGCGGTCGGCTCCTTTGTTGTTGGTTCGGCGTCCTCGGCCTACGCTCGAATGACCAGCGCGCGTCGGCGGCGGCTATGGCGGCATCGGTGGCGCACAACTTGTCCACGTCCGCCTCCACCGCGGAGTGGTACCGCTGGCGCAGCCCGCCGCGGGGGAAAGGCGCGCTGGCCCGAGCTCCCCGCGCGCTCGCCGCCGCAGCCCGTCGCGGGCGGCGAGGCGGCCGCAGTCAACGACGCGGATGGCGTCGGGTGCGGGAGGGAGGGAGGGAAGGGCGAGTGCTGCTGACAGGTAGGGCCACTGGTCATATTGATTTAGGGCCTCATTTGGTCGGGCTGGCTGGAGTCCATAGATGATTTCAAGCCTCTAAAATTATATAGGGAAAGGGAAAATGTCAAAAAGAAAGGGAAAAAAACAACAACCTACTACTATACGGCGCACGAAATCCAGCTACTACAACCCCCAAGACCAAGGAGTTGACCCACTGCTAGTGCCACACTGTTCGAAGACAAAAAAAACTGCAATGGACTCTGTTTTTTTTTTTTGTGAATAATGGTCTCAATTTTTTAATCAATGTAAATAACTGCGAGCACGAAAACTAAAAAAGGAGAAGGATTTAAAAAAATAATAATAAAGGAAGTAAGTGTTGCACTATTGGTCGTGCGTCCTCACCACCCAGGTTCAAGTCCCCTCTAGCTCGAATTTGAGTGCCTATGTTCTTCAGCTTAATAAAAAATCTGTCTAGTTTCTCCGAGTTTGAATCTCATTTTTTTAAATGAAAGAGAAACATTTCCGGATGCGTGGCATCTTAGTTTCCAACATGGCTCTAGTGGGAAATCCATGTTTCCTTGCATCATTTTTTTGGGCGAAACCCTCGGGCTGGCAGGAACACGTGCGCAATGTGCAGGTCTCATGGAAAGAGCTGGGCTCGCTGCATCCGGTCCCAAGTCCCGATGGGCCGCAACCAGGCCTGAGGCCCATGCCAGCCCACCCGTGCCGGGAATCCTATATGTTTTCAGAATATTTTTTCTCCCACACCAACTATTTGAGATTCGTGCAAACCATATCAATTGTTCGATCTTCTTAACTCTAAAACACCTATTGCGCTTCCTTCTCCTCCTTCGCATCACGACGCCACCTCCGTGGCCTCCCCATCGCCATCGTACCCCGTGCCCGAGCTGTCGTGTCGCCTTCGGGCCTAGCCTCCGACGCACGCCGCCGCTAGAGAAGAGAATGCATTTTTCTTTTGCAAAATGTTGACCTCAACCTTTTTTGAAAGATATTTGGTTCAACATTTTCTGAAAAATATTTGGTTCCAATTTTTTTTTTAAAAATGCCTGCCAACATTTTTTGTTTAAATTTTTTTATTAAAATATTGAATTTGCCATCATCAATTAGATGTGAGTGTGTGACTGGGTTCATGGATGAACTGACCCACGCGTGCCCTCTCTCATTTCGTTCGTTTCGGTCGTGCGTGGTGGGCCATGCGCGTGCTGGGCTCCAGGCCGGTGTGCGCACGTGCATCCTCTCGATCGGAAGATACTTAATTTTCCTTTGATAAAAAAAGTTTTGATGAACCTCCTATCGCGAGTGAGAGATATATAGACCTGTACCGTACAGAAGAGGAGTGGGTGTGTTTTGATCGTAATATTTTTTTTATGCGCACACGTTTCGATCAATTATTCCCAATTCAGACATACAGTACGACATAAGCTTTAATTCGATCGCAAGTGAGAGATATGATGGCACGAACCCGCTAGAATGCTAGATGCATGACAGTGGATACAATAAGACCGGTCAACAGTGCTAGATGGTATATAGACCCCTGTTTCAGTTTTTGATTTACTCGAGGAAAAGAATATATGCCACCACAGCTCATATTAAAATTTTAATTATGATTATACCTGTACATAGCGCGTGCGTGTTGCATGGTCCATCTTACTAGCTAGCACATATATAGTAGTATAAAAGAACCCCAAAAAAAAAGTGGCTGCAGACATTCACCAGTGAGTAATCGAGGCCGGATTCTTTGTTTCCTTAAAAGAACAAAAAAGGATTGCCGCTCAAGGAGCGGCGGGTGATCACCATTTCCATGGGCCTACATGACAGCTCAACTATGGCTAAGGGCAAGTACAACAGTGTCTACGGCTGCTGTCTGTTCAGCACAAATAGACAGTTTGAACAGACAGCTTGTACAACCATGCAGACAACTGCTGTCTGTTGAGGGTATTTAATTCATCATTTGACACATAATTCATGATGATCTATTGCATACTTGATCCTTGTAGCTATTTTGTTGCATACATGATACAATACACAATATATTCAAATATTCCACATAACTTTTTTTTCTCTTTTTTTTCTTCACTTATTTTTCTTTCTTTCTTTTTCTCCCCTTCTTCTACACATACAATCAAGGTTCCTACTTAGTAACTGCTTAATTCATTCTACACATACTTCATGTATCCAATTACTTTACTATGACCATATATGCACAAAACAGAGCTATTTTGATTTTTCCAATATTTTTGGATATTTAGAAATATTTGTTTTTGAAATAAAGCTATGGATCTAATTAAATCCTTATCACAGAAAATACTACACTAACCTCATGATTTCATATTTTTCTTCTGTAACCAATGATGTAACAAACTCAGAAAAATTGGTTTCACATTTTTATCACGTTTCTACGATTTACTATGCATTTTACAATATCTGCGATTTATCCCGGGTTAAATAAACGTAAAAGAAAAAGTAGTTTTGCAGTTAAGCCCCTGGATATAAAAGATGTATTGCCAACCAGCCCTTTCTTTACGAAATAACCCCTGGATCTTACAAATAACCCCCTGAATCTTTTCCCCTTTAACACATAAACCCTGCACTCTTCCAAAAAACCCCTACAAAGAGTTCATCTTCTAAACCAACACCCCTGGCTTCTTCTCACAGTACAGAACAGCGCCGCCGCCGTTGACCGGCCGGGCTCGCCGGAGAAGGAGGCCGGAGACCCGCCGGAGATGACCCATGGCCTCGGGACTCCAAGCCGCACCACCTGGGTAGGAAAAACTCGAGGATTAAAGGCGGCATGACCCACATCCATGCCCGGCGACGGATGGCCGAAAAAATGGCCGGCGCAAAAGCTCACCGGAGCTTCGGAGTTCACGAGGAGAGTGGGTACGGCTTCATAAGTTTAAGGGCATTCCATTTGAGTGGTTTGGGGAGGCAGAGATGAATGGAAAGATAGAGTTCCCGCGCGCAGCAGATCCGGCCGGCGGCGTCTCCCCGGAGCGGCTTCGTACAACGCGGGTGGAGTCGTTGCTTGAGTCTTGGAGCACGAGCCGAGGTCATAGACGCACGAGACGACGGCTGCGAGCGTGGAGGGACGTTTTTGCAAAAAAACAGCGCTCGTCTACAGCTCTCGCCGAGCCGTTGTACGTGCCCTAATGTCCTGGGTTGGAGATGGCTGAGCCCGTCCCGAATAGCTGCGAGCGGCACGACACGAAGGAATCAATGCAAGCGAAAGGGTGAAGACGACGCACGCGGGCTTGTGCTCGCCACTTGGCCAGTGTCTCGCGCCAGGCCGGACTACGCGATCGAGGCGGAGGATGCCTGCTTTGCCCAGCTCGAGCTCGCTGGTGCCGCGCGCGCTTCGGGACCGGCCGCCGGCGGACCACGATCGTGGCAGTGGCCGCTTCCGAAGCCGTGGCTGTTCCGGCCGCCGTCCCGGCCTGATCTGGCGCTGGCAGGCGTGCGTGCGTCGACCTGCAATTAATAGACGGATGATGCATGCGCGTGCAGCAGTTCAATGCGCGTGATGCCAAGCCAAGCACGTAATTAGTGTGCTAATCAATTGACAGTGAGCTTGCTAATTCACTGATTGCACTGGATGAAGAAAATCCAGTTAATTATAGGCAGTAGTTTTTTTTTTTTTGAGAAATTATAGGCAGTAGGTACTCCATCTCCATGTAACGCAGACTGTACGTGTGCATCTAGAGATCGGTCGGTGTAGCCAATTAGAGAAGCGGCAAGCGGGCTGGTGTTGGGCTAGTGATAGAGAAGTAGGTAACGGGAGATAGGTTTGTGGGCTGTGGGCTAGATTAGACAGAGACGTTGGCCTGTTTAGTTTTGGTTTTAGCATTTGTTTGAGAGTTTTAGTTTTAGCATTTATTTGAGAGTTCTGGTTTTAGCATTTATTTGAGAGTTTTGGTTCAATTAAAATTTAATTTACTATATTTTTTATAGGCTCGGGTTTAGAACACACAATCAAATTCAACATCTTATTCAAGGTTTTATTTTAGAAACGAAAATATATTATTTTGTTGAAAAATCAAAAGGAAATACAATATCTACTGGGTTTTAAATTACACCAAAAATCTTGGTTTTATAGGCTGTCCACTCCGAAGCAATCTTTATAGAGGCCACTCAGAAGGATGAGCGACTGGCGATGCCCACGGAGAAGTCTATCTAGCGGAGAGACCCTCCGGTTGTTACACAACGTGCTGGCGCGGGGATTGCCGACATGGCATAGCACGAGGTCGCCAACGCCAGCTAGCAAGGAAGTTCGTCGCCCAGATAAATTTGGTGGCGCGAGGTATGCCACTGCAATCATAATATTTCTGCTCATGTAGTTTCCTCGACAAGCAAACCAATTAATAGTGAGCAATCTATACTAATACAATTCAGTAACAGCCATTTTATATGTCCATGAGAGTCCATGACTACACTGCTCGCCAACCTCCTCTGTTACACATAGAGCGTTGGCAGCCAATTCATGAACCAATCTATATTGCAATCTTCCCTTTCCTGTCAAAGTCCTCCCTATGGTCCGTGTCCAGTTCCAGTCTTACTCTCACAATTTTACTTTCCTTGTCCTAGCTTCGTCTTCGTGTTCGGGCACCCTGCAGCAGTGCAGCGCCTTTGGAATGGTGCTGATGGGCCTCTACGGTATTAGTAACTGCTCCAATTGCATTTCCATGTCGACCTTTAACTCTACGAGACAGATGGCATTCTTCAACCCCGCCTCCATCTATGGAATGCTACGTACAAGTCGGTACGGTTGAGGAAAGGCCGCTGTAGAGATGGTGACTCGTGGGTGGCACATTGGCAATCTGTAGTGCACGATGCTAAAAAAAAAAAAGGATTGTCTTCGTTGCCGCTGTAGGTAACGCCCGACTGCCCGACGGCAGCATATGCCAATCGAAGCGGCGTCTCTGCTGCGGGTCGGGTACGGGGGGTAGTAGTAAAGCTGAAGCGCGCGGTGCACCACCCGACTGGCGCGCACGTGAACCGCAAAATGTTCGGGGAATGTCCGCAGGCCTTGGCTTTCCCAAATTGGCGTATATCCCTTTCCCAAATTATTTCTTTAATTTATATTCGAATGAAATCTCAAATGCATTTCCCTGTATTCTTTCTTAAAAAAATGCATTTCCCTCTAGTTTCCCAAGCTCAATTATCTCTTCGATGAAATTCTAACCAAGCCCATTGTTTTTAAGAAAACAAAGCCCAACCTTCCTCTTTACAGCGTAGGCCACAAAGCCCACCCAGGTCATTCAGGTGGACCTCGGCATACACAAAGCCCAGGTCTATCTTCTTTTCTCTCCTTCTCTGGCAGCCCAGCTAGCGTACCCACCTCCTCGTCGACTCGGCCCGGAGGCGGACGTCCTTCCTTCTGTACGCGAGCCAACCAGCAGCACTTGCAACTAATTATTGCCCTTGATCGTTATTCATGCCGTTTGCTGGCTGTGGGTGCCAAGTGAATTGACCGTAGTACTGCAACTGCAACCACCGTACAACATGTGATATCGTACGTTCCAACGAACCAACGCTCTGCAGCAGATTGCAGAGGCTGAAACTGAAAGTCCGAAAGTGTGTTCATGAGCCGTGGCAAGTGGCAACTACTCAACTCAGTTCAGGTAGGTTGTGTGTTCATGAGCTAAGCTTAGTTGTTGATTTCTTCACCGATAGATGCTAGCTTTATGATGCAACTCAAAAAGAAATAGAGGTCCACAAGCAACTCACGCACTGTCATTTGGGACTCTCTTTTCCTCTGTCATTTTACCTTGCTCCAGTCCCTACTTATCCAGTACATGAGCCATGCCTTTTTTTTTCAAGAACACTCACTTTACCCACTAGTCCTCCCTCCCGATCCCGTCGTGCTCCACCTCGCCTTCCTCGCACGCCAAACCGCCCCGTCTCTTACGCACGCGCCAGATGGAAGCGACGATGCATAAATCTCCAAATTCTATACCCAAATTGTCGCAAAATCGAGATGCCGGGCTCCAGCAGTCCGGATCAGATGCATGAGAATCCATTCTCCCGCTCGGCAGCCCATCTCTGGATGGTTATGTTGCGTCATCGCTCCCGTGCCCACCACTGCCAACTGGCTTGTCAAAGTCACTGGACTTTGGCCCACTCACTTTGGCCAGCGCGTAGGGAGAGCACCGCGCCGATGTCTCGGACTCGACGTGCCTCCCGAGCGCACGGAGCTGCCTGTCCGTGAACCGAAACGTCGCGAGCACGACGTCGCCGGGGCGCCGGCGGCTGATGAAGTCCGAGCCGTCGAGGCGCCCGTCGTCGCCGGCCCCGGCGAGGGCTCTGTGCGGCTGTGCTGCTCATTGCGGTTGCAGGTTCCATCCTGATAACATGCGTGCTCATTTTCTTTGCTGGCACGGTGTAAGAACAAGCATGTAAACAACGACGAGTCCACGGATGATTCACAACACACAGTCCACTGCCTGATCGACATCCCTGCACTGTCCCGGCTCCCTAGGGCTCTAGACGCTTAAGGCCATGGCCAACGGGCCGATAAGAAGTGTCGTTAGCTGTCCACGTCGTTGGTGGTAGATTTGATGCGATGCTGATCGGAAGTGCCTGAACTGGCCTTTCATTTTCAGAACTCGAAGATACCTGAAAGCAGTACATGTAAATAATGTTTGTACAATTTGCAGAGTAACATGGTTGTACTCACCATTTGTCTGTTTGATGATAATGCTAATGCATACTGGTGTTTACTCTGAACCTTGCTTCCGATACTGTCAGTAAATGAGTGGAACATGGTGCTGGGAAAAATGTCTGGTAAACAGATAGTGTACATTTTCAGAACCGGTAAATTATGTTTTCTTTGAGATGAAGAACATTGCTGATATCAGGCGACCCAATGATAATTTGCTCTTTTACAAGCACAACTACATTTTGCTGTCGAACAATAGTGGAATGGGAGCAATCTCAGCTCTACGCTATACTAGTACTTAGTTACTTACAGTACAGCTCTGGATGCTAGTTAGTTCTAAATCTGAAACTTGCAGTGGAGAAAAGATTCATATCTAAACCTCCATTTGCAGTGGAGACGATCGATCTGATTTGGCAATCACAAACCTCGTTCCAGACAGCAGGCAAGAATGGAGACACGATCACACGACACGAGAGGCTGAATTCAGTAAGGTGTAGAAAGCTAGAATTGCAAAGATACGAGTCGTCTCTCCCTGCGCACGCGGCGCTGCGCCGTCGCCTCCTGGAGCTGGTCGGTCAGCCAACTGGTGCATGAGGCGGATTCCGACGCGGACACGGTCACCGCGCTCATCGGCTCGCCGCTAGCCTAGCTGCTACGCTGCGCACTGCATCTACACGGCGGCGGAGGACGAGGCGCGCAGCGCGAAACGAGCCCAGGCTACCCCCCGTCGTCCGCCGGTGGCGTCGACCTGATCAGCGGCCTCGAGCCCTCGACGACGACGTCGCGATCAGCCGCGCTCTCGAGGTGGTGCCGGACTGCCGGTGGCTCCGCCTCTGGACGCGCGCCCCCGCGCTCCGCTTCACCTCCACCGGCCGGTGTCTAGGGCAGCTAGCGGCGCCGAAAGGCGGGCCGCCGTCGTCAACGCCGTGCCCAATCCCCTGCGCCGCCATGTATCGGAGAGCCTGTCGATCTCTTCCACCAGGGAAGCAGGGAGGGGACTCGGCGTTCGCGTCTGACCACGACCTCTGTGTCCGTCGGCGCATCTCAAGGATGGATCCGGCACGCATTTCAGCACGGTGTCAAGTCTCTGATTCTGGACTTGCTACTGCCACTCTGCCAGTGCGTCCAAAGGTTTTTTTTTTTTTTTTTTTTTGAGAGAGAGAGAGAGAGAGAAGTGCGTCCAAAGCTTTGCGGAGGAAGAGATGACAATGACCACAACGACGACGAAGCCCACGGCGATGATCAGTAATTCTGTTCCTCCATGTCGGATGTTCACGTAGTGTCATACTCGTACCGATGGCAACAGAAGCTGTAATATGCAGTTGCCGCGTCTAGAGCTCAGATGTTCAGAGACCACATGTAGTTCTGAATACGCAGTTTCTGTATGTAGTACACATCTTCTTGTGTATTTGTGTAGTACACGTCTTTTCAGAAAAATGAGGTGGGCCAATTATTTGTTTCATTTTCTAGATGTTTCAGTTTTCTTTTCACTTTTCTGCAGCCAACATGTTGATCTTGTTACTGAATGCCTATTCCCTCCTAATTGTAGCAACACCAGTGCTTTTTCACGAATTCAGTTTTTCCCCACTTGCCAACCAATATGCTGATCCTGTTGCTGAATAAACTGTTTCTGAACTGTTGCAACAGTTACAACACAATGCATACTGCCAGTGCCTAACCATATGTTCCTCCCTTGGATCCCTTTGTGAATCCAGCGGCTTCAAAGTTGCAGCAAACTCGGATGTTGATGCAACGTAGAGGAATACGAGAGATGTTGCCGTTTACTTTGCACCTTGCTCAAATGGTACAATCAATGTTTTCTGCTCTTAGCCTTTCAGTCATGAACTGAAAATCAGTGCTATAGTATCATTTGTGTGATTAGATCCTGTTTCTCCATATGTTATCACTTTGTCACGAAATGAGACGGGCATAAAGCTTAAACAGAAAAAAAGGACTAGCACACACTGCATTTTAGAAAATTGAACGGTGAACACGGTGAATTGGGCCTCAGCCCACGGACGTTCGTGTGATGGACTGGGCTAGTTGGGCTTCTCGGGTCCCTACTGGGATCTTGGCCCACATGACAGTGGCTGGAGCGCTGGCAGACAGCCGCCGCCGGCGGACAGGTGCCTTTCCCCTCCCAGTCCCAGACTCCCAGCACGCCCCGGCAGCAGCAGCGCCACCAGGCACCCGCCCCCGCCATGGACATGTTCCCCTACCGGGCGCCCGTGCGAATGCGGAGCCGCGCGCGCGCCGCGTACCCCCACGCCGACGAGGACGGGGTTGGCGTCTCCCTGCGCGCGCGCCGCGCCCGCGCCTCCCTGAGCACGGCGTGGCAGGTGCACTGGGTCCCGCAGCGACGAAGGCGCGGAGTCCGTGCTCCTCCACAACGCCGCCTACTGCGGCCTGCGGGTACCTCGCGCGCTCGCCCGCCCCGGCGCCGCCCGGCCACCGAGGGAACCCTGCGCCTCTACTACAGCACCCAGGAGCAGGTCGACGTCTTCTGGGAGGCAGCGAGGGTGGGGTGTCAGTGTCACGTGCTCCTGCGCCACGTCTCCGACCGCCTCCTCTGGCCTAACGGCAGGTACCGCCGGCGTCTCGGCCGACGACGTCAAGCACCAGAACAGGATGATGCATTGGAAGGTCGTGGCCATTCCCCTGAGAGCTGAAACGGGCGCCGCCAGAGCTTCACTTACAACTCCGGTGAGCTCGCTGTTCCCTCTCCTTGGAAGTCCTCGCATTAATTTGGCGGGGCTGGGTTCTTGAAATCTGTCGATCCTGCGAGTTCCTCTACTCAATTTGCTAGAACTTCTGTAACTTGATGATTGGATTCTTCGTCATGCGATTGCTGCATCTATTCTTGCCAGGTTTTTCCTCGTTTGTGTTTTGAGAGTTAGTTTTTTCGAACGTGAATTCCTCCTTTGTTAGTTGTCACTGAAGCTCCTGGCTGTTAATGTAGTTGTTTTATCCTGCCTGTCAAGTTGATGCCTGGGATCCGTTCCTGAATTCCTGCTAATCTGAATTTGGTTCGTTTTGGGGAATGGGGAGGATTCGTTATGTAGATCTGAACATTTGTTTCCATTGCAATTTGCAACAGCTACCAGAGGAGTTGCAGCGGATAATCTCGAGTGGCAGGAGAATGTGCTGGTTCAATGGCGGGTCCGTGTCCCACCTGAAAGAAGACAGCCCCCCTCGAAACATTGGTTACCAGGTGAGAACTGTGCGATTTCTTAAGTACTCGGTTGCAGTTCAGCACTTGCTATCTGCCTTTGTTCGATTCAGCACTGCTGCGGTTTGGGAAGGACATTATAGAAGCGCGACAGGACTATCTGCCTTTGTTGTTCAGGCTTTCAGCATCGTTGGTCCTAACAAATAACAAGTGAACCAATAGCTGAAGAAGGTAGAGGTGATTTAATCAGAAATGGTAAATGTGTACTGTCAGGAAATGAGTGGAATATGGTGCTGAGGAAAAGGTTTGCTAGACAGATAGTGCACAGTTTAGTGATGAGCTAATATGCATGGTTTCATCAGTTGTGTGCTGAGTTCCATGAACTCATGAAGTGTTGTGGACTTGTTGGTTTGTTGATGCATGTCAGATGTTTAGTTCACTGACTGCATGTTCAGTGAACTTTTGCATGCCAGGTGTGGCTCAAATGTTCAGTAACATTTTTTAGCTTTGAATTTATTCGGTTGCTGCTTATCCTCTTCTGGCGTTTCGCTCAAATTGTAGTTTTGAGTCGCCACATCTGTACTTTGTTTGGTTTAGGAAATACCATCTCTTTTTTTTATCGAATGCCCATCTTTGAACTGCCCCAGTAATTGTATCACCAATACAATGCTTCCTAGCACCTAACATTTTCACTGTTTTTACTTGTTCCTCTGTGAATTCAGCTGCTGGTGCAATATAGATGAATACAAGAGCAAGACTTGACAGCAACACAGGGTTCATCTCTTCAAACACCAAAAGTACTGCTCCCTCAGATACAATGGAATAAGAATCAGCTGTACTACTTTTGTTGATAGCTTTAGAAATCTGAGCAAGTCCTTCTGTTTTTGGTACTATTAGGTTTGACGCATTCTGCTAACTGGAAGCATTTTGAATGTGTCTTATATGTTTCAGAACCTAAAAACTACTGAACGCATTACGTGACAGGCTTAGTGCGACTCTTTGGTCTTTGCTCTGAAATGACTTTGGATGCCTACTAGGTTCAGGATTTCAGCATTGTTGATCCTCACAAGTGACCCAATAAGTGAACAAGATAGAGGTGATTTAATTGGAAACGGTAAATGTGTACTTAACTACTCTATTTTGATTTCGCCAATCAGCAACCTCCTTGCAGTAAGAATCGATCCTTCATAAATGATAGACATGTTCCTTACAGAACTGCTCTAATTTTGATTTCTCTGGGCTGTGACCTCCTTGCAGTAACTGCCGATTCCGGAGACTGAATTCACCCGATTCCGGCGGAGGCGAAAAGAATTGCAACGCCTTCGCCGCTCCACACAGTTTCAGATTTCAAACCAACGAACGGGCCACCGCACGAGCACGGCGATGCCTTGGTGGCCAAGGCATGCTCGCACATGCCAGCTGGATGGCTCGGCCCCACCTGCCTGTGCACAGCTGGCGCTCTGCAACCGACCCGTGAGGCCGTGAGCGCCGCCTACCTCAAATACCCCGCCCCGCCTTCCCCATCGAAATCAAACGGAAACCGTCGCAACCAACAACACCTGCTCTGCTCGTCCCTCCCCCACCGCTTCCCCCTCGCCGGAGCCATCGAGAGAACCTACTCCCCCGGCGCCGCCCCCGCAGCAGGAGCGCGAGCTCCGCGGCGATGGAGCTCTTCCCGGACCGGGCGCAGCTGCGGCTGCAGAGCATCGTGCGCGGCATGTACCTCCACGCCGACGAGGACGGGAGGGGCGTCTCCCTGACGGGGCGTCGGGAGTCCCTGAACACGGCGTGGCAGGTGCACCGGGTCACGGCCTCACGGGCGTCGACGGCACCCACCGCGCCCTCCTCCACAGCGCCGCCTACGGCCGGTACCTCGCGATCTCGACCCACGCCGCCCCGTACGGCCACCGCGGCCTCCGCGCCATCCAGACCACCTACAACGCCCCGCAGCAGGCCGACATCGTCTGGGAGCCCGTCGCGGTCGGGGACCACATCGTGGTCATGCGCCACCCCTCCAACCGCCTCCTCCGAGCCAACGACAGGTACCGCCTCTGGTACAACGGCGTCTCCGTCGAGGACGCCAACAACCAGAGCACGATGATGTACTGGAAGGTCGAGGCTATTCCGGCGAGAGCGGGACCGCCGCCCCTTGCGACTAATGTTCCGGTGAGCTCGTCGTTCCCTCTCCTTGGAACTCCTCGAGTTGATTTGGGGGAATCTGTCGATTCTGCGATTTTGAAGTCAATTTTGCTTGTTTAACTTTTGAAACTGGATGATTGGTTCCCTGTCATGCAATTGCTGCATCTGTTCGTCCTAGATTTTCCTCCTTTGCTACTGAAGCTCGTAGTTACTAGATTTTGCATGTTTAGTTGATGTCATCATGTTAATGTTTAGGCCGCGCTCCTAGCCAGCACCCAGCAGTGATACTGGGTTTTTGAATTCTCGATCCTTGGAATCTGTTTAATTTTAGGAGCCATTCTTGATCATTGGCGATCTCTCTGATGATGTATACTGGGACGATTTGAGCTAATAATCATAGCTGTCAGTTGTTCGCCAGATCACAGTTAGGATCGGTTAGTTTTCTTTTTTCTGTCTGAACATTTTGCTCCCATGGCAACTTGTATTCTGTTTCATCAACCTGTTTTGGTCTCCATTGCAACAGTATCCAGGGATATTGATGCGGGCGATCGTGTACGTGCGCGCGGATAGTCTGGAGAACATCAACACGAACGCCCAGAGAGACCTCTGGTTTGCCGGCCGGTCTGTGTTCAACCTGAGGTCAGCGATAGCAATCCAACTGGTGGAAGGGGACTTGGCCCTCACACTGTGCGTGCGGGCCAGCAATTATGGGCGTTTTATCCCTCTGGCCAGCAAGCTTCCTGGCGACGACATTCCCTTGTTCATCGTTGTCCTCACCACCGGGTCACCAGGTGAGCACTTTGCAGTTTCTTCATTACTCTGTTCAGCACTTGTTAGCTTACTTCTCATGGAATTTCTTCTGTTGATTATACTGATTAGAGTAGATACAGTAACTTGAATACTGCATGCTACAGGAGACGATACAACGTAATTTGTACCATGCTAACAACACGTTACACGTATGCGCTTTGTAGTTGTAGTTTTGAATTAATTATGAGAGTTCAGTAAAATTGTCCTGCAAATAAGCTGATCAATAGATCATATTGTCGTATTGGCCCTGTTTGGATACTAGATGTTAGTGTTAGTTTGACAATAAAAGCACCCCTTTCAATTATTTGACTCATGTAACTACCTTTGCATCCTGATTTTTTGTGACCAGCCACTTTGAGGCCCTTTTCCTGACGTCGGATTGAAAGGAACCTCCTGGCGGGTTTGGACGAGGTATGTGGCCGGCCGCCCGCCGCAGGTGGATGCCAGCCAGCGGCGGCGGCCGGGCGGACAAGGAGATAGAGCGGAAGAGGAGATCGGGCGGGCGGGCGGGGCGGGCGGATGGTGGCGCAGATGGATCAGGCCGGCCGGGCGGCGGCGGCGGCGGGTGGGGCGGGCAGGCGGAAGACGAACAAAGAAAAGAGAGGTGTGGCGCAGACAGATCCAGAGAGGTTGAGGGAGAGGAATTTTTTTCCTTTTTTGTGGGCTCCACCAAAACTAACACAAAAAACACCCCTTAGAGGTGCTAGTTTTTTTATAGGTGTTAGTTGCAACTAACACAAACTAACACATAAACTAACACACCTGTTTGGATGATTTTCTGTTAGTTTGCTCCAATCTAACACAAACTAACACTGACACAGGTATCCAAACAGGGCCACTGATGATATCAGAACTGGTACTTGCCTACCGTTGTACGGAATATTATTTGAACCTCGTTACTTTTAGTTTTTTAATCAAGTTTCTTTGTACGGAAGAATTATTTTTTAAAAAAATGTCCGGGAGAAATTGCCCATGTTTTTTTTTTTGCAATGGCCCCAACTCCCCCCAAGTGGAAACTAAGTAAATAAAGGAGAATAAAAAGATAGATAAATATAAAAGATAAGAATGAGCAGGCTTTGTCCAAAGCCCACCAGTAGCCTTTCTAGCAACCGATTTGCTACAACTCGGCCCACCGCCGCCAGCCTTGGCGCCAATTCGCTCAGGTGCGCGCGCAAATCCAAACCAACCTCCCCCCATCGGTTCCACTTCCCCTCTCCCATCGAGTCATTCTCGCGCGAACCGAACGGCGGCTCCGTCCCCCGGCAGCACAGGGTTCCTCTTCCTCCTCCGATCAACCGTCCGCGAGCAACCCCCGGCAAGACCCCACCTCATGGAGGTACGTGCGCCGTTCTGCCTCCACCCTCCGCGCTGCGCGCGCGCGAGTTGTTCGACGTTGTGTCTGACCGGCCCCGCCCCGTCCCACTGGAGGACAGGCTGGTGGCGGAGATGATGCGCTACACGCTCTTCAAGACGCACCAGACCTCCTGCTGCCCCATCAAACCGGAGGAGCTCACGGGGATCGTCACCAAGAACTACCGCCAGCGCGCCCTGCCCGTGCTCGTCATCAACAAGGCCAGGGACAGGCTTTCCGCCACCTTCGGGTACGAGATGAGGGAGCTCCAGAGGACCCGAGCCCCGTCCACGCGCGCTGGCCGGCCGTCACAGCCACAGCAGGGTAAGACACCTACTTCTTTTTTCTCCCCTTTTTTTTACTTACTTCCTTTCCTGTCTGTTGGCTGAACGGCTACCAGCAGCACTCAGGCAATGACTGATGAATTTTATGGGGAATATGTTTAGTGAATGTGGAGGCGAATTTTGGTCAGCCAGCTAGACCCTGAGGTGTATAGGAAGTACGTTGAGAATAAGGAAGCTGCCCCTCTGTCTGGCTTTTCTTTTACTGTCATTAGCCTTATTGACCTTGCTGGTGGCAAGACCTCCGATCTCCGAAGGTAAGTGAAGGGGATCAAAGTTGTTTGCTTTGGTTAGGGAAGCTTCATGGTCTGATGTTCCTGAGCTATCCGATCACCACTTTGCAGAGGACCTCTGGCATCAGTTGAAGCGGCTGGGTTTGGACGAGAATGATGAGAATCACTCTGTTTTCGGTAACAGTTAGCATGCGCTTGACGCCCTTATGCAGCAAAGGTCGGTTTGGTGTGTGCTGTGGAATCTGTAATTCATTGCAAAGAATTTGTTTGCTTCATCTTTGTTGTCTAATGCAGGTACTTGCTCAAGGAGAAACTTGCTGGACCAGATGGTCATGTTGTGATGTATGAGCTTGCTGAGAGGGCACTGGATGAAACCATCAGTGTGAGTCTTAAAGATGACATTTCACAAGTACATATGCATCAGCCTTTGACAATAATGTTACAAATTTTAGTCCCTCAAGAGCACTGCCTTTGCCATAGCTAGAAAACATCAATGGTAATATAATGTCATGAAAGCAGCAGCATGTAGAAAACCATCATCATATTTGCATATGATCCCATTGGTGCATTCTTCTTCCATAAACATATATAGGTTGCAGAGTTCTTTTTTCAACCATTCCCAGTGTTATGACTCATACAGTCATTCCTGAGATTACCATGCCCTCTGAATTTCCTTTCATTATAATTACTGAAACTTTAGTTGCATTGGTTAAGCTGAAGCGTATGTATGTGAAGAAAAAGTTGCCCGCATGCTCCTGCCACTGGTACGCTTTATGAAAATGTGAATAGAACGGTAGGGGTAGGCTAGCAGCATTTTCTGAATGTAGTAGGGGAATTATTCTGTTCCTGAATGTAATGTTCCATTGTAAAATCAAGTCTTGTCAAGATTATGTCCGGAAGTTGTGCAAGATGTTTTGATCTGCTAAAAACGCAGCTCATTCTGTTTTTCTTTTCATCATGGAGTAGATTGTGGGCACAAGCACTGCCGCAGAAGAAAACTCAAGTTAATATGATGACATGATGGTCAGTAGGTATTTCATTTGCCTCACCGAAACTTGTTTCTGAATCAAGATGCTATGGCTTGCCAATTCCGTTTCTGAATAATAGCTACTAACATGTTCTCATCATATCTCAGCCTTGCTGCAGGGTATCTGCCCTGTTTGTTGCAGGGCGAGTACAAGCTGACTCTATTTAAGGCTGGGAAGAAGCTATGGTCGTTAGTCTGTCAAATATGCACCTATTTTGTACAGGAGAGCAGAGGTGTGCTTCTCGGATATGCGGTAGTGTCTTTAACTGAACAATGTTAGCGCCATGCTATAAACAACTTAGCATGGTTGGCCTTACCTTTTGCCAGGTAGTATATGCCTGCGTGTCAGTAGACGAAGCTGCAAACCTTAGTCAGACTGAATTGTCACTCCGTTTGCTGGGCAGCCATATTGTTTTCTGGCTCTGGATGCTGCATTGTTGCGATTTTTTTTTTTTGGTTTGATCTCCTAGCTAAGCAATTCACATTCCAAGTGCCCCCCTGTTACTTTCAAAAAAAAAAAAAAAGTGGCTCCCTGACCGTCTTTGCTCCATTTGGCCCCTTTGTTCAAGGCTTTAAACACCGCTATTTGCTGATAAAATCATATCACCAGCTGGACGTTCATCAGGCAACGAGGAACTACCTACCATACCGAATGGTAAAAGCACACTATTCGGGTCCATTACCGTCGGCCAGCATGTTCTTCACGCGCGCACCACCTGCTCGACGGAATGCCAGAGACAGCGGTTTGGATTGGATGGTTGCCCGCTCCACTTGAAGCTCTGACGGAATGCCAGAGACAGGGGTTTGGATTGGATGGTTGCCCACTCCACTTGAAGCTCTGCGTCCCTGCACTCACTACTTACCCTGTCACGTCGCCATTGCCACACACCTCGATCGTGCAGGGCATCACAATTCACATGAGCCATAGAGAGGCTAGTCGCCACTCTCGGCTGCTGATTGCTCGACCGGTGCGCACGGCACGATTCCATGACTGCACTGTGTCACCACTGCATCGGTGACAGCAGAAGCGGAAGAGGATGCACAGGGCGCCAGCGACTACTGATGGCGTAAACGACGGAAGGCGTAATCGGGTGTGTATGACAAGTGGGCCCTGCGTGGCCGGGTGGGCGCGTCTGGCTACTTGAGCCGGCGTTGTATCTTTCTGAAAACATGAACCTTGTATTATCGTTTTGGCTTTGGCCGGAAGATCTCGAGTTCGGCGTCGTTCGCCGCTCGACCGAGACTCTACCTCTCTGTTTATCCTGTATCCGCTTACGCTCACCGGAGTTAGTCTCGCCGGAGAGCCTTGGGTAGCTACACACTGCACGTCGTTCGCCGCGCGTCGTCAGAGCACGATCGCAGCAGCAATGGCGCTGGCCGTGGCGCGGTTCTCGCTCGCCGTCGTCCACGCGGCGGCGGGGGCGGGGGTGGGCGTCGATGGCGGGGTGGCGGCGGCGGCTGCGCTGCTGGAGTTCAAGCGCGCGCGCTGCGGGACGCAGGCCGGCGCCTCTCGAGCTGGAACGCCGTGGCGGCGGGCGCGGACGGGCCGTGCGAGTGGGCCGGCGTCGCTTGTTCCCTCTACGGCAGCGGTAGCGAGGTGGCCGCCGTCGCGCTCCGCTGCCGTCTGCGCGCTCCCGCATCTCGCCGTCCTCGACGCCTCCAGCAATGCGCTCGCCGGCCCGGCGGCCCGGCCTCGCCGGCTGCGCCGTCGCGATCGAGGTGCTCGGCCTCGCGCGGAACCACCTCGCCGGGCGACGGTACCCAGGGAGCTCTCCCGCCTCAAGAACCTCACCACGTTGATCCTGTGGGGGTAACCTGCTCTCCGGCCGGCGAGGTCCCGCGCCGGAGCTCGAGAACTGCACCGACCTGCGGACGCTCGCCATGAACGACAAGACAACCTGCGGAGCTCGGCAAGCTGCACAGCAAAAGAAAGATCGACCTCGCCGGCGCAATTCCGACGGCGTTCCCAGAATCTGAGCAGCTCGGAGTACTTGGAGGATCTCTTCGATAACCACCTCCATATGTCGACATGCCGACATTCCTCCACTGCTGGGAGCCAACCTCGAGTTTGTTAATCTACGGAGTATCTGGCAATATTCTGAATGGAGTAGAAAGGTAGCTCAGGTAATGTGTCGTCTACAGTCAAGCCTGTGGCCAACTAGCTTCGTGCGTCCGAACCATGTCTCCTTGCCAACCGATCAGATGCGCGCGAGCTGCACACACTAGCACAGATAAAAATTCTGATCATGTTAGATTGCAACAGAGAGAAGACAAATCAGCAGCCCAGCCCATGTCTCTCGGTGGATTGCTCGTACTTCTCCACAAATAGATCCACCGAGAATTTTTATGGAAACCATATCGGGCCGAAAACTTATTTTTTTTGGAAAAAGAAAAAGTAACCGGCTGCACGCACCTGTAAATGGGCCTCGATCGAGGATCGCGCCGCACAGGGCCCATTTACGCGCTCGAGCACACCCACCACCCAAGTTGTTGTTTGACTTGTTGTTTTGTGTGTCACGCCACCAGCTTGCTGGGCTAGCTTGCGCTAGCCAGCGCGCAATAATCCGCAAACCAGCCCAACAACCTACATCGAACGGAGCCATTTTTTTTATAAGAAAGGGATCCTCTGGTAAAAAAATGTTTACCGTAATAAGAAATTAACGAGTAAACACCAAAGCGGGTAAATATTACGGGTACCTAGTTGCTGTCATTCTTGCAAAAGGGCTCAAGAAAATGCTGTTTTTTAGCATTTCCAGGGAGTACCGGCCGTCCGGCCCGCGGGCTACAGCCGAGGAATGGTCGTGACTAGCAGTACAGTGGCACGTAGTAGCGCTCTTTATGCGAAGGTAGCTCAGCCGGTAAGAGTCTTGCAGTGGAACCTGTCCATCAGAATTCAAGTTTTTATTTGACACTGGTGCTCGTATTTTTCTGGATTTATTTTAAAATTTAACCGGTACTATTTTTTCATTGGTAGGCGACGTGTCCGTCGACAGCGAGGTGTCAGTGGTGACTTCGTCAATCTCGAGGATTTGCCGGCTCAGTCTTTCGGAGGTGACCATATGATAGCGTTGTGTGCGTGTGTTCGTAGGGCGAGTATGCGTGCGTGTTTGTGAACGTATGCGTCTGTATTGTGTGATTCTAAAAAAAAAGTAATACGCTCCTTGTACATCTCTGTGTGTGGTTGTTTTTTTTGGGATGATAGAAAAAAGATAAAAATGGCGCTCCTTGCCCGTGCCAAAATTGTCGATGCTACGTGGCTCGGTCACGGACGGGGCCTTTTTGTAAGTGTAACACCCGAGAAATTCTTGTATATATACGCTGATCGGACGTTTTGAATAGAGGGCAAAAATTGAATATTTGAACGCCAACTCGGACAAATGATTGAAGATCATGAAAGCGTGGACCTCGACGAGATGATTCTGTTTTACTACACATATGTTTATTTTGGATATTGGATGAATATGTGGCACTTTATTAAAGTTTGGTTCAGTTTTGAGATGAAAAAAATGCCACATGAACTTCTGTTACCTAGAACCCTTCACCTGACCAAGTCCCCTTCTCCTCTTCTATTGTTTTTTCTCTCCGTTGAAACCTCCTTGGTTTATAGCGTGGACATAAAGGCCCATTAACCATCAGTTTCATATTTCTCTCCCACAACCCCTTTTCCCTATGACTGGATGGATATGGATGTCTGGACATCCGAAACATCCGTATTCATATTCGATAAAAACGTAAATATGGTTATCTGTATTCGTATTCGATTTTAATATGGATGTCAAATGGATGTATCCGAATTCGATTTCTAACAATTTTCTCTATCCGATTTCACATTCGTATTCGAGAAAAATCCGAAACATTCGACATTTGTATTCGAGAAAAATTCGAAACATTCGACATAAATTAACTTCTCTATTTAACTAACTATTAATTATAAATGATATAAACTATTTAATCAATTTAAAAATTATCTACATGATAATTACTAATTAAATTGATTATAATATTACTAACGGTATATAAAATAAATTTTAATTAACTTTAAGATGGACAATCATATCAATTTTAACTACTTTAATTTATTTTTCTAATTAATAAATTATATTATACTTACTAATGTACTATTTTCTTATTAAAATATTTTATATATTATGAAAATTATTTATATTTATATTTGTATATTTAATTATTTAAATATATATAACATACATGAGATATATACACATAATTTACTCTTAAAACAACCCATAAAGTGAATTAACACACATAAAGACATTTTTTGTCAAAATCAACTAAACATCCGAATGCGAATCCAAATTCGAACTATTCGTTTTGTACTCGTATTTGATAAGATTCATATTCGTATCCGAATTCGATTTAAGATATGGTAAATAGTGGTATCCGAATTCGAATCCATTCGTATTCGATCCGAATCCATATCCTCAGCTCCCCATTGCCGATCTGCTGCTTTTGCCGAAAAACAAAAGGGAGAGAAGGAGAGAGCAATAGAGACAAGGAGAGAAACAGGCTGCACAACCCTATGTTTTCTTTTGGATAATCAAGGTGAGATGATCTTATTCTAATTCTCTTGTTTTGGATGTGTCTTAGTCCCTGCAATTGATTGTTCCTGTTGGACTAGTTGGGGGGAACTAGTTCCTAATCTCGTAGTTAGTCTCTGCAGCCCACCAGTTTTGGCAGTTCCTGTTCGTCATCAGTTTTGTCCATTCTACAGTCGAAACTAATTTTTGGACATGTTACAATTTTTCTAGAGAACTCAGTAACCTTTCCATGAAGTCCTAGTTCATGATTTGGCCATATATTTTAGGAGATATAGCAGTCGGAAGATGGCTATTTTGTTCGGTCAACTTTCTGAGCAGTAATAGATCTATCTAGTTTTCGACCCCCTTAGGAGTGGAAACAGTTCTTCCAATGAGTACCAAAGTTGTAGGGTTTTTATCCAGCTTTTCAGATTGGTAAAGATCATAATTTTTGTTGGGATATAACTCTAGATATGAAATTCTTAAGTGGACTGTTAGTTTTGGTCGTCAGATTCAGAACTGGAGGTTTCTTTAATTATTAGACCCTCCTACTTATTTTTACTGCAAAGAGACATTTAAAAAAAGTTCTGGAGAAAATAATTTTTCATGCTATGGTAAAGTTTCATAATTTTTGGACAAGTGGTTTAGCAGATACTCCCTCCGTCCTGGAATACAAGGCATCACACAGGCCCACAGCCCTCAAGGCACGCTGATGCTATTGCCAAGAGGATAAAGCCTTTGACCAGACGCTGATGCTATTGTAGAGTACAGTGGTGCAGTGCAGGTCGCTGATGTTGTCTCCCGACTGAGGACTGCCACTGCCAAGAAGATACTCTCTCCGTCCTGAAATACAAGGCATCCCACAGGCCCACAACCCTCAAGGCACGCGCGGTTGGATTTCGCATCCACCTGCGATCGGGAGACGAACATCAGTGACAACTGACATGTAACACCATTTCATTAAAAAACAAAAACAGAATCAGTTGCTACGTCGTCAGTGCAGGACTTCACGGGACGCAAAGATCCCGTCCTACAAATACCCAGTGACGGAGGCAGCGGTGGGGCAAGGGGGGCTCAAGCCCCCCTACAGCTGCGGTGTCAAAGGACTGTGGATAAAATCTTTGACCAGATAGCATCATGTCACTGCCAAGAGGATAAAATCTTTGACCAGATAGCATCATGTCACTGCCAAGAGGATAAAATCTTTGACCAGATAGCATCATGTCACTGCCAAGAGGATAAAATCTTTGACCAGATGCTGATGCTATGGTAGAGTACAGTGGTGCAGTGCAGGTCGCTGTCCCGCTTTACCCCCTACGCCATCCGATACCATACCATCCTAGACTCGAATTGGAACCAGCTTGCTCAAAAAAATTTGACTTGATCTTTCTACCTGGCTTTGTTCATGTTGAACCCTGTTGCATATTAGAACTTTTGTTCATGTTGAACCCTGTTGCATATTGGAACAAATTTGACTTGATCAG
This sequence comes from Urochloa ruziziensis, assembly GCA_015476505.1. Taxonomy (NCBI): domain Eukaryota; kingdom Viridiplantae; phylum Streptophyta; class Magnoliopsida; order Poales; family Poaceae; genus Urochloa; species Urochloa ruziziensis. The sequence continues at coordinate 29,135,231 of CM027126.1, read as the reverse complement.
TCGCCAATGTGTGTGAAAAAACATTGGCGACTGATCTTTTGTTCATGTCGCACCCTATTTCCAAACCAAAGTGGTGTCATTTTTAAGATTGACTTTGAAAAGGCGTATGATAAAGTACGTTGGCCATTCTTATTGCAAACACTTCGGATGAAAGGTTTTTCACCTAAATGGATATCCTGGGTGTATTCTTTTATATTAGGTAGGAGTGTGGCAATCAATGTTAATGATGAGGTCGGACCATATTTCCAAACCAGGAAGGGTCTTCGACAAGGTGATCCTTTGTCACCAATACTTTTTAACATTGTTGCTGACATGCTAGCAGTACTAATCAATAGAGCCAAAGCAGATGGCAAGTAAGTAGTGTGGTGCCTCATCTAGTGGATGGAGGCTTATCCATACTACAATATGCCGATGATACTATTATCTTTATGGATCACAAACTAGAAAAGGCTCGAAATATGAAGTTATTGCTTTATGCTTTCGAGCGGTTGTCGGGTCTAAAAATAAACTTCCATAAAAGTGAACTATTCTGCTTTGGAGAGGCAAAAGACTATGAGAACCAGTATATGGAATTGTTTGGTTGCAATCTAGAGACTTTTCCAATGCGGTATTTGGGTATCCCTATTCATTTTAGGATATTATCTAATGCCGATCGGATCAAAGTAGAGGAGCGGTTCGAAAAATGCCTTAGTAGCTGGAATGGTAAGAACCTGTCTAAAGGGGGGCGACTGACATTGATTAACTCAGTGCTTAGTAGTTTACCCATGTACATGATGTCCTTCTTTGAAGTTCTAACGGGCGTACTAAAAAAATTGGACTACTTTAGATCACATTTTTTTGGCAATGTGATGATCACAAACAAAAATATCGTCTAGCCAAATGGGACATCCTATGTCAACCTAAAGAGCAAGGTGGACTACGGATCCATAACCTAGAAATTAAGAATATTGTGTTACTCATTAAATGGTTATACCGTTTGTTGAAGACAGACGGTACGTGGCAACAGATTTTGCGCAATAAATACCTACATTCTAAACCACTAGTCCAAGTTCAGTGGAAAAGTGGGGGATTCACATTTCTGGGCAAGTCTCATGAAGGCTAAACGTGATTTCTTTCGATTTTGGACTTTCATTATTAAGGATGGATCACAAATAAGGTTCTGGGAAGATAGGTGGTTAGGAAATATGACTCTGCGTGATCAGTATCCTACCCTTTATAATATTGCCCGTTGAAAACAGGATACCGTGGCAGAGGTCCTGGGCACCCATCCACCAAATATCTCATGGCGCAGGGATCTTATTGGCAATAAGTTGGTGATGTGGAACAATCTTCTTCCACGAATTGCCAATATTGTTTTGTGCCAGGATGAAGATGAATTCTGCTGGAACTTACATCCGAACGGAGAGTTCTCAGTGAAGTCTCATTATATGGCTCTGATCCATAATCAAGTTCCTAATATCAACAAAAACCTTTGGAAACTAAAAGTTCCGCTAAAAATTAAGATCTTCTTGTGGTACCTCCGAAGAGGAGTTATCTTAACAAAAGACAATCTAGCGAAACGCAACTGGCAGGGTAGTAAACAGTGTTGCTTTTGTCATAAGAATGAGTCGATTCAACATCTTTTCTTTGAGTGTCATTTGGCTCGTATGGTCTGGGCAGTTGTTCATGCATCCTATGGTCTGTCACAGCCTAGCAGTATAGCAAACATGTTTGGGACGTGGCTAGCAGGAATTAGTAATGACCTACAACCTTTATTGTTACTTGGAGCAGCAGCGGCATGTTGGTCTTTGTGGTTGTGTAGGAATGCCTTGTTATTTGAAAACAAACAAACTTCTTTTTTACAGGTCATTTTCTCAATTACACATTGGCTCCGTACATGGGCTATCCTCCAGAAGCCTATTTACCAAGATTTGGTTGCAGCGGCATCTCAATGCTTGGCACGGGTGGCCAAGGACTTTTTTCCTAGGCACATGGGTGGCGGTCTAGTCTACGGATTGATAGTCATTAGTGTGTCTGTTTTCTCAATTTTAAAATGTAAGACTGTGTGCCGTTCAGGCAGAGGTCAGGAGACCTTCAAGTACGCTATATCATCTTGATGTAACAAACTTGAATATAATAAAGCTTCCCATTTCGGAAAAAAATGTCGCACCCTATTGCATATTGGAACTCTGGGAACCAGCACCCTGCGTCCTGAACAACGGCTACATCGCATCACCGTACCTATCTCTCTTATGAGTCATGACTAGGCCTGGATGTCGAGCTGGCTCGGCTCAGCTCGGTCTGGCTCAGTAGGTTAACGAGCTAGCTCGGCTCGGCTCGTTATAAGCGACGAGCTAAAAACCTGACTCGGCTCGGCTCGGCTCGGCAAAAAGCTCGAGCTAGCTCGTTTGGCTCGTGAGCTAGGACTATGAACTTAACATGTCAAAACATAAATCATACAGACTATATGTACATCACATATTTATCCATCAAACACATTAAAAAGCAATGCAATAGAGAACAAATTAGGTCCATCATCCATGTCTAATGTCTCCATCACATATTCATCCATATTCTATTACAGTTCATAGACATCCATCAACTATCATCCATGCAAATTAAAAGAATGCACAAAGGCATAAATTGAGAACATGTCACGGCGGAAGATGAAGTCACGGCGATCAGGGACTTAGGGTGAGGCCATGACCGTGAGGATTTTTTTATTGGCGTCGGCGTGTGGGCTAGGCCGCTTTAAGGTCCATGGGCCAGGCCTTCGAAGGGGTTTTAGCTGCCTTTTAGAGTTAGCTCGTTTGGCTCGTGAGCAGCTTACGAGCTAGTTCGAGTTGGCTCGTTATAACTAACGAGCTAAAATCTTGGCTCAGCTCGGCTCATTATACTAACGAGCTGAGCCGAGCCGAGCCGAGCCAGCCACGAGCTGAGCGAGCTAACGAGCTTCGAGTTTTTTGTCCGGTCTTAGTCATGACCTCCCTAGCTCTGTGTGATCTATTGCTCGTCGTCCTTATTGCAGTCCAGTCCACGGCCAGAGCAATACAGAGCATCATGGTGGGCAGACCCGATCGATGGTCAGCACGGTGGCGTCAAGCTTGCAGCAGCAGCAAAGGCAGAGGCGGAGCTAGGGGGCCATGCCCCCCCCCCCCAACGTGGAAAATTTTTTTTTAACCCCGCCTGTTAACCCTTGGCCAGATTAGCGTGAGTACATGGCCATATGGGCCATTGAGCTGTTGAATGGCTTGGCTGTTGGGCCAAATGACCAATGAAGTCAGCCTTTTGTTTTTCCTCCACGAGGCCATGAGTCCATGACCCTCGACGCCGCCGATTCAGTTCGTGGCTTGCGACGCCGCCTCGCCTTCTGCCCTTCCCCGACGTGCCGTGCCTCTTGCGCTTCCCCCTCACCTCTCTTGTCCGTCAGGCATCTAGGCAAGGATGCAAGATGAATTGCTTTTGTAAAATCATTTTGTTTGTGTTGTGTTGCTAGCAGCCGGTAGTACATATTCTGGTCCTAGTCTTCTAGATGCTAATTTGGCAATTGATTTTTGAAGGATAATCATGATACTTAAAAAGAGGACAATTGATTCTTTTTTCAAGAAGGCGACTGTTGTGGATGATTTACATGAGGACCCTGCACAGATTGATCCGGCCATTCCTTGCTCTAATTCTGTGTCAGATGAAATTGCCGATTGGCTTGCTGAATACCAAGAGGATGAACAAGAAGAGGAAGCTCCAGAACAACCAGCACCTAAGGTTCAACGAGTTAATTTTGCAGACACTAGTGTGTTGATTGTAGAAAGAGATCCAAGTTTACGTAGCCAAATTCGTACTTATCCCCCTGATAAGCAAGAACAAGTTATCAGAGCATACATGAAACATGGTCCATACAGATTTCTTAAGGATGTATACCCTTTCTCAGGTTCAGAGAAACACCCACGAAGGTTTCGTTCACAGTGGTTCAGTTCATTTCCTTGGTTAGAGTACTCACCAACAAAAGATGCAGCCTTTTGCTTTCCTTGCTTTTTGTTTGCTAAGAAGCCAATGGGAAAAGCAGGATCTGATGCGTTTACAGAGAAAGGTTTTAAGAATTGGAAGAAGGTTAAAAATGGAAAAAACTGTGCCTTCAAAATTCATATGGGGGAGAGTGGTTCAGCTCATCTGTACTCTGTTAAATGCTTTGACAACATGAAGAATCGATTATGCCATATTGAACCGGTTATGGAGAAGCAAACAAATGAACAAGTCATGGCAAATAGGCTGCGTCTTAGAACAACAATTGATGTTGTTCGATGGTTAGCATTTCAAGCTTGCCCCTTTCGTGGACATGATGAATCTGCGAACTCATTAAACCAAGGCAATTTTCTTGAGATGGTAAAGCTGATAGCTTCATATGATGAGGAGGTCAAGGCTGTTGTACTAAGTAACGCTCCACAGAATGCTAAGTATACATCACCTCAGATTCAGAAAGAAATATTGGATCTTATAGCTTGTAATGTGCAAGCAAAAATTCGTAGTGAAATCGGAGATGCTAAGTTTTGCTTGATTGTTGATGAATCAAGAGATGAGTCAAGAAGAGAACAGATGGCAGTTGTTATTCGGTTTGTTGACAAAGGTGGTTTTATTCGAGAACGTTTCCTTGATCTTGTTCATGTTCATGATACATCATCTGCCACTCTTAAAGAAGAAATAGGCTACGTTTTATCAGACCATAAATTAGATGTTCAAAATATGCGTGGACAAGGATATGATGGTGCTAGCAATATGCGTGGAGAGTGGAATGGATTACAGGCAAAGTTCATAGAAGAGTGTCCTTATGCATATTATATTCACTGCTTTGCTCATCAGTTACAGCTAGCTCTTGTAGCTGCATCTAAAGAGGTAACCGAGGTTCATAATTTTTTTGAACGTCTTGCTCTCATTGTCAACACAGTTGTGTCATCTAGTAAGAGGAATGATGATCTGTGTGCAAATCAAGTTGCTGAAATGGAGCACCTCATTGAGCTTAGCGAGCTTGATACTGGAAGAGGTGCTAATCAAATTGGAACTCTACAGCGCCCTGGTGAAACTAGGTGGAGCTCTCATTATAATTCGATTTGCAGCCTTATAAATCTTTACAAGCCTTCTTTCTTAGTACTAAAAGACATAGCTACTGCTAAAGGTTCAGGAACTTCAGCTTCAGGGCGTGCAAAGGCTGCGGGTGCTGTTAAATTGATGATGTCATTTGAGTTTGTATTTATTATGCATGTTATGAAAGAACTCATGGGAGTCACAAACCTACTTTGCAAAAAGTTACGGCACAAATCTCAGGACATTGTGAATGCTATGGATGATGTTGCCACTACCAAAAAATTGATTCAAAACCTAAGAGACAATGGTTGGGATAAGCTTATCAGTGAGGTGAGATTGTTTTGCAGCAAACAAGGAATTACAGTGCCAAATATGAGTGATTTGTATGCGGACTATATTCGATCTCGTGCAGAGAATGAGATCACAGTTGAGCATCATTGTAGATATGATTCACAGTTGCAGTTGATCAGCAAGCACAAGAGTTGAATCACAGGTTCAGTGAACAAGCTACAGAACTTTTGAGACTATGTACTTCTTTGGGTCCTAGGGATTCATTCAGCTCATTAAATATTGATGATGTGTGCTCTCTAGCTTCAAAGTTCTACCCTGCTGATTTTCCAGAGAAAGAAATGAGTACCTTGAAGCTTCAGTTCCAACATTATGCACTTGATGTGCCTACAAATTCTAAGTTTCAGAATTTGTCAACCATTGCTGATCTTTGCCGCTGTCTAGCAGAAACTAGGAAATTAGATGACTACTATTTAATTGATAGGTTATATAACATTTCAACTCTTCCTTTAGTTGATTACTTAGCTTTGTTTTAACTATTATAGTATATGCTAATCATATGTTTCCTTGTAGGTTGATTCGGCTTGTTCTAACTCTACCCGTTTCAACAGCAACAACAGAGCGTGCCTTTTCTATAATGAAACTTTGTAAGACAAGGCTTCGCAGTAAGATGGAAGATGAGTTCTTAAGAGATTGCTTACTAGTTTACATTGAGAAGGAGATTGCAATGATGTTTACAACAGATGAACTTATTGATAACTTTGATGCAATTCAGACCCGCAGAGTCGCATTCCAGTGAAACAAGTTAGTTCTTTTAACCACTAGATGCTATGTGTTGCAAAATTGTTAGACTTTGATTTATATGAATGCAAATTCAGTGAAAAATTTCTTGTTGTGTATCAATATGGTTAATACCTATAAGTATTTGAATGGTTTGCCCCTCCCCATCCATATTTGATTCCTGGCTCCGCCCCTGCAACTGGAGACCTCAAACCTAAAGGGCATTGAGACGCATTGTGCTAGCCAATTAGCCGAGATGTTGTTGGTGCTTACTGTGCACCCGTCAGCTTATTTATTAGGGGCAAACATGGAAACTTTACCCCTACTAAATGACTCCTTGGTATGCGTAATCCGGTCCTAAACGACTTCTTTTATTGAACCAGAGGGAGTATGCCTTTACTACTATAATACCTCCGTTCTGCTATAAAATATAATTATTGTTTACTATATCTTCTATAAATATAAATTTGTGTTCGCTATATTTTTTAAAACACGTGGCACTCTCTACTAGTTTATAATTTATTAATTATAAATTACGGAGTATATAAATATAAATTACTTATTTTAACACGTGTTGCAATTTACTAGTTTGTTGTAAACTTAATGCGTGCGTAGACGGTAGACGTGTGGTGAGGCAGCGGCAAGTAACTGGGGCTTCTAGTTCTAGCTACTTCCGGATTCGATCGGCATGACGAGCAGGGCATACTAGTGTGGGATTAGCGTGTCCCCGCGTACGTACGTGTCGTAGCTGACACGCATACACGGCGTGGCGGCCTGCCGTTGCCCTCGTCGTCTTTATGCCGCGCGCCACTTTAATTTTGTACGTTCAGTTATGGTCTCTAGCTAGCTAGGCCCTAGCGTCGTGTTCCGTACGTTGGATTGGCAAGCTGCGAGAGAGCCCGCAGTGCATTGGTCAATGCGAGCTAACCAGACCTGAGATATATCGTCGTGACTAGTACAGTGGCACACGTATAATGGAACGGACATCTTTTTGTGCGTTCGTTGTTTCTTTCTTGGATGGACGATTCAGATCGAGACAACAGTATGTATCGAAGATGACGCCCACCATGCCGGTAGCCCGGTACTGCGTGTGGCTCGGTCACGGTCGGGGCTTTGTGTGCAGTGCACCGCGCGCGGCTCAACATTGCTGGTGTACGCGCCTCTGACACCAGGCCGCGGTGGTCGCAGCAGCTGGCGTGCCTACGTACTAGTAGCTGCTCGGTGATGTTGTACGCCTGTACAAATAATGTCGCTGCGCTGCATTATTTGCCACCGCTGGCAGGAAGATATATGGTGAGAAAAGCAGCAGCAGGCAGGAGAATTGGAAAAGCGAGGGCGCGAGCAAGAAACCAGGGGTGCCTGTGGCCTGTGCTGCTGCTTGCTTTTGCTTCCTAGCTGCAGGTTGCCGCGATCGGTCAATGCATGGCAAATGTACCGTCCGGGTCGAGATTATGCCCTGCCCTGCTTCCCATCCTTGAGATGATGATGGCTATGGATGCATGACGCAAATGTATGTCACTATCTATAGCGTGCAACAGGTACTACGTTAATTAGGTCGTCAGTTTTTAATTCACTATGTAAGACGAAGTCATCAGAGACGCGTTCTAATCATCATCAGAGACGAAAAAAATTCGCGTCACCTTTTTTCGTCACCGATCAAACGAAAATCGGCGACGCGAAAAATTCGCGTCACCGATCAACGTCATCGGAGACGTGTTTTGGCTAAAAACGCGTCTCCAATGGCCCTTATCGTGACATGTTTTCAGAAAACGCGTCACCAATGGCCTTTAGCAGTGACACGTTCTAATAAAGCGCGTCACCGATGGCCCATTCATCGGTGACGTATTTTGCCAACCCGCGTCTCCGATGATAAATTAAAAAACAAAAAAATAAAAACCAGGGCTGTGAATATATTTTACGTACCAATAAAATACACATGTTTCATCCATTATATACACCATTATATACACGTTTGTCCATTACATACATAACACAAGCCATGTTCAACAACTAATGGCATCACAGCATAACACAAATAGACAAAATACAACAGTAATGAGCCACAAGTAGGACAAAGTGCACAACAACCTACCAGTGCTGCATTTTCTAAACACTACAGCAAAATGGACAGCATGTAAACAAGTTTACAAGGTCTACTTTGACAACTGGAAAGTAGCTATGTCGTATACATGAGCATACTACCTGACAACTTGAAAGTTTGCTGCTGTTGCTTATCTCCTCACAGACTGATTGCTATCTATAGAAATAGAAATTTGGACACTTGACAGAACCCAGCAAAATAGAATGGACATAGGAATAACCAACAATTTCACGTACATGAACCCAACATTGAGATGCAAAGACTCACCAGAGCTGCTGAATCTTTTACTTGTCCTTTAATCTCTTGATAAATCTGTTTCCAGTTAAAACAAAGAGTTTCAAGTATCCTGGAGAGTTCGAGAAATGAGCAACATAAGGGGAAGAGAGCCAATGGCTACCACTTCAACATTTGCAAGCATAGGAAAGTTCTGATTACCTCAGGAACAATTCAAACAGAATAGAACAATTCAAATATGCAACTGAAACCCTGTTTGTGTAGTATAAAATAACATTTACTTTCTATTCCTATAGGTACTTGTTTACTTTCTTTCCACGATACATAGAACTAAACCTTACTAAAGAATCATCACACAACCTTACTAAAGTAACCAATCACTTAATAATCAACAATGTCACATGATTGATATATGAGAACATGGACATCCAACTAATCAACAAGCACAAGGATAGAAAGTAAACAATTTAAATTCAAAAAAAAGGAATAGTGGTGTTCGGCCTTCAGTTAAACAAATGTCCTGCTTTGAGAATTGAAGAGAGAGAAATTCAGGAAGGAATGATAATATAACAACTATTTTATTATTCGGGTCTCATTTGGTTATATTATACTATAAAATTTGTTATTGCTTTCCTGTAGGAAAACATGAAACATGCTTTGAAGTAAATCCTAAATATTAGATTTCTAAGGATATCCAATTTGACGAATCCGCAAACCCAAATTCACATGAATCCTAGAGCTCTACTTGCACATGATCTTTGGCCTTGCTGACACAATCAAACAAAACAAGAATTCTGAGCCATGGATGATGTGGAAATCAGACCATCCGAAGGACAAGGAAGGTAGGAAGCACCTCACCTTAGGTCTGCTCAACTGCGACTGCAAGAGGCCCTCGGTCCCTCCCGACTAGCACTGCGCCCATCATATCCGGCGAGGGCTCCATGCCCTGCAAAAGTTTTATGCATAGAATATCATACAAAGTCAAGGATGAGAAACAACCAAGCTTCAGTTTATCAATAAAAAAAAATGGCAGACCAAGAATGAGGATGAGATATTCATTCACTTGTAATTATACACATGAAACTATAAGCATGAGGACAAGAATATTCATTACTTCACCAAGCAAACAGGAAAAATGTCAAAAACTGAAGTTCTACATTGTTAAGCTACATCGAAGTCCTCAGTAATTATATTAGGAAAGCAAAAAGAAATTAGCACCACAACATTCGACTTTACAGAGCACCATTGCATGAGAACTGCACTTTTGACCGTTGATTAAGCCACAAATTCAGATACTAGCACCACAACATTAGAGTCATGTACTTGTCAACTAGAAAGCCACTAAGCAAGTTTGAAACATTTATTGGAGACTTGCCACCAAATACAGTATTGGCACCTGAGAACAACAGTGGTGGGACCTGCAACAGAGAAATATACTTTCAGTAAAATATATTTTCATAGGATCAAGCACGTACTCTATCACGTCAAACTTTATATACTATTAGTAAAATAGAAAAGCACACATTCGCCATTTTGTGCTGCCAGGACATACTGCATATGTTCTTTATCAACCTATGCTTGTCAAAGTTGCCATGACATAGAAAGAAAACATAATTGGCAACCAATCAACTACATATAATGTTCTCACATTATACTGAAACATTAATTTAACCATTATTTCTCTCCCATACCATTGGGATGTAAATAACATATAGGAGAACTTAGCATGGGAGCATACTGCTGTTCTCTAAAGCTTATCATATCAACTTTCAAAGAGAATTTTAGATGACTTTGACTGAAACTACATTATTCCAAACACACTATCAAGTCTGTGCATATCTCTTTCGATTTTAAGACTACATTATTCCAAACCCTGGCCATTATCAACAATAACGTATGTTTCAGCCACACAAAAGAAAACCTTGTTTTTTTTTCCATCTTCTGCAATACAAAAATACAACATGGCTTAAACATAAATTGTATCACAATGTAAGTTCACATCAACTCTGAACAAATCGGCTAGAAAAATCACATACAAAGTCTACTGCAGCATTCAATCGAACACTTAAGAGTGCAGGGGACAATCGAGGAGACAGATTTGGAGAAGATATGACCAGCGCTCACCTCGGCGTCGAGTTCTTGATGCCGTCGTGATGCTCCTCAACCACAACCTACCGAGGAATGCCGCCTTCTGCTGCAGCCCGACAAAGTTGGTGGTGACCGCCTCCTGGTCGTGGTCCCAGAAGTGTCCTACGAGGAAGGGCAGACATGGGTCGGGCACGCGCGGTGGACTGAAGTAGAGGCGGGCCGGCGGGTGCGCGGCGCAGCAGATCTGCTTTAAATCGACCATCGTCGTCGGCTGCTCGGCATTGACTTGCCTCCGCCACCCAAGCAGTGTCGAAACCCTAGGGTTGGATCAGGGCTTCACGGGCGCAACGCCAGCGGGAGCGGGAGATGGAGATGTGGAGAGGAGAGGAGAGACGCGAGTGCGGCTGGGCCGTTGGGGAGGCTCCGAGGGCACTGGCATGGTGGGGAGGAGGGGCGCCGCCATCGACACGAGGAGGGAGGGCGCGAGATGAGGAGGAGAAGATGAGAGATTGACGGGGGAGGTGCGGCGGGCGTGGGGACTCAGTGGGCCGGGGCGGACGCGAGGAGTCCCGTTAGTTGGAGTTGAATGTTTTTTCTGGTCCGACGAGCTGGGATCTGAGACCAATGTTTTAAATAGCTGGCTAAGGCCTCCGCTATAGCCGGCTATAGCTTGATTGAGGAGGATGCGGCTATTTGCTTCTACGTGTAATTTAGCCGCTATTTGCCGCTATAGCTCTATTTAGCCCGGCTATTAGCCGTTTTTAGAAGCTTGAAGCTAAATGCCTTAGCCAGCTATTTAAAACATTGTTTGAGACACAGTTATTTGGACACGTCTTCTGTCTACTCGGCCACTACTGGGTGACGCGTTTTGTTCTCCCACGTCTGTGATAACGTAGATTAGTGACGCGTTTTATTCGTGTGGATCAGTGATCAGATATACGGGTGACGCGTTCGTTCAAAACACGTCACCAATGTGATATAGGTGACGCGTTTTAAATCTGTGTCACTGAGTAGAGTGTCTTCTTTGATATGATGCTTTTTTACATAGTGATTTGCCATCGTGGCACCATCGCGGTACGCAGTGGCCCCTTGCAAATCTAGATTTGCCAGAGGTCATTTGGTGGTGGAGGTGCGGAGGGGATTGGCGGAGAGGTCCTTGTTAGCTAGTGCCTAGTAGTAGCTCGATCTCTATAAAAAACAGAAGGGGCGCACATCGACCTCACATCCAAAACGCCCAAACCAACCATCTGTTCTTCACCGCCGCGCCGACCACCACCACCACCACCTAGAGCCACACCTCGTCCGGACCAGCTGCGGAGGTGATTGCCTCTCTCGATCTGCCTCCCTCTCTTTCCTTCACCGCTCTGTGCCTCCCTCTCTTTCTTCCAACGATTTCTCACCTCTGTTCTTGTTTGCACCAATTTTCCCCTTGCAGAAGATGCCGATGCAGCTGAGCTTCACCAAGGCGGTGCAGGAGCTCCTCAAGGTGACCAAGGGCCCTTTTCCTCTTCGGCCCCGGGCTAGTGATGCCGAGCCAGTGGACGCTCGAGCCCCCTGGGCGCAGATGCAAGCCTACTGTGAGGCGGTGATGTACCTGAGCCTGTACTACGTCCTGCAACTGTGTCCGTGGCGAGTTCTTCGCCCTCTGGTTGGTGCCCTGTGCCGCACCAACCTTGGTTCCTGCTTCATGCAGCAGTTGTCTGTGGTCGGTCTGAACGTACGTGTTTAGGTTGGTCCCCCGGTGATTCTCGAGCTAATGGCTCCGGGTTGCCGACTGATCGGTTGTGGTGTCTGGGCGTTCGCCTCATTGTTGTCTCCTCTACTGTTTCGGCTTCAGGCCGCTGTACCCTGGTGCTTGCTTTGATTAACAATGAGTCGTTCGTCCAAATGTTTTCTATGCGGTTTCCTGGAATGTTGGGTCTTGGTGAGTCAGATAAATGCAACGTCGTTAGGGACGCTTTCCCCACCGTAATCTGTATCCAAGAAACTCGATCTCACAGCTACAATGGTACCACAGTCGGTTTAATAGGAACAAGAACAACATGATCTTAATGATGAACGCTGCAGAATGGCAAAGTTAATTGGGTATTAAGTTTGCTTGCCACAGGCTATATATACACTAACAACTAGATATGAACAAGCACCCACCAAGAGTCCAAGACCAAATGCACAATTAGGCTAGCTCTTATATTCAGACAGCAATGTGATTATGTGCTGCAAACAGAATGGGCTGCTGCTGCTTGTGAGGAAACATTCGAAACTGGAAAGGTGAAACTGACAGCTACTCTGAAATTAAAAACCGCCATCAAGTTGGGCCCAATCACGCATAACTTACATGATGAAGAGCATCGTGTCAGGCATTCATTCCATCGAGCTTGTTGGTGGGCTGCGTGCGCTCGGTGCATGCCTCGGTCCATGCCTGCACGCGGAGGCAGAGGAGCTCGGCCGTCGCTGCGAGTTGTGCAGAGGGCGGGACGGGTCGGACAGGAGCTGGATGGCAGCGGGATGCGGTGACACGGCTCCCGCCGTCTCCGTCGGCTGGAATCATGGAACACTTGCACGTCTACGTGCGGCTCTGCGCGCGCGCGACACGAGAGCAGGTTCTCGGACAAGGCACGGTCCGCGTGCGGCATGCATGTAAGATGAGCATCGGCTCGTGCACTGGCGGTGCGCCGACGCGGTGGCCACGCAGCCCAGCTCCTCCATGGCGCGGGGGACGCACGCGCGCGTTCGGCTTCGGAGGAAGCAGGAAGACGAGAGGAGGAAGAAAGCGTCGGTGGCTGTTGGGCCGATTTTTCTCTTGACATCTCGTTGTTGGGCTGAATTTGTATCGTTTTAACACCAAGTATGGGCCTTCGGTGGCTGTTGAGTCGATTTTTCTCTTGATATCTCATTGTTGGGCCGAATTTGTATCGTTTTAACACTAAGTTGGTTTCCCACCTCAACACGTCGCCGACCGACGCGTCGCCTAGGACGGCGAGGCAGCACCGCGGCTTCCAGCCGTACTGCGCGCCTCCGAGCGCATAGACCACGACGCGGACACGCTCGTGCATGAATGCATATATTAAGGGACCAAACTATATAATTAATCGTGCATGAATGCATACATGACATCCAATGATAGGAGTGTATTAAAGCTGAAAGTATATAATATTCAAGGCTTCGGGATATTTAATGAATTGTCATCTTCTCGGTTGGCACCTCTCTGTTTGCCATCTTCCCGGTTGACCTTACAGACTTGCCGTCCCTCTATACATGATGCTATACATTTGCCATTTTTGCTGACGTGGCATGCCAACTCACTTGTGCCAGCATGGATCCGGACGCGAAAAGACCAACATGCCCTTGCCTTATCCATCACTTTCCCTCTCTCCTGCCACCGACGTGTGGGACCTGCCTGCCATCGACACATCTATAGCATGTCATTGTTATATCGTTCATTCTACCTTTTATAGAGTCTAAGATAACTAATGTGACCGAAAAAATCAACTTTTTGAGCATATGGAATTATGGCAACTCCTATATTGATAGAGTACTCGAGTAGCCACAATTACTGCACTACTCACCCAATCAGACGTGGGTGAGTAGTCAGGGCGCTCGCACTCGCTGGTCGATTTCGGTGTGTCCAGGCGTGGCGCGTGGGAAGGCTGCAAGCAATGCAAATTCTCGCGAAGAGCCGCGAACCTGTCCTTCAAGCCCGATAACAAAGACCGGATTGAATTGAATCATTTGACCCAACAGTAAGAAAAGTCAAGGCGACGTGGCTCAATCATAGGCCAGGGATTGTCCGCTGATTTCGTTTTATAGGGATTCCAAACCAACATTCGAGTAATTATAGGTCGTTTTGCCTTTTTTAGGTTTATAGATTTTGTTATGAATCTAGACATAACGTTTATGTAAGTGCGTAATAAAGATGATGAATCTAAAAAGCCAAAACGATCTATGATTTAGAACGGAGGTAGTAGTAGTATTCGCATGCGTGATAAGCCTTGCATTTGCTATGCAATTTTTCTTCTTTATCATGCGTGTATGGACCGAAAGGAGGCACGAAACGGAAGCAGCCTCTTTGTCTGCTTGCTGTTTCGTCGTGCACGCATTGTGTTGTTGTGTGGTGTTATTGGGTTGTCACGGCCCGTGTAGCAAGTTTGAGCCTGCAAGCAGCATGTGGAAGGCACGAAAATGGAAGCAAACTTCCGCTTTCCGCCGTTGGCTCGTGATGAGGGCAGCGCCTCGCCGCCGGATGAATACACGACAGAATGTTTTTTTGAGAATATAACACGACAGAATGTGCACGGCGGTGCTACTGGCCCAGCACACGAGCTGGCCTGCTGCCTGGTCAGCTAGCCCCTACTGTCTAGCATGCCGCCTATCAAGAGAGCCTGACCGAGAACAAGCAGCCCACGGCTAGCTAGAAATTCCACCTTTCCAGCCTAGCTGCATACGATCTCTACGACGGATACGGCCCAACAAACAGTTTATTCAAGACCAGCGAATTATAGTTTCATATGGATCCAATAAAAGAAGCCAAACATTTTATCTGCGCCTAGGTTTTTAGATGAACATATACAGTTCAAATATTCTTGTATTTGTTATTGATTTGTGCACCATCGACGGTTGCCTTCGCCTAATCTTGCCGTTGGGTAGGGTACGGGGAAGCCTGCACTTGCCCACACCCATATCCAAAATTCCAAATTCCGTTCCCCATTCTATACCCTCTCCAAATTTATCCATGCCCATATACCCATGTCCACCGGATAATGGATAATTGAATGGGTAAAGGAGATAAGCGTGAAATAGGTGATCAACTGATCAAGGCGCGTGTGTACGTACGACAGCTGCAGCCGGAGGAGGTGCGCGCCGGCGAGCTCCGCGGGGACGTCGCTACACTCAAGCCGACGCAGCAGCTCGCCGGCGACGGCCTCCGCAATGGACGCCGAGTCGCCCGCCGCCGCGCCGGCCTTGCTTCCCGACCATCACGCGTCGAGCACCGCGCCCCTTCGCGGCTTCGCCCTCTCCTTCCCTCTCCCCTCGTGTATAGCCCGGTAGCCACCATGGGTCGTCTTCTTCATCTTGCTCGCAGCCGGCCGCTCGAACCACCCCTTCCCGGAGTAGATCCGGCGTCCCAGGCTTGGCCGGCCGGCTAGGAGGCGGCAGTGCATCCGCAGCTGCCACCACGTGAAGATCCGGCAATGCCTGAGCTGTCGTGCATCGAAGTGGCGAGAGGATGACGAGGTGGGCGGGCGATGGTGGAGTGCCTCGAGTCAAAGTAGAACGCTGCTGCGAGAGTTCAGGCGAAGGGGGAAAAGCCGTCGATGGCGCGGTCGACGGGACTCGGAAGGAGGTGCGCTTGTGGCTGGCTTCGAGTCGGAGCTGAGCGAGCATCTGTTGGTCGAGACCGGAGAGAGGGACTCAACGTGGACGGCGGCGGGGATAGAGCAGAACGAGCGGATGACGGAGATTAGGGATTGATGATTTGTGCAAGCTGCTGGACTGGTTGAGTAGTGATCGTGACCCATTAGTGCGTCTATTTTTCTTTTCCTTTTTTCTGAAGAACTAGTAAGATGGCCCGCGCAATTTGCGCAGGTAGCTAGTTTTTTCCATATTGATATTTGGGCTTTTCTTTATATGAAAATGATTTCATTCATATGATTTTGTTTTATTTTTTATTTTGTCTAAATACAGAGTCCGAACTAAGGTATCATATTATTTATTATCATATTTGTGGCATAGAAACCTGTGTTTATGATAAAAAGAAATAAATCATGTTATAGGAACATGTATTTCTATTTTTATTGAAAACAATATATTTTTGTCATATAATATGAATTTTTGTTAGAGGATTTTAGTTGCGATGATAAATAATTCTCAGGGTTTAAGAAGAAGATATGGGTAAATTAGAAGTTTTTATATGCCCCGTTGTTGAGAGAAGGTGTTGAATGTTGTCCATTCCTACTCATTAGCCCAATTATTATGTATTTATTATCAATTGGGCTAGTTCATACTACTTTTTTCTGAACCATAGATGTAGACGCTTAGATACATTATGCATATTGGACTTGTCTCTTCAATTATTTTATTGGTGGATTCATTGATTTGCATTGTATCTTCTAGACATGGAGGCGTTGTGTCTTCACTTATTACATACTCGTGGTGTCAATAGGTTGACCTCTTTGAACATCATCCACTCTTATCTGTTAGTTGGTTGTTTGCTTCATTTTCTAAGGCGTGTTGTACTTTTCCATCAATATGGTAAATAGATCCCTTTTTATGGGCTACTCTCTTCACAATTTCAATTTTTTTAAGATTATATAGAAATTTAAATCAATGATTGTATTATTTATGAAGATAAAATTTGTTGTAACATACAATGACTAAATTTAGATAGAGTATTGGGTCATCTTGAATGTCTTTAAGTCTTTATAGAAAATATTTTATAGAAATTTATCTACAATGATCCGATATCATTCTTAAAACTTTTTAATTTTTCGTTTACATGCAAGGATGCGTCCAAGAATGCATGCCCACGTGTCTTTGTTGTCCTATCCCTCGAGATCATCTTTCTCTTTGCTTTCTTTTGTATCAGTATTACAACGGAATAAATGAAGAACACAGACATGAACGAAACATATTATTAGACATTATTAGGTTTATTTTCTTGTACATGAGTTGCTCTTCTCTTTTACCATGTGTGCCAGATTTCTATTAGTATTAGATCTGAGCATTTTTATACCCCGCCTTGCCCATCGAGTTTTGGCCCGCCCACGACCTTTTGTGGGATGGGCTTGGACAGAGAAAATGAAGTACAAAATTTGTTTGGGCCGAGCTATTGTTTTTAATTATTTTTGCACTAAAAGTAAATGGGAAACCCGATCCCAATTTGACCGGAAAAATAGGCATGTTGCTTCCTATATATGGGACGGGCGTGAGCACGAATTTTCAACCTACCAGGATACTGTAGGCCCGGTCTAGGTCGCAAAATGCTCAAATCTAATTAGTATTAGAGCAAAATAAATGAAACTCAAACAACAATGAAACATACTGTTAGATCAAATTTCTTGTCCATGATTTGCTCTTTTCCTTTACCGTGTGTGCCAGATTTTGAAAATTGATGGTGAAAAGAAGCCATCATGCTGGACCTTATTGTTCGAGTGTTGATGGCCTCCCGCCTTTAGTTTGGACATGCTTGCTTGCCTGCCTAACACTCGTGCTGCTTTGGCTATAATCCAACTTGTCGCGGCTACACAAACTAATGCTGACAATGGCTGTCATGAATGGATGGGCAGGTTGCTAGTCGAAGTAAAATTATTTGACCATTTCAAGTTGCTACTACTCAGGGTTCATCATCACATATGAAATTGTAGTTCTTATATGGTCAGGGGCTACATGTTAGCTAGCTCGTGTGCTCTTGGCCTCGCTTGCACTACGTTGCCTGCTAGCATGTACTACTTATCGCGTGTGGACATGTAGATGCACACGCTCTAGGCCTCAGGTCCTCATAAACACGGACATGCGACTTTATAGCAGCATCCAGCGGAGGCATACGGAGAGGGGAAGAAAGGCTGCGAGATGAACAATACAATGAAGAAGATGGCACTGGATGAAACACGTGATGGAATGAAAAATATTCATCCTTGTTTAGAAATTTATCACCCAACTTTTAAAATAGAGAAAGCAGTTTGTAGTTGTTTTGCTTGCCAATTCGTTAAAAATTAATAGATATTTTTATTTAAAAGAATCTGAATTTAAAAATTTGATAGTTGCATTTGACACGAAATCGTAATCAACTCGGCTAATCCTAATTTTCTTATTTTTTAATTCCAAAATTAACTTTAAAAAATCTGAATTTAACAATTTAATAGTTGTATTTGACACGGACTCGTAATCGACTGCGGCTAATTCTAATTTCCTTATTTTTTAATTCCAAAATTAACTATTACTAATTGTATTTTGCACGGGCTTTCTGGATGAGTCTAGACCATTAGATCTTCATAAAATCCGACGATCTATATTCTTCTCTTTTTTAGATTAATGTGGGAATTTTTTGGCCCTCTCGGTGAATCTGGTGGCTTCTTTTGCTTCTGCTTTATTAAGATGATAGATTGCACTTTTGTCGATCTGGTAGATAGATCCATTTGCCATGGGTAATGTTCCCCCTTGTTGTCTACACCTAGCCTACACCTAGCCTACACCTAGCGGCCAATGCTACTATGCCTTCTGATCTCCATATTTTCTCTCACCAATAGATCCACCCATTATCTTCTATCTCAAGGCACCTAGACAGCATATTTTCAGGCATATATTGACTGAGTTTTTTAGGCCAGGTCGAGCTTGCAAAATGCTAAAACAACAATGAAATATACTATTAAGTCATTTTTTTCATGAGTTGCTCTTCTCTTTTACTATGCGTGCCAAATTTTCTTTTTCTTAGTGAAAAGGCCTCTAGCCTAGTGGTTAGAGCACCTGAGTAGCATCTAGCAGACCCAAATTCGACTCCCTGTAGGAGCGAATTAGCTGAGTCTGAAATAAAAAAAATACAAAAAATAGGTTGGGGCTTCCCCTACTGACTTCAGTCAAAAAAATTCTTTTTCTTAACACAATTTCATTTTTTGTCCTCCCTTGTGGTTATGCTGGCGAGGTTAATAGTCTATGTACCTCAGGGTTGGTTGTATTCGCATTCCTTCATACCGGTGAAAAGAAGTCATGATGTTGGATCTCGTTGTTCGAGTGTCGATGGCCCTACACTTATGTGTTCGTCCCCTCCCCATGACCGCATGACATTATAGCTAGACCTCCCCATAATGGTGCTCATATAGGAATGATCAAATTATTTCTACAACAGCGCTATGCTTGTCATGAATAGTTGCTATTTAGAAGCAACATCCAAAAAAAGGTGGCATGTAGGTTAACATATATTCTAATATCAATGTTCAAGAAATCTCTTTTAGACTAAGCTCATATGTGCTTGCGTGCCTGCCTAACACTCATGATGCTTTGCCTATAATCCAACTTACCGCAGCCATGTAAACTAATACCGACAATTCTGCCATGAATGGCAGTCCTTAATAGTCAGGCCGGTGGTCGAGCCCTACCGCCATAGTATGGATGAACGGGTTGCCAGTCAAAGTGAAATTATTGGACCATCTCAAGCTGCTACTCGGTGTTCATCAACACATATGAACTTCTAGTTTGAGAGCTCGCATCATCAAAGCAAGGTGCATTGTTCTAGAATTTTTGTTTTTGTTGGCGTAGCAAGTAGCCAATCACGCCCAGGACGTTTGTTGACCATAGAATCATGCGCGGAAGCATCGATACATGGTTACCATAGCAGCCAATTGTATGAGGCGATATTAATATCGAGAGGTGCAATATGTCGGTCTGCTGGAGGGGATTCCACCTATTATGTAACGGAGTTGTTCTCCTAATCATGTAGATATTATCCTAATGCTCCTCTCCAACCTACATTAACCATATTTCATTCTATATTTCTAAGTATAACTTAAATAATTTTATTACATAGGTATTTTGTATCCAAACTCATTAGAAATTAAAATAATTTTCTATTATTATTTTCTTAGATTTAATTCTGTATTAATTATGTGTCACATCCTTTCTATATTTACTAATCGTATGCCACATGGACTCTATTAAAAAATCTATTTTTTTACGGAATTAGCTATTTACTAAAGTTTAGATAGTCATGTCATGTTTGGATCCGAACTAATTTTTGGGCACACTTTTTTTTTTTTGATAGGCACACGTATTGATCAAAGTCTATCATATTTATCCTTGTCAATTGGAAAAAAAAAATCCACATACGGTCAGCATGCTGCTGCTCTGCTCATGAATGCATTTTAGTTCACTGTTACTCCTCGTCAGTAGCAAAATATTGATTCCCTAAACTCAAGCACCTTGAATAAAAAAGTACAATACTAATGGTGCGTAGAAATTTAAAAAAAAACAAACGGGACTGGGTTGTGGGATAAGTTTTTTTTATGGGATACTTTAGTGTTTGCGTGTCCTAATATCCGATTTTGGCTAGTAATCCAACATGGACATTTTTGCAATGTTCTAATTTTCTTTCTCTAAATTCAAAATTAGTTATTTATTAATTGTATGTCATATGGACTCTCTGAGATAGTATACACCGTCAGATCTTCATAAAATCCTATGGTCTATATTCTTCTCTTTTTTAGATTAACGTGAGATTTTCTTGGCCCTCTCGGTGAATCTGGTGGCTTCTTTTGCAAATTGTCCAACATACACATTTCTCCAGGTTCCGCCACTGGCTGTGAGGAAGGAAAACATATATAGAGGGCAAAACTCCAATCGTCCTCCTTAAACTTACTCATGGTTCAATATTTTCGTCTGCCTGCAACTGACCTGACAAGGGGAAATAAACGATCCAGAGGGGTGCAGGGGGGCTTAAGCCCCCTACCTGTTCATGCGTCCACGCGCCTTCCCATCCACATGCCCATAAAACAAGAACACGATCGTGTTGTAGTAAGAGAAGGGCGTGGCGTGCTTAGACGGTGGTCCCGTAGAGGTCTGTGCCAGCGGCACTACGGAGCCAACACCCGGTGAAAGCCGAGGATGCACCTTGCAGGCTAAGATATAGGTATCTCATTCCATGTATAAAAGAGGTCAAATCTTATATTCTTATGTATACATACTCATTCGTGACATCCAGAGTCATCCTTATAAAGTTTGGGGGACCTGTTTGTAATATTCAGTCCCAACATTTTGGAATAAGCACAAACATCCACTTCCTCCATGTAAATAGAGCCTAACTAGTAAGATGGCCCGCGCAATTTGCGCGGGTAGCTAGTTTTTTCCATATTGATATTTGGGCTTTTCTTTATATGAAAATGATTTCATTCATATGATTTTGTTTTATTTTTTATTTTGTCTAAATACAGAGTCCGAACTAAGGTATCATATTATTTATTATCATATTTGTGGCATAGAAACCTGTGTTTATGATAAAAAGAAATAAATCATGTTATAGGAACATGTATTTTTATTTTTATTGAAAACAATATATTTTTGTCATATAATATGAATTTTTGTTAGAGGATTTTAGTTGCGATGATAAATAATTCTCAGGGTTTAAGAAGAAGATATGGGTGAATTAGAAGTTTTATATGCCCCGTTGTTGAGAGAAGATGTTGAATGTTGTCCATTCCTACTCATCAGCCCAATTATTATGTATTTATTATCAATTGGGCCAGTTCATACTACTTTTTTCCGAACCATAGATGTAGACGCTTAAATACATTATGCATATTGGACTTGTCTCTTCAATTATTTTATTGGTGGATTCATTGATTCGCATTGTATCTTCGAGACATGGAGGCGTTGTGTCTTCACTTATTACATACTCGTGGTGTCAATAGGTTGACCTGTTTGAACATCATCCACTCTTATCTGTTAGTTGGTTGTTTGCTTCATTTTCTAAGGCGTGTTGTACTTTTCCATCAATATGGTAAATAGATCCCTTTTTATGGGCTACTCTCTTCACAATTTCAATTTTTTTAAGCTTATATAGAAATTAAAATCAATGATTGTATTATTTATGAAGATAAAATTTGTTGTAACATACAATGACTAAATTTAGATAGAGTATTGGGTCATCTTGAATGTCTTTAAGTCTTTATAGAAAATATTTTATAGAAATTTATCTACAATGATCCGATATCATTCGTAAAACTTTTTAATTTTTCGTTTACATGCAAGGATGCGTCCAAGAATGCATGCCCACGTGTCTTTGTTGACCTATCCCTCGAGATCATCTTTCTCTTTGCTTTCTTTGTATGAGTATTACAACGGAATAAATGAAGAACACAGACATGAACGAAACATATTATTAGACATTATTAGGTTTATTTTCTTGTACATGAGTTGCTCTTCTCTTTTACCATGTGTGCCAGATTTCTATTAGTATTAGATCTGAGCATTTTTATACCCCGCTTTGCCCATCGAGTTTTGGCCCGCCCACGACCTTTTGTGGGATAGGCTTGGACAGAGAAAATGAAGTACAAAATTTGTTTGGGCCGAGCTATTGTTTTTAATTATTTTTGCACTAAAAGTAAATGGGAAACCCGATCCCAATTTGACCAGAAAAATAGGCATGTTGCTTCCTATATATGGGACGGGCGTGAGCACGAATTTTCAACCTACCAGGATACTGTAGGCCCGGTCTGGGTCGCAAAATGCTCAAATCTAATTAGTATTAGAGCAAAATAAATGAAACTCAAACAACAATGAAGCATACTGTTAGATCAAATTTCTTGTCCATGATTTGCTCTTTTCTTTTACCGTGTGTGCCAGATTTTGAAAATTGATGGTGAAAAGAAGCCATCATGCTGGACCTTATTGTTCGAGTGTTGATGGCCTCCCGCCTTCAGTTTGGACGTGCTTGCTTGCCTGCCTAACACTCGTGCTGCTTTGGCTATAATCCAACTTGTCGCGGCCACACAAACTAATGCTGACAATGGCTGTCATGAATGGATGGGCAGGTTGCTAGTCGAAGTAAAATTATTTGACCATTTCAAGTTGCTACTACTCAGGGTTCATCATCACATATGAAATTGTAGTTCTTATATGGTCAGGGGCTACATGTTAGCTAGCTCGTGTGCTCTTGGCCTCGCTTGCACTACGTTGCCTGCTAGCAAATACTACTTATCGCGTGTGGACATATAGATGCACACGCTCTAGACCTCATGTCCTCATAAACACGGACATGCGACTTTATAGCAGCATCCAGCGGAGGCATACGGAGAGGGGAAGAAAGGCTGCGAGATGAACAATACAATGAAGAAGATGGCACTAGATGAAACACGTGATGGAATGAAAAATATTCATCCTTGTTTAGAAATTTATCACCCAACTTTTAAAATAGAGAAAGCAGTTTGTAGCTGTTTTGCTTGCCAATTCATTAAAAATTAATAGATATTTTTATTTAAAAGAATCTGAATTTAAAAATTTGATAGTTGCATTTGACACGAACTCGTAATCAACTCGGCTAATCCTAATTTTCTAATTTTTTAATTCCAAAATTAACTTAAAAAAATCTGAATTTAACAATTTAATAGTTGTATTTGACACGGACTCGTAATCGGCTAATTCTAATTTCCTTATTTTTTAATTCCAAAATTAACTATTACTAATTGTATTTTGCACGGGCTTTCTGGATGAGTCTAGACCATTAGATCTTCATAAAATCCGACGGTCTATATTCTTCTCTTTTTTAGATTAATGTGGGAATTTTTTGGCCCTCTCGGTGAATCTGGTGGCTTCTTTTGCTTCTGCTTTATTAAGATAATAGATTGCACTTTCGTCGATCTGGTAGGTAGATCCATTTGCCATGGGTAATGTTCCCCCTTGTTGTCTACACCTAGCCTACACCTAGCGGCCAATGCTACTATGCCTTCTGATCTCCATATTTTCTCTCACCAATAGATCCACCCATTATCTTCTATCTCAAGGCACCTAGACAGCATATTTTCAGGCATATATTGACTGAGTTTTTTAGGCCAGGTCGAGCTTGCAAAATGCTAAAACAACAATGAAATATACTATTAAGTCATTTTTTTCATGAGTTGCTCTTCTCTTTTACTATGCGTGCCAAATTTTCTTTTTCTTAGTGAAAAGGCCTCTAGCCTAGTGGTTAGAGCACCTGAGTAGCATCTAGCAGACCCAAATTCGACTCCCTGTAGGAGCGAATTAGCTGAGTCTGAAATAAAAAAAATACAAAAAATAGGTTGGGGCTTCCCCTACTGACTTCAGTCAAAAAAATTCTTTTTCTTAACACAATTTCATTTTTTGTCCTCCCTTGTGGTTATGCTGGCGAGGTTAATAGTCTATGTACCTCAGGGTTGGTTGTATTCGCATTCCTTCATACCGGTGAAAAGAAGTCATGATGTTGGATCTCGTTGTTCGAGTGTCGATGGCCCTACACTTATGTGTTCGTCCCCTCCCCATGACCGCATGACATTATAGCTAGACCTCCCCATAATGGTGCTCATATAGGAATGATCAAATTATTTCTACAACAACGCTATGCTTGTCATGAATAGTTGCTATTTAGAAGCAACATCCAAAAAAAGGTGGCATGTAGGTTAACATATATTCTAATATCAATGTTCAAGAAATCTCTTTTAGACTAAGCTCATATGTGCTTGCGTGCCTGCCTAACACTCATGATGCTTTGCCTATAATCCAACTTACCGCAGCCATGTAAACTAATACCGACAATTCTGCCACGAATGGCAGTCCTTAATAGTCAGGCCGGTGGTCGAGCCCTACCGCCATAGTATGGATGAACGGGTTGCCAGTCAAAGTGAAATTATTGGACCATCTCAAGCTGCTACTCGGTGTTCATCACCACATATGAACTTCTAGTTTGAGAGCTCGCATCATCAAAGCAAGGTGCGTTGTTCTAGAATTTTTGTTTTTGTTGGCGTAGCAAGTAGCCAATCACGCCCAGGACGTTTGTTGACCATAGAATCATGCGCGGAAGCATCGATACATGGTTACCATAGCAGCCAATTGTATGAGGCGATATTAATATCGAGAGGTGCAATATGTCGGTCTGCTGGAGGGGATTCCACCTATTACGTAACAGAGTTGTTCTCCTAATCATGTAGATATTATCCTAATGCTCCTCTCCAACCTACATTAACCATGTTTCAATCTATATTTCTAAGTATAACTTAAATAATTTTATTACATAGGTATTTTGTATCCAAACTCATTAGAAATCAAAATAATTTTCTATTATTATTTTCTTAGATTTAATTATGTATTAATTATGTTCACATCCTTTCTATATTTACTAATCGTATGCCACATGGACTCTATTAAAAAATCTATTTTTTTACGGAATTAGCTATTTACTAAAGTTTAGATAGTCATGTCATGTTTGGATCCGAACTAATTTTTGGGCACACTTTTATTTTGATCGGCACACGTATTGATCAAAGTCTATCATATTTATCCTTGTCAATTGGAAAAAAAATCCACATACAGTCAGCATGCTGCTGCTCTGCTCATGAATGCATTTTAGTTCACTGTTACTCCTCGTCAGTAGCAAAATATTAATTCCCTAAACTCAAGCACCTTGAATAAAAAAGTACAATACTAATGGTGCGTAGAAATTTTTTAAAAAACAAACGGGACTGGGTTGTGGGATAAGTTTTTTTTATGGGATACTTTAGTGTTTGCGTGTCCTAATATCCGATTTTGGCTAGTACTCCAACATGGACACTTTTGCAATGTTCTAATTTTCTTTCTCTAAATTCAAAATTAGTTATTTATTAATTGTATGTCATATGGACTCTCTGAGATAGTATACACCGTCAGATCTTCATAAAATCCTATGGTCTGTATTCTTCTCTTTTTTAGATTAACGTGAGATTTTTTTGGCCCTCTCGGTGAATCTGGTGGCTTCTTTTGCTTCTGCTTTATTAATATAATAGATTCACAGAGATGGGCAAGGAAGACAGATAATGGAAAGAGAAAAAAAAAAGAATGAGGGGAAAAAAGAGAAGGGGTCTGACAATATTTTGCTAATGCTGTCAAAAATTTGTTGACAAATTTCTGTTTAAATTTTTATTGAAATGCTGCTAAAATATGATGTCAAATAAGGGTATAATCACAAAGTTTTTAAAAAATATGGGTATATTCGCAAGGGCAAATTTGTCATCTTTGACACCATTATGTGTTGTTCACGGAGTAAGGGTAAACTGAGGCTTCGTTTGTACACAGTAAGGGTAAAAATGCAAAGTGAAAAAAAAGTAAGGGTAAAATCACAGTTAAGGCTCAAAACAGAGAAAAAACGCAATGGCTCCTGTATAAAATTCCAACTCCTTCAATTCCCACCGGACAAGCAGGCCCTAAGAAAAATGCATAAATAGTACTACCTTTGTTTGATGGGCCTTGTGGGCTGGCACTGAAAAGGCAAAATTCGATGGGCCTTGTGGGCTGGCACTGAAAAGGCAAAATTCGATGGGCCTTATGAGCTGAAATTGAGCAATGTAAAGGACGACATGTCCCAATGCTGGAATTTCTGTACGTCTTCTTCTGAAAGATTTTCCTGTTCTCTACCTTTGTTTGAGATTTGAGCAAACAACTCACGCTGTTGAATCGTTACTCACAAGTCACAATCCCCCGAACGAAAAGACGCGCGCACAATGGGCTGTTCGGTACAGATATATGCTTGGGACGTGCTCTGATGACTTGAGTAGTTTTTTGGCCTCCTCATTCAGTCGCGGAATCTTCTATCAACTAAGCAGACGGTGAAAACTGGAAACCACAGATCAACTGCTGGTGGCCAGTTGGTAGCCCCGCACCTAATATTCTGGTGCAGAAGCAGAGTCACGACACCTGCTGTCGGAGGTACGGCCCCATGGATGTTGGTATTAGATCTCGCTGCATTGACCAGCTGCTGTCTCCATGGACCCTGTGGCTCAGCATTCAGATTCAGCAAGACAGCAACTCCACTATACTGTACTCCCTCCGTTCCAAAATAGATGACGTTATGGGATGCGTGCCGGTCAAACTTTCTCAACTTTGACTAGATTTGTAGAAAAAACGTGCAACATTTTCATCTTCAAATAAATTTGTTAAAAAACTAGACTAAAAGATCTTTCCAATGATACTAATTACTTAGCATAAATATTTATATATTTTAATATATAATTGCCGATATTTTGAAAATGTTGACTTCTCGGGAAGCGAGAATGACATCTATTTTGGAACGGAGGGAGTACTCCACATGCCATATTCTAAGACAAAAGCTGCAATGGTTTGATGGCACTGTAAGACAAAAACTCATTTTTTTCGCAAAAAAAAGGGAATAAGCGCGAGCACGGAAGCGTAAAATGGAGAAGCTGTTTCCAGTTTGGGCTGGCTGGCCTCTCAGTTTTCAACTGGGCTCTCGCACGGCTCAACTTTGGTTGTAGTTGATCGCGTCTTTAATTTACTGATCGATAGACGTTGCAATTTGTTTGCAGGTCGCAAGGGCAGTGTGGAGCTGCTGGGGTACGGGTCGGCGGACGGCGGTGGCCGCGGCATCCCTGGTGGAGCGCCAAGGTCACCGTTGCCGACGCCAGGTTCTGTAAGCCGCTCGACCACGCGTTACTCAGGAGCCTCGCCAAGTCCCACGAGGTGCTCATCACCGTGGAGGAGGTGCTCTCTGAATTGTGTGGCTGTCGGTGCGCAGGTAATCAAGTTGGCTGCTCCCAGTGCTTTAACTTGATGCCGGATAACTTGCTGATGGCTGTGGTTTAATTTGGGTGTGGACGTTGGTGCCAAACTCTTAATGCACCTCTGGCGTGTCTGGCATGTGAGAAATAACATTACGCATGAAGCGGAAAAGCTCTCAGTTGTGGCTTCTGTCAAGTTCCTGGTGCGCTATTGGGCGGAACTATGCTCCATCCGATAACAACGATGTCATTAACTGTGTTGCTACACAAAATCAACAAATATTCAACTAGAAGCAGAATACTATCCAAATCGAAACGTCTCGGCCATCTGAGCACGACGACGAGGACCTTGAAGTTGGACATGCTGGCACTGAGCTCGCTGCCGTGCCTGGTGCCGGTCGCGCCGCCTCGGAGCAGGAACAGGCCGAGGAGGTGCGCGGGGCCGGTGTTCAGATTGCCGGCTTGCATGGCGATCGGCTGGTATCGCCGCGTCTTGGGGTCGCAGACGACGAGGTCCGGGTCGGAGCTCGACGAGGTTCTCCACCACGTACTTGTTGTTCCGGAGGAGGAGGAGGCCGTCGACGGCTCCAGGACGTGGTCGGGGACGTCGTCATGCACGGCCAGCATCGCCTCTGGAATGCTGACCGTTCAGGCTGGGTGCAGTGGGAGTAGAGTACAGGGAAGGATTGTGCTAGTGAAGTACGTCTTGGAATATTCCATCTGGAATGATATATATGTACGTCTGGAGTTTTACACGAACCCGATCGGCCCAGCCCGGGCTCCCAGTTCGAGAGGTTGGCCTTCACCGGCCAGGAACGGCGACCAGAAGAGCGACACGTTGCATTGAATCCGTGGCTAGCTGCCTGCCGTAGTGGAAGTCTCGCCGGACGGGCCTCCCCGTCACGTCGATCTCCGCCGTCGTCACGAACCTGGGACAGGATGCAGAGCAAGGATTTGAGACGGTTCCCGGCGAGGGAGCTCGATCACTTTGACTCTCTTTCCTCATCCTCGCATTCCTTGCCGCCTACCGGCTTACCGACGGGGGTCGCATCGCATGCATGGTCAGTGAGTTGACGTACGCTACAGCGGGGGTTAGGCGGTGTGGCCTCAACGCCAGGCGCGAGCATGTGTTCGGTGTCGTCCAGTGCCCAGACGATGACACGGTGTCATTGGCGCCCAAGGAGCTGGATGCTCGTCGTCCCCGATCGAGCGCGTCGTGCTAGACAGGATCGGTCTCACACTGCCTCATCGCCTAGAACAAGCACAGTACGGTGTACTTACTGGTGCTGGCGCAGCAATTCATTCTTCGCAAGCTGCGATGGCTCATCTCACCTCAAAGAGCCAAAGATGAGCAGAGTGTGTTATGCTTTTCCTGCAACTTAATTTAGGAGTAACAACGTCGCGCTTTCCAGTATGCTTGTAAGATTCTATTATGACAAGCTCTTGGAGGAAAACGAAATTTCAATTTCATGAATGAATTCTTGGGAACTAGCTCGTTTGTTTCCGAAAGCTTCTGAAGACAATTGCCCCTAACAAAAAGTAACACCTGAAGCTTTTATGTGTCTAGTTTGTTCTATTTTCTCCCTTTTGTAAGTTTCGGCATCAATTATCTTGTGTTAATGTTGAGTTTAATTAACTTACTTTGGCACAATAATGTTTGTCCTAATATCGTGTGTTCAATTTCTGAAGGCAGTCCAACAGAGAAAATTGCAATTAAAATGGCTCCATTAAAAATCCCAAAATAAAAAACAAAACCCAGTTTTGACCATCAAAATCCAAATGCAGGTACAAACTGATCGATGGACAAGAAGAGCATGGCATTTTTATGAGAGAAAGGTACGAAGAAGGTGAGCAGATTCAATGAATTAAGTACAGAAATTTTACAGTTGAGCACAAGTCATGCTAAAATGGCTTGCTAAGTTGTTCATGAGCAATGCATGGACATGTCATCCATGAATGGCACATCCTGTGTGTATGTGTTGACGTGTTGTCTAGCTTCTTTTAATTACGACATGAGATGAAGTGAAACTTTACATACATTCAACCGTCTTGAACAAAAAATTCGTTTGGTCCAAAGACAACTTATGTCATGCAAGTGAAGGGAAATATGAGCTGAGATTTTAGAGGAAACTGAAAGTAAATGCTGCCAATAGTAGGTGCCAACTGCTGTACTGCTATGGATTGTTTGCATCAAACGACAATAGGACTTAGACATAGTAGTACATAATCGGTTTAATCCACATCGGCAGTCAATTTGTCTAATTGTTGATTCAAGATAAACCAGTCTGATCGACGTTTGTTTGTTATCTTTCTGTAACATTTGTATGTTGGTTAAAATTCTGTCCGATTGCAATCAGCATTTATTAGGGGCATGACTGCAACTCTGCAACACTATACATGCCCTATTGCAGCAAGAAGGTCAAATTTCTGTCCGATTGCAGCATCGGCACGCAGGACGTCTGCTTGCCTCCGAGCCTCCGAGCCATGCCGGCTCGACGCCCGGATCCTCGTGCTGCGCCATGGCCCGGAGCCCGCCGTCGCTGATGTCGCCGAGAGGGGATGGCCTCCGCTGACGTTGCCGACGGAGTAGGCATCCGCCGCCGCCGCAGGCCCTCGCCGGAGAGGAACACGGGCTCCCGATCTGAGCTCTAACCAGGATGCCATGTCGCTCGCGTCCCCAAGGACAACCACGACGCGGCGCGCCAGCGTGAACATCAGCACCCGCATCTTCAGCTGTGTTTAACCTCTCAAACAGATCTCCATGTTTATGTGAGCTCTAAGTCATTCACCGGGATTCGTCGCCCGTGTTCGATCTATGTCTGGACCGTCGTCGGCTGGTCAAGGGACACCTCGCCGAGCAGCTGACATGCTGGCCATCGCCACCAAATTCACAAACGTACAGAACGGTGATCGATATTGCATTTTCACTCTTCAGGCAGAAACAGAGCAACCATGCGTGTCAGCTAGGTTCTTCCTAGCTACTAGCCACGTTCCTGAACTAGTGCTACATACGACAAGAACATTGGATACATAACAGGTGTCAGGCTCACATGCTGCTGCATTCTCCCAAGCTAGTCGGCCTGGTCTGAGCGGCACGGCTACCGTGCTAGCGCCACGGCTCACGGCTGTGCCGTCAGCGTACCAGGAGTCCAGGAAATGTCCGATGCCGTCAGCGTCGAGGTCCGGATGTGATTGTTGGAGCACACGCCGTGCGCGGGTCAGCCGTGGTCAAGGCGCCATCCGCGGCCATGGCGCAAGGTCACTGGACGCCGGTCGCGATTTGAAGAAGAGGAACCCCGGCCCGAATGATAGCCCGGTCATGCCGCGCGCTGATGTCGCCGATAGGATGGCCTCCGCGCCGCCGCTGACATCGCCGACGGACAAGGCATCCTCCGGGGCGCAAGCTGACGAGGACAACACGTGTCTCGGCCCTCAGAACGCCGTCCTGCGGTACAAGCGCCCACATCCATGAAGCCTGAACAATTCGTTTCGTTTCGAGCATGTGTGTTAGCTGCAAAGAGATAACACCGCCATGGTTGCCACAACGACGAATACGTCGATGGTGACAAACCATCTACCCGTGGAGATCGATCAGCCAGCACAACCACATGGTGGCAATGCATCCGCGAGGGGCAAGAAAACAACTATGACGGCAAAGCATCCGCCTGAGAAGTGAGAACAAAGCCCCCGAAGCTTCTCCACTGATGAGAGCTGTGCGTGCCGGCTCACGTGTTGTGCTTGCGGAGCCGAGGTGTTTCTCCCCATCTGTATAGGAATTTGGCTGTGTTGGTGTCCCTCTTGTTTTTATGTTAAACACGACACAACAATCCGTGAATTGGTGTCTCTCCTGTTTTTATGTTAAACAAAACCATCACCTTCTTTTCTTGGAACGTCCGAGGCCTAGGACAAACCAGCCGCTGTGATGACTCGCTCTCTGAACTCATTGCAGCTCGACCCACCTTTGCTTGTATTCAAGAAACAAAACTACCGCTTCTCACCCCAGCCAAGCAAAAAACTTTCCTCCCCTCCCGTCTTTCCACTTGTGTTACGCGAGATTCCCAAGGGGCCTCCGGGGGAATCCTTACTGCAATATGGGACAATAGCGCCTGCTCTCTGATTAGCAAAACTGACACTCAGTTCGCCCTTAACACGGCTTTCCGTATGCATGCCGATGGGGCTGAGTTTACTCTAACCAATGTCTATGCGCCTGTTCTGAGAGAGGACAAACCTATCTTTCTGGCCAGTTTAGCAGATACAGCGGAACATGTCACTGGCCCCTGGATTCTCATTGGGGACTTCAACCTCACTCGCTCCCCGGATGAGAAGAACTCTGATAATTTTAAGGCACACATGTTCAATTCTCTGATCAACGAGCTCGCACTTATCGAGATTCCCTTGGTGGATCGGGCTTACACTTGGAGTAATCGCAGGGATGAGCCAACACTCGTACGTCTTGACCGTTGTTTTGTCAACACGTCCTGGGATGCTGTCTTCCCAAACACCTCTCTCTCCTTGCGGGCTCGCTTTGTTTCAGACCACGTTCCCTTGATGGTCTCTGCATCTTCGCGTATACCACGCAGCTCTTGCTTTCGGTTTGAAAACGCATGGCTAAAACATCCCGCCTTCTTAGAGTTGGTTGCCGCTGCCCTTGCACGTCCGACGCATGGCGACGGTGCTAAAGCTTTTATTCAACGGCTAAAGAATTGCCGTCGAGAGTGCCGAGCTTGGTCACGACGCTTGCAGCCCATTGACCAGCGTGAGAACGACACTAGGATCCTTATCAGTGCTCTCGACCTGCTCGAAGAGGCCCGCCCTTTGAACAAACAAGAAAACTCTCTACGCAGGCTTGCGACACAATCGCTTCAATCCATAAATGCAGAGAACTTGGCTTTTTGGCGTCAACGCTTCAAACTTCGTCTTGCCACTGAATGGGATGAAAACTCCCGATTCTTTCACACTGCAGCCTCTGCTCGGCGCCGTAAAAACCTAATCCAGTGCCTTGATCATGACGGACACAGCTATACGGCTCATGATGCCAAGAGCACTATTCTACGTGATTCTTATACTAATCTCCTGGGAACCCAACAACCTGTCTACTGGCGTTTTCATCTCTCTGCTCTCTATCCAACTTTAGCAGTCAATGGACTGGACCTGTCCCGGGATTTTACCATGGAAGAAATCTCTCAAGCACTCTTTGCCATGGATATGAATGCCAGCCCAGGTCCAGACGGCTTTGGACCATCTTTCTACAAACGGTTTTGGCCGATCATTAAACACGACGTGCTACACCTCTTCAATTGCTTTCATGATGGCACTCTGTGTTAGGTCGATCTCCACCACCACGGCCCAAAGGCCGTGATGGGCTCGGTCCACGCAACCTGATCGGGGGAGCCCAACCTAGCATTGGTTGGTAGGCCCCCGTTGTACAGTGCTATAAAGAAAGGGGTGGGGGCTAGGACACACGACACGAGGTTCACCGCGCCGCCAGCCACCACCCCAACACACCCTACCGATCGAGGGGCACTGGAGCAACGGGAAGCCGCACCACCGCCGCCGGCGACTTCCGGGTGGATCCGGAGGACCCGCTGCCACCGCCCCGATCTCAACCGGAGGCCCACCGCGCCGCCAGCGCCTCCTCAACCCGCGGCCACCCCTGCGACCGCCACCGTCGCCATGGCCGCTGTCGACCCCGTCGCCACCACCAACGGTCTGCGCATCCCCTTCTTCCCCCTCTAGGTGTATATGCTCTAGATCTAGATGTTGTTCATGCATGTATAAGTGTTAGCCATGTTTTACCCTATTATCAAGTTATACCCGTGATTAATCTACTGCTAGTTGATCCTAAATGTTCTATCAATGGTATCAGTCGCCTAATCTAGTACTAGATTAGAGATCCGTGGTAGTTAGCACTCAAAAAGAAAAGAAACACACACTGTTAGTCGTGACAGAGGGGAAAGAAAGGAGGGATCGATGAAAATCGAGTGAATCCGGAAGAAATCGATGAAGATCGATGAAATCCAAAGTGAAAGAAAGAAAAATCGATGAAAAATCGAAAAAGTGGATCTTAGATCCAAAATACCGAAATCCTAACCTAACCCTAACCTAACCCTAACCCTACATCTACGAGAAAGAGGCCGGGGGGAGGAGGACCTACCTGTGGGGCCTTTTTTCGCCGCCGGCCATCACCGCCGCCGTGCGGGTAGGGACGCCGGAGCGACACCGCTCGACGGCGGCGCGCTCGCCCGAGATGGGGAACGCGCGCACCGGCGAGGGGGATCACCCCGGCGCCAAAGCTAAAAGGAGGGAGGGGGAGCGCGCTGGCCTTGCGCCGGCGGCGCTCGTCCTCACCACGACCGGCAAAGGCCAGCCATGGTGGGCCGCGAGCCCCCTCACCTCTCTCTCTGGATCTCACTGAGTTGGGTCTGGGGGAGAGGGAAAGAGGAGCTAGGGGAAGGAGGAGAAGGAGCGCTGCGGCCATGGCCGGCGGCGCTCGTCCCCGCCGTCGCCGGCGAAGACGCGCTCGGCCGTCGATCAGATCGGACGGCCACGAGCGCGCCACGTCGCCCGCAGGTAGAACGGGCCAGAAGCGGCCCGTGCGGGCGAAGGCGTTGGGCCAGTTAGGCGGCCCAGCCGTCGGTTTTTGGGCTAAAGCCCAGGCGGGCGAGTGTCTCGCGAGGCCGGGCCGCGGGAGCGCGGCTGGGTCGGGCCACCAAGGGTAATATCCGCGCGCAAACAAAAGTTCAAGGGTGAAAAGTAGAATTTCACTGTTGAGAATCAGATGGGCTTAACGTGCGGCTGGGCCGTTGTTGGGCCACATCGCGCGAAGGCGCGTTTTCGCGCGTGGGCTGCTGTTGGGCTGATTCTTTTCGCGGGCCAAAAGTGACGCCGTGAACAGTAATTTTTCACAATTAAGTTTATTTAATTTCAGAAGCTATATTTGGTTTTTTGGTATTTATTTGCATGTTTTCAAGTAAATATCTCTGTTTAAATTTTTGCACATAGTAATTATTTTTACAGAGAGTAGAATGCTTCTGAAAATTAATTTTTCTCATGATATTTGATGTTTTTCCGCTGCGTAATTTATTCTCTAGTTAAATTGAACCAAAGGGATATTTAATTAGAGAAGTAGAAATATTTTATATTCAGTTTTATGATATTGTTATTTTTTGGCCAAAGCTGATAATTACAATATTATAAATATTCTTGTTCAAGTTATTATGCATTTATTCTATTTTCTGCCCAAAGGTGATATAGAATTCATGTAGAAAGCATGTTGTATGTGTTGATTTTGACCAAAGTTAAATTAATACATACAATATTTAATTTTATTATTGTTCTCACCATATTTATGTCTAAATTTCAGGCCCAAATGCTATGAGCTACGTAGCTGGTATCCCTATGCTGGTTGGAAGCAACTATGGAGAATGGCGCACGCAGTTCAACCTGGCAGTGGTGATGACAGACATTGACACCGCCATGAACTACCCATATCCGGTACTCCCTGAGGCACCGGTGCGTGCACAAAATGAGTCTGATGAGGCATTCGCGGCACGAGAGCGTGACCACGCGCCCATTAGAGCAAATTATGATCTCGAGAAGAGAAAATGAGATATCTCAAACAAGAAGTGTCTACTGATCATGCGGACAAAGATGGCAGAGGCCATAAGGAACTCTATCTCAGAAAAGAATGCAGAGGGTGTTGCTCTCACTGCACCTGAGTACATGGCACTAGTGGAGACTCAGTTCACTGGGTCGTCCAAGACTTATGCCATGACGCTGATTGATCAGTTTCTGAACTCAAAGTATACAGGTGGAGGTGTGAGAGAGCACATCTTGAAGTTGAGCAACCTACATGGGAAGTTAGCTGATTTGGACATGAAGCTGCCAGATGATTTTCTTGTCCATACAGTTTTTCGCTCGCTTCCACCTGCATTCTCCAACTTAGAGATCACTTATAATTCCTTAGAAGAAAAATGGGATATTCAGAAGCTCATAGCACGCTGTGTCCAAGATGAGGACAGGATGATTGCACAGAATGGTGGACAGGTAAACTATGTGCACCATCAGCAGAAGAAAAAGAACTTCCTAACAAGAACTTTAAAGCCAAGAACCAGTGGGAGAGTGGTCCTTCAAATGCTCCCAACAAAGACAAGGGCAAGGCACTAGTGCAGTTTGATTGCTCAAACAAGCCACAAGACAAGAAAGAAGTTGGCAAAAATGAGTGCCTGCATTGTGGGAAGGCAGGACACTGGCAGAACAAGTGTCCTGAATGGCTTGAAATGATGTGGAAGAAGGGTGAGGATTTTATTACTTTTGTAGATGAATCTCTATTTTTAAGTTATGATAAATCTACTTGGTGGATTGATTCAGGTGCAACTACTCACGTTGCTAATTCTATGCAGGGATTAAGTATGAGCCGGATGCTGCAAAGAGGAGAAAGAGGAGTTAAAGTTGCAAACGGCGTTGAAGCTGGAGTGGAGGCGATAGGAGAACTCCCCATCAAGTTGAAAGACGGCTTCACGCTTCAGTTGCACAACGTTCTTTATGTTCCCTCTTTGTGCAGGAATTTAATTTCAGTTTCATGTTTATCAGACGATGGTTTTAAGTGTTTATTCGATAGCGAACGATGCTTAATCATGTTGAATAAAGTTTGTGTGGGTCTTGCCTTCCGACAAGACAAACTTTATAAGTTATCTACTTATGATGATTTGTATGCATGTGAAGATGTGTATGCAAGTACTAAGATTGTGCATGAGATTGAAAATATATACTCGTCTACAAAAGTAACCAAGAAGCGGAAAAGAATTGATGACGTTTCATCGAAATTATGGCACTGTCGTTTAGGCCACATTTCGAGGGGGAGAATGGAACATTAGTTAAAGGATCAATTCTTCCACCGCTACAATTCTCAGACTTAGAACAATTTATTGATTGCATCAAAGGCAAATACGTTAAGCAAGTAAACAAAGTAGCAAAACGAAGCACGGGAACCTTAGACATAATACACACAGACATCCGTGGTCCGTTTCCCGTTGCATCAGTGGATGGTTTTGACTCGTTCATCACATTCACAGACGATTACTCTCGTTATGGTTATATTTATCCAATAAAACAAAAGTCAGAAGCGTTGGATAAATTTAAGATATTTAAAGCTGAGGTTGAGAATCAGCTTAATAAGAAAATAAAATTAGTAAGATCAGACCGTGGGGGGAGTACTACGGTCGACACACCCCGTATGGCCAAATTCCAGGACCTTTTGCAAGGTACCTTCAGAAAAATGGCATAGTTACCCAGTACAGTGCACCGGGTGACCCACAGCAAAATGGAGTAGCTGAAAGGAGAAACCGTACCTTGATGGATATGGTTAGAAGCATGATAAGCTATTCCACTTTACTAGTTAATTTGTGGATGGAGGCTTTGAAGACTACCATTCACATCCTAAACAAAGTGCCTAGCAAAGCAGTTCCTACAACACCTTATGAACTGTGGACGGGTAGAGAACCCTCTCTCAGATATATGCGTGTATGGGGCTGCCCCGCTGAGGCTAAGATTTTTAACCCAAATATTGGGAAGCTAGATCCCAAGACAGTCAGTTGTTATTTCATTGGCTATACTGAAAAGACAAAAGGGTATCGTTTCTATTGTCCTAATAGACACACAAAGTTCGTAGAAACGAGACATGCAGTTTTTCTGGAGAATGAAATGATCAGGGGGAGCATGGCTACTCGGGAGATAGATCTTGAGGAGAAGAGGGTTTTTGCACCTTTCCCAATGATTCAAGAACCTTTTTTCGAGTTACCTGTGTCAATTCCAACAGTGGAAGCCACTGTGACACCGGTACAAGCTCCTAGTCCTGTAGTGCCAGCAATGAATGAGAATGTGGAACCTATTCCTCAAGTTGAACCAATTGTGGCACAAGATGTTGAACCAGTTATTGCTCAAGAAATAGAACCTCAACAGCCTGTGGTTCCTGAAGTACCGGTTGTTGAGCCAGCTGCTGATCCAGCTGGAGGAGGACCGAGAAGGTCTACAAGAGTGAGACGCTCAGCCATTCCTGATTGCTATGAAGTTGGCAACTTAGAAGAATTTCAAATGGGGGTGATCCCGTCACATTTGAAGAGGCTATGAGAAGCGCTCAGTCTGAAAAATGGCTTGAAGCCATGCAAGAAGAAATGAAATCAATGAGGGCCAACAGAGTTTGGGACTTAGAAATAATTCCTAAAGGAGCCAAATCAGTAGGCTGCAAATGGGTCTACAAAACAAAATGTGACTCCAAAGGGAATATTGAAAGATATAAAGCGCGACTCGTGGCCAAAGGGTTCACACAAAGAGAAGGAATAGATTACAATGAGACGTTTTCTCCAGTCTCGTGTAAAGATGCCTTTAGAATCATAATGGCATTAGTGGCACACTATGATTTAGAATTACATCAGATAAATGTAAAGACAGCGTTCTTAAACGGGGATCTGTTTGAAAACGTCTACATGACTCAACCTAAAAGTTTTGTTGTGTAAGGCAAAGAAAACATGGGATGCCGCCTAAGAAAATCCATTTATGGATTAAAACAAGCTTCTAGATAGTGGTACTTGAAGTTTGATGAGACAATTAAGAAATTTGGGTTTAAGGTAAATATAGAGGACAATTGCATCTATGCAAAGTTTAAGAATGGAAATACATTTTCCTAATCCTATATATGGATGATATCCTGCTTGCTAGCAGTGATACAAGAATGTTGCAAGAGACAAAAATGTTTTTGTCCTCTAATTTTGATATGAAAGATCTTGGTGAGGCTTCATATGTTCTAGGCATTGAAATTCACCGAGATAGAAGAAACGGGGTTTTAGGACTATCGCAAAAGACATATTTGTAGAAGATCCTAAAGAAATATAATATGCATGCGAGTAAAGCCACACCTACACCGATAGTGAAGGGCGATAAGTTTGGGGACTTCCAACGCCCCAGGAACCAATATGAGATCGATCAAATGAAAATGGTTCCATATGCTTCAGCAGTTGGTAGCTTACAGTATGCACAAGTGTGCACTCGTCCTGATTTAGCATATATCACCGGAGTACTCGGTAGATATCAAGATAACCCAGGCATAGAGCACTGGAAAATGGCAAAGAAAGCTTTGCGGTATGTGCAAGGCACAAAAGACCTCATGCTAATATATAGAAGATCTGATTCTCTAGAGATAAGAGGATATTCAGATGCAGATTTTGCGGGAGACAAGGATGATAGAAAGTCCACGTCAGGTTATGTATTCACTCTCGCAGGGGGAGCTATTTCGTGGAGAAGCTCTAAACAAACTCTGGTTGCATCATCTACGATGTATGCAGAGTTTATAGCATGCTATGAGGCAACGTTGCAGGCCAAGTGGCTAAAGAAATTTATACCCGACTTGAAAGTGGTAGATTGTATTAATAGACCACTTAAAATGTACTGCGATAATGAGCCCGCAGTATTTTACGCTCACAACAACAAGTCGAGTAATGCTACCAAACCAATAGAGATAAAGTTCTATGTTGTGAAAGATAAAATCCAGGATCACACCATAAGTCTGGAGCATATAAGTACGAAAAATATGCTAGCGGATCCGCTCACTAAAGGCTTACTACCCAGTGTGTTTAGAGAACACATTACCGGTATGGGTTTAAAGGAAAGCCTTATGATTACTGGATAATGGCCCGAGTAATGGTCCTTCGTAATGGAGAAGTTTATTGTGGCTGATTAATCTAATTGAAATGACAATTTTGATGACTCATGCTCAATGTGCTTTTTTGTTATGAAGTGGATGTCAGGCGAAGAGCTTAAGGTAAGAAAACATACGGTGAGATTGAGGGGGAGATTGTTAGGTCGATCTCCACCACCACGGCCCAAAGGCCGTGATGGGCTCGGTCCACGCACCCTTATCGGGGGAGCCCAACCTAGCATTGGTTGGTGGGCCCCTGTTGTACATTGCTATAAAGAAAGGGGTGGGGGCTAGGGCACGCGACACGAGGTTCACCGCGCCGCCAGCCACCACCCCAACACACCCTACCGATCGAGGGGCACTGGAGCAACGGGAAGCCGACCACCGCCGCCGGCGACTTCCGGGTGGATCCGGAGGACCCATTGCCACCGCCCCGATCTCAACCGGAGGCCACCGCGCCGCCAGCGCCTCCTCAACCCGCGGCCGCCCCTGCGACCGTCACCGTCGCCATGGCCGCCGTCGACCCCGTCGCCACCACCAACGGTCTGCGCATCCCCTTCTTTCCCCTCTAGGTGTATATGCTCTAGATCTAGATGTTGTTCATGCATGTATAAGTGTTAGCCATGTTTTACCCTATTATCAAGTTATACCCGTGATTAATCTACTGCTAGTTGATCCTAAATGTTCTATCACTCTGGACCTCGATGGTTTAAATAGAGCCCACCTAGTTTTGCTACCTAAAAAGAATGGAGCACGCACGGCAGATGCTTTTAGGCCCATCTCGCTCCAAAATTGCCCTATGAAGCTTTTCACCAAAGTTATGGCAAATCGCCTACGTGCTGCAATCCCGACAATTATTGATGCTGATCAAACTGGTTTTGTTCATGGACGTAGCATCGCCGAAAATTTTATCTATGCTGCAGATGTCCTCAGCTGCTGTCACAGACGCAAGATAGCTACAGCCGTTCTCAAGTTGGATTTCAAGAAAGCGTTTGACTCTATAGAATGGAGCAGCTTGGACACGATCTTGCGTGCTCGGGGGTTTGATGATAGATGGTGCGGATGGGTTGAAAAAATTCTGTCTAGTGGTCGCACTGCTGTAATGCTCAATGGGGTTCCAGGCCCTTGGATCACTTGTCGCCGTGGTCTGAGGCAAGGTGACCCTATATCGCCTTACCTTTTCATTGTAGTTGCAGATGTGCTTCAACGTCTGATCAAATGTGCCTCTGCTAATGGCGAGCTAAGTCACCCAATTGATCCACGACTTCCATGCCCAGTGCTCCAATACGCTGATGACACGTTAGTTATTATGAGAGGGGATGCGAGATCCATGGCTGTCCTCAAGACCAACCTTGATAACTTCTCTGCTGCAACAGGACTTACCATCAACTTCCACAAATCAACTTTTGTGCCTATGCACGTCTCACCTGATGAAGCCGCAAGTATGGCAGCAATCCTAGGCTGCAGCATTTCCACCTTCCCACAAACCTATCTTGGGCTACCTCTCTCGCCGCACAAACTTCGTGTCTCTGATTACCAGCCACTAATTCAGAGTTTTGATCGCTACCTCTCTGGATGGAAGGCAAAACTTCTTAGTTCAGGAGGCCGGATGATCCTCATTAACGCAGTTCTCAGTGGCCTAACCACCTACTACATGTCCTCACTCCTCCTCCCAATCACGGTGCGCGAGATGTTGGATGCACGACGACGTGCCTTTCTCTGGACAGGGGAGGACAAATGCAATGGTTCACAGTGCCTGATTAAGTGGGAGAAGGTGTGCATGGCCAAGGATTGTGGAGGTTTGGGGATCAAGAACCTAGAAGACCAAAATCACTGCCTTCTCATGAAATTTGTGCACAAGATCCATGACCCATCTCCCTTGCCATGGAAGAATTGGTTCCTAAGGCACAATACTGATGAAGACTCCTTCCTTGGTCGGATCATTCAAACTGAACTGCAGCGCTACCGTTCTTTGACTGCTGTTCAAATTGGCAATGGCAAGCGCACATCCTTCTGGCACGATCGTTGGTTGTTTAGTACCTCTCTAGCTGACACGTTCACCGCTCTCTACTCCCACTGTACGCAACCGGATATTTCTGTCCACAATGCAGTGAGGAGCAATCTCACAGCTCAGCTCCAGCAACGTTTAACTAACGCAGCGACAACAGAGAAGGGGATGCTCCGAGATTGCTTGCAGATGATTTCCATCACCAACGAACATGACCATCGTCACATGGACGGTAAGCCAAATGAGGGATTCACGGCACATGGCGCTTACTTAGCTCTTCACGTCAATGACATTAGTGCTCCTGATGTCTCTCGCATCTGGAACTCAAAGCTACCAGGGAAGGTTAAGTTCTTTGGATGGTTACTCTACTTCGGCCGGTTAAACACAAGGGCGAATCTGCACTACAAAAAAATCAGAACTCTAGAGGAATCGTTCTGTGAACTCTGTAATGGCGTTCTGGAGACGGATGACCACATCTTTGGCCAGTGTCCCCGCGCAGTGGACACATGGGCACATCTAGGCATCATGCTGAGAAGTGGTGAGCACCGGACGGACGCCATGGCTCATCGGCTGCTTGTTGCAATTACCGTACCACGTGCATACCGATGTTATGCTGCTTATCCTATGGCACATATGGAAGGCAAGGAATGCAAAGATCTTTTACCAGCAGGATATCTTTCCTTCAACAATTCTACGACGAGTCATCAATGACCTGGAGACATGGAGCTGTCGGTACAAAAAATTGACTTCAGAAATCTTTGTATGGAAAGATTTTCTCTCATCTTGCGTCTAAAACCAGGGGTCCTTCCTCTTCTATGCCCTTGTATAACCCTCCTGGTATGCCAGGAGTTTATGTTGTAACAGACTCTCTTCGATCAATGAGAATGTAGGTGGGGATCTTCCTCCTGAAATTGTTCGAAAAAAAAGCCCCCGAAGCTACAAGGAAGGCCCCCAGGTGCAGCGTATGCAGCTATATGCGTATAAGCTGGCGCGTGTATGCGCGTCACGGTACCAACGCAAACAGCTAGGAGCTGGCGTCTGGCGACAAAGCAAGCGACAGGCCAGCAACTGGGATTTTTTTTTTCATTTTTCCTTAAGGCCCTGATTAACCCTCACCTGCTCAACTCAAGATAATTAGGCAATCGGTTTTTGATTTATGAATGACGATAGGCATTGCACGTTGATTGCAATAGGTAACTAATAATACTGTATTTGATTGGACACCGGTAAGGAAGGATGACATTTGGAATTTATGAATGAATGACGATAGACATTGCACGTTGATTTCTGTAAGTTAATCAATGCATGTCTTTAGCTTTACGCTAGTTAGCTCTTTAGAAACTAACTATTATTTCTTTCAATTGACAACAACCTTTTAAGAGTAATCATCTGCTACAAAATCTTTGTCTTGATGAATTGCTAATTTTTTTACTAATATTATTGAAAGAGTTTGGATTTTTAGTGCCGCCTGGGCCTCTAAAATCTAAGACCGGCCCTGGCTGAGTCCCTTTTCTCGGTGGAGTTAACTGCCTTCATGGCAGGTGTCAACCACCGGCAAGTCTAGAAAAGTTAGCTGGCTGAGTCCCTTTTCTCGGTGGAGTTCTATTTGTTAACTGCCTTCATGGCAGGTGTCACCATCACAGCAAGTATTACCAACTAGCGAGCAGCGAGCGACTTCCTACGTAGAGAGAGAAAGGAAGAGAGAGAGCGCGTGCTGGATCAATGGGCATTAACATTAAGTGCTGGCGGGTCCATCACCACGTCACTGTTTCATAAGCCCTGCTCTCAGCAAGTTTAGACAAGTTAGCTTTGGTTAATGCGTGTCAAAGTTAGCTTTGGTTAATGCGTGTCAACGTCTAGCATGGGGGGCCCCCTCTCCCTCCGCCGGCCCGGGTGTGTTCTGTGTGCAATTGGCTCCGTCGTTCATAAGTTGATAGGCCTTTCATTCTTACTGGCCGGACTACATTCTGTTTATTGGCCTGGTATAGCCCAATTCAACGAGCTACTTTGTCACAATATTTGGTTTTGTAGCAATAAATATTGCAAAAATATAGGTGTCTTTTTTTTCTTTTGAGGGCCAAAATTTAGGTGTGTTTGTAGTGCACAATGTGCCTGTCATAAAACTTTAAGCAACTTGCCAACACGACAAGTTTCTCAATTCAGCAAGAGACCAACATGATTCAAATACCAGTGGTTAAAAAAAAACTCTTAT
The DNA here is from genome assembly GCA_015476505.1 of Urochloa ruziziensis. NCBI lineage: Eukaryota > Viridiplantae > Streptophyta > Magnoliopsida > Poales > Poaceae > Urochloa > Urochloa ruziziensis. The sequence continues at coordinate 29,091,569 of CM027126.1, read as the reverse complement.
AGCGACTTATGTACTCCGTAAACATCTATTGGTCCAAAATATTCCACCGCCCTTGGGCTGAGTAAAGATATACATCTGTCCGGTGAGGAGTACACGTGTGGCGTTGGAGGTGCGGCCATAGTACGCGGGCGGGGGTCGGAGGTGCAGAGATTTGCGTCGCAATCGCAAGTGCGGCCAATCCCATCGCCGGAGAGGAGAGTTCGACGAGTGTGCAGGCTCGGCCAGATCCCGCGATTTGCAACAGGAACTTGCGGAAAGACGCGAGGGAACGAGCTTCCACCATCTCCCGTCCGATTCCACGAAGCGCCAAACTTTGCACGGCTGAGGCCTCGTTCGGTTGTTCAGGGTAGATGCCAGGCCTGCTTTTCACCCTGGTCAGGATCAAGTGAAACCTGCTGTTTCACTGCATCCTGGTGAACAGCCGTTCCTGGCCTGGATTAAAATCGTAAGTTCCAAAATGGGCGTTCGGCAACACAGGAAATCAAAACAAGGCTTCAACAGGATTTCAACTGGAGCAGGGAATCAAAATGTGTGTTCGGCAACAACAGGCAACAGGATCCCACAATGCACCATTGACAATAATTTAATACACCTCCTCTCTAGCTTTTGAGACCAATTCCTGTCTGGTTTTCTTCTTATCGCTAACTGGCAAATATTCATGAGGAAAATGGTTCACACTCACAGTTCACACTCCAACATGGATCCAGAGCATAACCAATCTGTTCTAGCAGAGGCAAATGGTTCACACTCACAGTTCACACTCCAACATGAAAAAAAACAAAGGTTACAGTTTTTGGTTCCATGGCAAGCAAGAATAATGAACATCCGAATGTGATTTCTCTCAGATGAAACTGTGTATTTGCACTCCTTCAGACCAAACTGTGAATTTGCACCCCTTTCGGACCTGGAACAAAATCGCAGAGCTCAAAACCAATCGAAGGCCATCATGACAACAGATAAGTGGCATGAGGACAATGCATCAGAACCAAAATAAGTGGCATGTTACATTCAACCTCTATTTTTTATTTTTAAATTGAATAGCAAAATTCTATCTGAATACCAAACATGTTACATTCAACCTGATAACCAAAGATTAGCAGGGCCTGACTCTTTCATCTACTCGCAACAAAAGAATACCAAACATGAAAGATTAAAAATTTAAGCATTTAAAGTGTGTAAATAGGACCCTAGTTCACAGCTACCTATACAGCAATATCAACATATCCAAATCAAGTCATGAAGAGAAAAACAAAGGAAAGAATTGCTCAGCTAAGCAATTCTTCCTCACCAAGAACTAGAGTTTTCAAATTGGGGCACAAAGAATGGGTACAGACTACCAAAGTTTGTTTGTTGTACATCAATTGATCATACCCGCAATTGCTTAATTATGATCAGTCTGCAAAGATCAACTCAAGTACACACGAATGCTTTTGACTAAAACAGAAAAACATCAATGCTTTTGCCTAAGTATAGAAATTTGTTTCAGTAAATATGCAACCCCCACCCACCTCCAAAACCTCTGCACTAAAAATCCTATTGCACCTCAAATCTGTCGTGAGGAAAATAAACCCAAGTGAGGAAATTAAGGAGAGAAGCAGTTTACCTGTTAAGCCATCTCACTTCTAAGCCAAATCATGGCAGTTTCTTGATCTAGTTCACTAGCAGATATGAAAGCCTCTCTGTTATCTTTGCTCTTGATGAATACTGCATATGCTTTTGCCTTTTCTTCTCTTGTCATTTCCATTGCGTTCAGCAGTGAGATGCATCTTGTTATTGAGAAATCAGAACCTTGAGCAGCATCTTTTTCTCTTGCCTCCCTTTCTCTTGCCTCCCTTTCTCTTGCACGATCTGCAGCTTCATCTTCTGCTTGCTTGGTCCTCATTTCTAAGAATGCCCCCATTATGCCTACTATGTGCTCATTTTTTCTAGGCCTCTTTGGTTTCTTATGTTGTTTTTCTAGGCCTCTTTGTGCTCATTCTTTCTAAGACTGCCGTGAAATTTACACACTCAGTCAACTGCGAGTGCAGCAAGACTATGACATGCAGAGCCCACTCTAACATTAAGCTATATTAACTCTAACATTATGCTTGTGCAAAGTGGTAGCCACTTTAGAAGGCAAAGGAACAATCTTCTGATATGAAATGTAGCAAAAGGACACTACTGACCACAATTGCACATTAAGATAAGATTTCAATACTAAAACCAAGCTTATTGGCATTATCTACACCCAGAAAAAAAAATATAATTCCTTTCAGATGGACAACTACTGAAGCACAAGTAGGTGAATCTCATGGACATAACAACTACTAATCTAGCTTGGGCCATGCATCAAAATTAACAACTACAAATTCTGAGAATAAATCAAAGAGAATAAATCCACCTGCATTCTAATTTTTTAAAGGCTTGCAGATGGCTACCAGGTAAAGGATGGGAGAGAAATGGAACCAAGAGAAAGCTAGCTGCATTAGAGGTCAACTCAGGTTCATTCATTGCATAAATAAAGCCATGGGTAACCCAGCCTTCCTCCCTGAGCACATATCTCTTCGTATCGATTGGTGCTACCCCATCAAGGACCCTCCATGCCTTCATCTTGCTAAACAATCTGACCATTTCTGGCTCAAAACTAAATCTAATCGAAAGTTAGGTTACCTATGTGCTAGAACAATTCCTGATGCTAAACGTTGAAGGAAGAAAACTGAAACCACGGCTTTTTCAGATTGAAGTCAATTATACACCTGAACAAACGAACAAAGACATCAGAGACAACCAAAAAAGGGGGCAAAAATGCTTCTCAAAATCCAAATCCACTGAAGCTAGAGATCGACCATGAGTACCACACAACGGCGCCGTGTTCGCCCGGCGGCTGCATCGACTGGAGCTTCAGCACGCACTACATGTACATCGACCAACCCCCGCGTCTCCTTCCGCCGGGTCACGCAGGCATGCCGCGCCGCATCCAAGAAACGGAGGATGGAAGAGGGGAGGAAGAGAGGGCGGTGCTTACTGGCGAGAAGGCGGCGGAGAGGGGCGCAACCGGGGTTGAGTCGCGCCGCCACGCCGCCAGGTTGCGCCGCCGTCGCCTCCTCGCCCTAGCGTGCGCCTCAGTCTCGCTCGGAGAGGAACGAGATCCAGACGTCGTGAGGTGGGGATTGTATTCCGGGCCAAAAGACAAGGAATGGGCCATTCCTGGACTGTTTTCTTTCCGGACCAGTTGGAACCGAACGGCATTTTTATCATGAGCTGTTTTGAAATCCGGGTGAAGATGAAACAGGCGGAACGGGCCGTTCTGGGCCTCGTTCTGACACAAACGAACGAGGCCTGAGGGGGTTTGCATGACTCCAAATTTTTTCCCCTGACAGGGACGGATGGCTTCCCTGACCGCGGGTTAACGCCCGATCTAGACCGCATGCGCTTGATCCAGTGGCTGTCGAGGCCCACAGGGGTGAAATACCGTCCATCCACTGGCCGCCATCGTCCACCCCGGTCGTCGAAGCCCGCTTTGACCGCTCGCCGGAGCTCCGCGGCGGCCTGGGATGGGAGCACCTAGGTTTCGTCCCTTACGAAGCTCGCGGTGCACCCGCCAATGTCCACGGAAAGCGAGGAAGAGGCAACATACGAAGCTCGACCAGCAGAGCCGGTGTCGGCTGGCCCTCGCCAGGGCATTTGGTATGGAAGCCGATAGTGTCCGCTGGTCGTGTCCCGCGCCGCTTGCCTCCATCAATCTCGTGCAGCGCCGCCGCGTCGGCGCAGGACAAGCGATGGTGGGACGGGAGCGTAGGGCCGGATGTTCTGCGCAGCGCGCCGGGCACGCGAGCGCTAGTTCATCCGGAGATGCTCCCTCGCGCGGCCGGCAGGGCCCTTCTCGGTCGATGCTTGCGAGAAACACACGGCTCACCACTAACCCTGACGACGTCGTCCGCGCTCGTTTGCTACCTCGTTATGGCGCCGTTGACGTTGTAGCGTGTAGGCGTGTCGCCGGCGGCTGCACGCCGGAGGTCGCCGGCGGCTTCCTCACTCCTTGTCGCCCGAAGCGACCACGAGCGCGACATGGCGCGGATCATACATGTCCTGACAAGCTTGGGAGTTTTAACTTGTCCAATTCATGTATTTTGGCACATTACTGATGCAGACAGCTGACCTTGTCTGTCATCCCCATTCCACTGGGCAAAGTTTTTGAGAGCAATGGTATTTGGCCTGGGGTTCCAGAGCAAATTATCTGAAATGAAATAGTTCATTTCACTTTGGTCGCCTCAATTTTTGTTTGCTTTTTTGTTTGGCCACGAACGCCAGTCGCCTTAACAGTAGTACACTGTACAGGCACAAATCCAATCGTGCGGTTGATGAGAAGGATTTTGCTGAGCTAAACACATGTCATGATATTCATTTAGCTTGCACATTCACCTACCTGAAGGTACAGTATTAATCAAGTTGTTACCTTGCAACGTGGCGTACATGGATCAGAGCATAGGCAAAAAGAAAAAAAAAAGATCACGAGATCCATGTGGGGGCACGCATTGCATTTGCATTGCATGCTGGTTTCGGTTTGAGGAGATGCTATGCGGCAGCACTGGGATTTGCCGGACGAGGAACAGTGCAACAAGCTATTGCCGGAAACCTTGTTGGTTACAGTGATTGGTCTGGGTGTGGATGCAGGCGCGAAATTGCTGTTGTTGTTGTGGCGAGTATGGCAAATCAGGAACAACATCACACACGAAAAGGAGAAGCTGTCGATCATGGCTTCAGTTCGTTTCCTGCAGAAATATTGGGCGGAGTTGTGTGCTATTAGGCAGCAACAGCGCATAAGCGACCCGCATGGTAAGAAGCCGGCAATTGATTCTCTAAGTGCAGGAACCAAGGAGGTGCGCCAAAGGGTGAAGAAGAGATGGGAGAAGCCAGGGGATGGATGGATCAAGATTAACGTCGATGGTGCTTTTGATAGTTCCATAGGGGATGGTGGAATCGGACTCGTCATTAGAGATAGTGGCGGTACTGCCCTGCTGTCGTCATGGCGTTATATACCAAGAGGAAGAGAAGCGGAGGAGATGGAAACAATGGCAGCAAGGGAGGGTTTGAGTCTAGCTGCAGAATGGCTCCCGCATAAAACGACACTTGAAACAGATTGCAGCGTTGTAGCAAGCGCTCTACATCGGAGAGATGGCAGGCGCTCTAACCTGCAGTTTATTCTGGAGGAGGCTATAGAAGCTGGAGCAAGGCTCCCGGAGTGGACAGTAGTTCACACAAGAAGAGAGTGCAATGGTGCGACACATGAGCTTGCACAACTGACGAAGCGGACGAAGCATTCAGCAATTTGGCATTTGGCCACGCCAGTTTGTATTGAGCAAATTATTGCTCGCGATTGTAATCAACTTTCCGAGTAATAAATAAAGCTCTCTTCTTATCGCAAAAAAAAAGGTACTACTATGGTAGAGCCAGCAGTCTGAAAATCGACCAGCAGGTTTCAGTCCGCGACATCGTTCCGGAACGGGAACGTTCCCGTTCCGGAAACAATTTAGTGTAAAAATCATTCATAAGTGCTGATCCTCGTTCCGGGGACGTCGTTCCCGTTCTCACCGTTCCGGAAACATGGCTTCTAAGGACACGGCGCCGACGACCATACATGTCCTTCCTTCCGAACGGTGCTCGCCAAGCACGACGGTGGAGGTGGAGATCCACGCGGCGCGCCCGTGCGCCCAGCCATCCCTGCTGGCTCTCCGGAGCACGTACCGCCGCGTCCTGGAGTTGGTCGCCTCCCGCTCGTCCGCCACTTCCACGACGGCAACGAAGAAGAAGGACCAGGGACCAGCATGGAACACCGAAGCAGAGTCTAAGCTCTGTATCTAATAATCTGGTGTTGGGTTTTCCAAGCCCGATGACAAAGAGCCATCGTTACATGACATTGATGGCGCTGGGTGGAGTCAGTGCAAGCGGACTTCTGAACTCTAGCATGTCAGCTGCAGGCACGCGGCGCCGGAAGCGACAGGTAGCGCGTGGATGGCATGAATGCGTGTTCTGCAAATATTATTACTAGGAATATCGCTTGCTGCCTCACCACCAGTCACTCGACGCCAGCAAACGTTGTTTTGCAAGTTGAACAAGATCGCAGATGGTGTTTCGTAGACGGCCGACAAATGGTGTGTAGTTTAGCACATTACCAACTGCCCTTGTTCTTGGTCTGACAAATTAAACTTGTAAGTTTTAACTTCTCCATGGGAAGTTGTTTTAGCACATTACCAACTGCCCTTGTTTGTGATCCCCATTCCGCTCGACAAAGTTTCTGGACTGTGACTGAGCAATGCTATTCGGCTGGGGTTTCTGAATAAATTATCTTCCTGGAGTTGCTCGCCTCCCACTCCACCGAACACGACGGCTAGCATCAAACTGTCACGAAGCAGAGTTCACGTAGCGTTCTGAACGGACTAAAATCAAGCCGTACGAGCTCCCTGCTCTGAACCCACCGCCCATCCATGAATCCTCCCTGAACAATCACGCTTGGGATTGGCGGGCGATGCGCGGGGCTTCAAGGTTCCGGCGTGGAGAACGGTGAGAACTGATAATGGCGGCGGCAGACGGGCCACGGCCTGGGGGTCCTATTCGAAAAACTTGCAGCACCGACAGCTCGGCGGCGGCATGGTAGGTAATACGAGCTTGCGGCCGCACGCAACGCCCGAGCGCGAGCTTCTCTAAGGTTTTCTAGGACTAGTCAAGGTGGGCTAGGTTGGCTTCAATCCATTTTTTTGGATCGGGTTGAACCCATCTCACATTTGGTTAGGAGGGATGACTTTCAGTTTTTTGTTTGGTTCGACGGGTGAAGAGGTTCACAATGGATGCCATTTTAACACCGTTATCAATAGGACCCACTTGTCATCCGTTGGGCCCCACGTGTCATTCTCTTTTTCTTTTTCTTAGCCAACCTTATCTTCTCACACGCAGATGACAGGCGGCTCACGTGCTCCTCTACCGGAGGGAGGAGTGGTGCCCGTCCAGCGGCGGCGCTTTCCTGGGCAGAGTCCGAGCTCGCTCGCGACGGTGGGGGCCGCTCTCCCAGGCCCAGGCGGAATCGGAGCTCGTGACGAGGCGCTCCCCCAGGTGAAATCGGAGCCCGTGACGGCGACGGGTCCTGAGGAGCTCGAGCCTCCGTGCCGGCCTGGGTCAGCGAGCCTCCGCCCCGGCCGCCGGAGCTCCGCGCCATCCCCAACGCCTCTTCCCTTCTCGCGGCAATGGCGGGCGTCTCCCACCAAGGCCGGCCATAGCGCTCGAGCGAGCCTGCCTCTGCATGTCCCCGTGAACCAGTCGAGACGGCGTGAGAGGGAGCGAGGTGGATTCGATGCATCCTACTGATTTGGAGGGATGCATCCGACCTGCATCTGGGAGGTATATTCCCTCCTGGGTTGGACCCAACCCACCTATAATTTCAACCAAACAAGGGTCCAATCGGGTCGGCTCCAACGCAACTCACCTCAACCATACAAACAAACATAGCCTAAGAGCAAGTATTATGGGGCCATGTAGCCTAAGAGCACGGGTCTGATCCAACGGCTTACAGTACCAAGGGTGGACGGTATTCGAAATACTGTCGACGTCCACCTCTGCGTCGGCATCGTCCGGCCCGGCCGTCTGCTTCGACTGCTCACCGGTGTTCGGCAGCGCGCGGGCTCGCTTCCCCGGACGGAGCTCAGGATGCGGCCGCAGCCGCGGCGGCGTGGTCGTCCTCGAGTGTAGGGATGACGGCCGACAGGCGATCGCGTGCGTCGCGGCTGGTGGTCACCAGCTTCATCCTCGTCCAGCCATCCCGCGGCGCCGGTGTCGCGCCACCAGTTGGTCCGGTGATGCTCCCGCGGCAGCGCCGCCGCGTCGGCGTCCGGGAGCGCGGTGGTGGGAAGGAGACTGGGACGGGTGCCCTCCACTGGCCGCCGAGCGCCATTATTGCACGGCCAGCTCCGCCGCTCCTCAACGCCTCCAAATTCCCCCGCGCGCTCCTTCTTCTTCGCGCTCGAAGCATCCCCGCTCGGGCTGGCGGCGCCGGCGCTCAAGTGATAGGGATCGAGCAAGGGATTGGTGTCCGAGGCGTGGAGGACGGCGGATGTGGCTCCGCGGCGGCGCGGTCCGGCCGTGTCCCTGACCTGACGAATAGGCGCTTTTTTTTTTTTCCTGACCAGATCGCGCGAGCTTCTCTAACGGCGAAGAGAGGACCGGCGGCGGGCGCCGCCTGCCTGAGACCCGGATGGGGACGAATCGTCTCCCTTGACCGCGGGTCAACGCCCGATCTTGGCCGCACGGGCTTGATGCAACACCTTCCAGAGACCCTAGGGGTGGACGGTACCGGTCGGCACCGTCCGCCGCCGCCGTCGCTTCGACTGCTCTCTGGCAGCCCCCGAGCGCTCAGGTCCTACCTCGCATCGACGAGGCAAGGAATGGAGTTCGACAAGCAGGACCGGCCTTCGGCGCGCCATGGCAAGGAAAGCCGGCAGCTCCTCTCCTCGCGTGCGCCGCTGGCGCCGGCGGCGGCCTACCCTGGCCGTGTCCCCGCGCTTGCCTCCGTCACACTCACGCACCCGGCAGCGCCGTCGCGTCGGTGGTGGGAAGGGGCCGCGCGCTCGCCGGCCGGCACCCGCCAGCAGCTCCGCCGGGCGCCGTGCACAGCCGAGCGTGTTAGATGCTGTGTCGAATTTTTTGTATGAATCATCGTGAGCAGTGTTCTTGCACGCCCTGCAACCTAACGCAGCGTTCAGTGCCCCTCGTGTGTCCTCGAGGTATCCACTCGTTCTGCCCGCGAGTGCGAGGTATCCGCTCGTGCGCTGTCCGCCGTTCCGTTGCGTTCAGTGACCTCGCGTGTTGCCGTGTCAGTTGTCACCCACCGGCGGCTGCGCGCTAGGTGTTCGCCGGTTTACCTGCAAAGGGATCAATTCTAGGTGTCATGGAATACGCATGAGCAGTGTTGAATTTTAGCATACCGGTAGCACAGGTGAATGACATATATATGTGCGTTCTGTGAGTGCATATATACGAACTATTGTACTAGGAAGATCTCTTGTTGTTCGCGAGTCACCCCAACACCCGCAGATTTTTTGCGAACAAGAACATAAATCGTCCTTCGCAGTTGGCTAACAAGTCGTGACTTCTGAAATTAGACGAGCCAAAGCATAAGGAAACCGTGTATTTTGAGGGTTTAATATTGGCTGTCACAAGTTCTTGGTCTGACAACCTTGTCCCTTTTTTCCGCGGCGGCGAAGAAGAAGAACAAGGGGGGCCAGCACAGAACACCGAAGCAGAGTCCAAATCTGCAGGCAGATGTGTGATGTGTCCGGGTCCGGGCTATCGATCACATTACTTTCCCCTCCTACCGATTCAAGTTGATGGACGCTTTCTCCAACGATGAAGAGGGAACCGCCATGTGTGCGTGCCCACCACCGAGCACGACGTCCCCCGCGCATGGCGCCCCCCGTCCAGCGACCGACGGGAGCCCGGCTCGCCCTCGACCTGCCTGAGTGGAGTGGCTCACGCGCGCCCTCCGTCCGTCCCGCGACCGACAGGCACCACATCGCAGCAAATGCGCATCGATCTTCCAGCTCCTTGGCTCGCCTGCCACTCCTCCGATGTCCGACGCCCGGCACAGAGTCCACCAACCTCTTGCTCTTCAAAGACCCTCTGCCCGTTTCAATCTTGGAGCACCGGCAGCTCCCCGGTCTCCTTGACGTGGCGAACGGACGCTTCTGTCCAGACCGGACGGACGGCGCGAGTCTCTCTAACGGGGACGATCGGCTCCCTTGACTGCAGGTCAATGCCCGATCCAGATTGCATGCTTTCGATGTAGCGTAGCCGTTGACGGGTGGGCCCGTCGCTCCTGCCGCCTTTGACGGCATATACCGCCGTCCACCAACACTATAACTTGGGCAGTTCCCCTCAACACCCCCCATCCACCTTTTTCCACCACCTGGCCGGTAGTGCCCTCGCCGCCTCGCCTTTCGCCCGCCACCTCCATGGCACCGGACTGGCGTTGAGGGTTTCTCGTTTGAGGCGTGAGCAGGGCGACTTGAGAAAGACGCCGTGGAGTCGGTTGTGTTGGGGAAGGAACGTGACTGGAGAATTCGCATCGGAGGGGGTGGTTTCCTCGGGCAGAACGAAAACGGGGGCGACGGTTCTGGATGGAAGAATAGAAGCCGGCTCCAAGCTTAAAGTTTTAGGGGCTTTAGCTTTTCTCTTTCCTTTTCGTTGATGTTATGTGACTGTTCATAGGGGCGGAGCTGCAGCCAGCCATCGGGGTCCGGCGACCCCGACGACTTCTGGCAAATTCCTTTGTATTACTGTTGCTTCAAAGGAAAAGACCCCATCAAAAAACAAAATCAATTTAGCTAGACCCCAGTGCCTAAAGTTTCTGGCTTCGTCCCTGAGTTGTTCAAGTACTTTGAGGATTAGGGCAGCCTGAGTGCTGTAAACAGCGTAGGTGCTGTGTGTTCGCTGTATTGGCCATAAACACTCCCTGTGAGTTGTGGAGGCCGGATTATCCTTTTTCTAAAAAAATGTCCTGGTGTCCATGTCTTCATGGAAACCTAAGGAACTTTACACTAGAAAAGAAGGCAGGGATTTGCCCCTTTATTCTTGATTTATTCCGTTGATATGCAATATTTTGCTACTATCATGAGCCCCTTTATAGTTTTGTACAAGGTCTCGGGCGGTGGGAAGTGCGGCGCGAAAATCACCTACCTGCACAGGGATGGGGAGCACAAGCTAAATGGAGACGAAAAAGTCGTCTTGGTTGGTGGAACAGAGGCCGTCAGGAAGCGCTTCGTGCAGTGGCGCATTGTGCTGCGAGCAGTGGCGGAGCTACCTTGAGGCAAAACTGCCCCCCCCCCCCCCCCCCTTCCATGCAAAAATGTCTGAGGATGCAGTCTGCTTATGTCTATTATTTAGCCAATTAAACCTACAAAACCATAGTCACTCTACATCTATACTATAAAGAGTGTCACAATTGAAACGGTTTCTCACCCAAAAGTCTACCTCCGTACCCCTCACAAAGGACCCACAAATCAGGGTCAAACGGTGGCCCCGAACGACCGGGGGGGGGGGGGGGGGTAGACGCGTTTGGTCGTCACCCCCCGTTCTTTTGTGCCTCGGCGCCATCCCGCCCCCCTATTCTTTCTCACCTTGGCATTTTTGTATACCCGCTGTCTTTCTTTCCTTTTGATCGCGTTCTTTGTATGGTAATGCAATCAAGGCGCCGCTTTTCTTTCCTTTCTGTTTGTTGTTTTCGTATGAAAAAAGATACGCTGGTTTCCTTCTAAAAAAACGTCCATTTCCTTTCCTCCACCTTCCTTTGGAAATTCGACTGCCTTGCTTTCCTTTTGATCGCGTTCTTTGTATGGTAATGCAATCAATGCGCCGCTTTCCTTTCCTTTCTATTTGTTGTATTCGTATGCAAAAAGATACGCCAGTTTCCTTCAAAAAAACACCCCTTTCCTTTCTCCACCTTCCTTTGTAAATTCGCCTGCCTTTCTTTCCTTCTGATCGCGTTCTTTGTATGCTAATGCAATCAAGGCGCCGCTTTCCTTTCCTTTCTATTCGTTGTATTCGTATGCAAAAAGATACGCTGGTTTCCTTCCAAAAAAACACCCCTTTCCTTTCCTCCACCTTCCTTTGTAAATTCGCCTGCCTTCCTTTACTTTTGAGCGCGTTCTTTGTATGGTAATGCAATCAAGGCACCGCTTTCCTTTCCTTTCTATTCATTGTATTCGTATGCAAAAAGATACGCTGGTTTCCTTCAAAAAAAAACACCATTTTCCTTTCCTCCACCTTCCTATGCAATCAGGGCGCCTACACATTCCTTTTAAAATTCGCCGCTTTCCTTTCTTTATATGGCCGTGTGCATCAAGAAATTTGAATTCCCTTCTTTCCTTTTGTAGATGGCTAGCGTCCATATATGTGTTGTGTACCAGTCAAGGTTTCCTTTAAAAAAAGGAATGACATCTACGCAAATCGGGTGTCTCCTTCCTCTTAAAACTTGATTACTTACCATAGTTGTGGGTGTAACACTCTTAAAATTAAGTAGAATTAATTTAGAGTTCATTTAGATAAATACTAGATTTATTAGAATAATTATAGATTTAAAAAGAAACAAACATAGAGAACAACCTATAAATAACTATGGGAAAATAAAAAGGGATGCTTCACAATTTGAATGCTAGAATAAGTCCTTAAAACCCTAGGAAAAACTAGGAAAGGTTTGGTTCAATTTGAATTCAAATTTCCCTTTCAAATTTGAACTCAAACCCCCCATCCAAATAAATAGAAAACCCTCTCTATTCCTTATTGGGCCGGAACTTCGCTTTCAGCCCAACTGTCCCTCGCGGCCTGTCCCCGAAGTCTGTTTTGCCCCCTCAAACACCTGGCATCGTCCATCCCTTCCCCTCCTTCAACAAGCCCGCGGCCCAACTTCCTCCCTCGGCCTGGCTCACCAGCGCGGCACCTTCTCTCTCTTTCCTTCCCTGCGGCCCACTCTCTCCTTGGCCCACCGCGTCGCGCCCTTTTTCCCCCGGCCAGCAGGCCACCGCGGCCCAGCTCCGCACGCCAGCTCGGCCCGCGCACGCGGCCCACGCCGCCGGGACGACGTCACGCTGACGTCACACCGTCTTCCCCCTCCTTGCCCCTCCCTGCGGCCGCGCCAGAGCAACTGGCCGCCGCTCGATCCCCGGCCACCGGCCGGGATTCACAGCCAGAGCGTGCGAGCCACGCGTGGCAGCATCACCCGCCGCCACCGCATCGAAGGTGCGGCGCCGACCACCTTCTTCCGGCCCAAACCAAGCCGCCGCCATCGCCGACGTCACGCCAGCGGGCGCCACGCGTCGAGCTCCGCTCGAGCTCCCTCTCCTCCGCCGCGCGACATGGCCGCACCTCGCAAGCTCCCCCGGCCTATAAAAGGGCAGCTCTTTCCCCCCCAGGAGCCGCAACCGCCGCCCCGAGCTCAAGCTCGGGCTCTTGTTCCCCATCGCGAATGAGCCCACCGCCACCGCGCGCCGCACCAAGCTGCCGCCGCGGGCACCACCGCCAACGCCGCCCCGGCGAGCCGCCACCGGCACACCGCCGTGTTCCGCCACCTCACTGCCGCACTAGCAACCCCGCATCCCGCCAGCACTGCCGCACCCCTCCCCTCCACAACGTCCCCACCCCGCTCCGCCGCCGCTGAAGGGGAATTTCCCCCAGCGCCGCCGTCTGCCGGCGCCTTCGCCCGCGCCGCCACCAGGTGCGTCCCTGCCCTTCTCTTCTGCGCAACACCCTGCCACCGCACACACAACGCCACCCCGCGCCGCCGCCGCTGAAGGGGAATTTCCCCCAGCACCGCCGTCTGCCGGCGCCTTCGCCCGCGCCGCCACCAAGAGCGTCCCTGCCCTTCTCTTCTGCGCAACACGCTGCCACCGCACACACAACGCCAGCCGCCGCGGCTCGTCCCCGCACACCGCCGGCGGGCCCCTGCCCCGCCGTGTGCCAACCGCGCGCCACCACACCCGGCTGCACGCCTACCGCACTGCCACTATCCATCCGCGCCAGGCAACCCCGCATCTCCTCCTTACGCCGCGACCTCCCTGGCGCCGCAGCACTGCGCCACAACCACGCCGGCGCCGCCGCCGGCCTGCACCGCGCCGCGCTGCGCCCGGCTGTGCCATGTGGCCGCGCCGCCGCACGCAGTGCGGGTGCCCCGCGTCGCCGTCGGCGCTGCCGCCGCAACGCGCCGCCCGCCGACCGCCGGCCGCTCCTCCTTTCCCCCCCATCACCGCCGGCCATCTCGCCCCTCTTCCTCCCCTGCTCGATGGGGAAAGAACAGAGCAGACGGGAGAGGGAGAAGGCCGGACAGCCACACGCCGTTCTCTCCACGGCTGACAGGCGGGCCCGCCCCTTCCCCACCGTGCGTGGACATGGCGCATATGGACCGAAGGCCCATGGCCTCCCTCGGTCCACGGCCGGCCCATGGCCTCCTGTCGCCGGACCGCAGGTACACCCGGTCCACATGGACCGTGAGGCTTTGCCCCCGGTCCACCGCGTCCACGACGCCGGCCCACGGAATAGTGCCGTGGCTTGACCCCACCCTGCGTCAGCCCCTAGCAAATTGCTAGGTACACCCCGGTAAGTGTACACGCAAGTGTATTTAGAGCCCTTCCCTTCTTCCAAAAATTCCCCAAAAATACCCAAAAATACTAGGGATATTCCTAAGCCTATTAGTGCCATCCAATTCTTTTTAGCCAACCATTAGAAGCCAAATCCAATGAGGGTAGTTTCTAGCCGACAGAAAGCCTCCCTCAGTGTACCCGGAAAATCCCCCTTTCTCTATCTTAGCCCGATAAATCCCCAGGAAATTCCCATAAATATTAGGAATGATTCTAAGCATTTTAATATGCTTAGTTCCCTAATATTTATATCCTAAGCTTAGCCTTGCCACTAAACCACCCGAAACCCCGCCGTTACACAACGTGTAAGCCCGAAACCCCGTCTAAATCCCCGTCGTCCAACCGACCGCCCATAAACCCCCTAGGTTTCATTGAAACCCTAGCCATCATGCTGCCCAAGAAACAGATAAGGATTCTCTAGAAATCCATATCGGTCATTCGGGATTTATTCGTAGAAATCCGTATAATTTCTGAAATGCCGATAATCATCATTCTGGCCATCCTCCAAGGAATTATTTAATAATTCTCTTCCAAATCCCCATCTTGTAATCCATTAGTTATTTTATATAATTAATGGATTATTAATCCAACCCTAGCCACTAGAAAAATCCTTTGAATCCCCGCCTTGTTTCTATTCCTTATCCTTTTACGATTTGATTGATGTATTGTTATCCTGATTGTTATTTTATGTGTTTTTATCGATAGCATGACCGGGCCCCGACGAGACGCCAAGGCTCCAGGAGGCCCGAAGCCCAGCCCGGTCAACATATGATACACGCCTGCGTAAGGAACGACTAAGGATGGACAATGAAGGCAAGTGTCACCAATAATATCACTTAATCACTAAAGTTTACCTTTCTTGCAGCATAAGCTATGAGGAGGCATCACGTGGGTGAATGCCTGGCCCCGCTGTAGCCATAGGATGCTGATTGGGAGTGGAAGGAAGATCCCAATGAAGGGGATTCTGTCCTAAGAGCCACTCTGATCCCAGCTAAGGACCGGTTCACGGGAGAGTCTTTCTAGTGCCCAGTACAACCTCGCATGCCAAAAAGGCATAGCCTTCGGGAATGCCTATTTATGTGAGGCCTTGATTCACACCCCACCAGCTGAACCTAGTAATCCATCCCAAGGAAGCCGTATGATTGGCGCAGAGTGCTGACCGGCGAACTGGGACCGCCCGGTGCCGGGTCGAGCGCGCGCCAAGTCGGGAAACGGGTATACTCGAGACAGCCCCAGACCGAGGGCTGGGACTGGGCGGCACGGGTTGACTAGGATACAGGGTCAGAGACCCTGAGGGCCAGAGGCCCGATGAGCTCATCAAAAAACCGGGTTGATATCCGCGAGGCGGATGATTCGTAGCCCCTGTTTAGCCCCCAATATACACGTGGCTGGACCTAGGGAATGCTGACCAGCGATGGTCACCGGTGGGTACGAGTCTCGTAGGTCGACGCCCGCCTTCCGCGGAGGTGGGAACAGACCGAATGCGGGGTAGATAAGTATGACCTCTGCAGAGTGTAGAATCTATCTGGATAGCCGCGACTCCGCAAGAGTCCACTTAGTCAAAGCCCCCGATGATTAGTTTTACTAATTCTGTACGGGGAACCTGAGACGGCGAAGGTACCGTTGGTCAGGTTCGGGGTTTGTATACTGGGACTGGCAGGGAGGAAATGCCCCTCCAGGCCTAACCTTTACAATTTAATTAATTTAATATATTATATTATTGAATTTGTGGGATTTGCTGGGTATTTAATTCTGAATACTCACTCTTGCTTTCATTGTCACACAGGTTTAAGTCTCCAGGGCGATGAGGTGCTACAGCCCATTCCAGTGGAGGAATGAAGTGCCTAACCGCTCTCCGCTAGCTAAAACAAACGGTGTTAAATCTATTTAAAATATACGTTATTCACTTCTTCTGATACTAACTGTGATAAGATCTGTATCAGCGGCCGATCCAGGACCTGATAGGGTAATCAAGGGACGTCCCGATAAGGGGTCCCCACAGTGGGAGTCAATCAGGGAATCGATTACTTACCATAATCGTGGGCGTCCAGGTTCATCTCCTTAGCCCTCCTGCCCCCTATATAAGGCGCCCCTCCTTATTCTCAAAGCACACAATCTCTCCCTTCATTCTCATCATCTATTCAGAGTTCATATTTCTTTGCAAGGGTATCGGCGTCGAGCACGGCGCAAGGGTGGCCACGACGCTCGTCGTGTCCAAGCTCGCCAGGTAGAAGCAGAACATGCTCCGCGTTGTGATGGTGTCTAGTGCCGTCGACTGCGTGGTGTCGTTGCTCCACGACACCGGCGACGAGGAGAGCAACCTTCTCGGCCTCCCCACAATCAAAAAGCTGGCTGCGGTGCCGAGTTGCTCATGGATACATGTATCGTGAATATTTTCTTTTATATATGTTGCTGATTGTTTAAGATTTAATTATACAAAAATTTCCTTCTGTTTCTGCTGGAGGCCCATGCTTTCGATGTATGAATATATAATTTTTAATATGAGATGCTATTGAATAATTTTAATATGCGATCTAACAAAAGTATACATTATTTTACATACTTATTTCTTAAAAAATTAAGATTTCTTTTAATTTATGTTATTTTTATAACACGTGCCTGTGGCACGTGCCAACCTACTAGTGCTAATTAAAATTTGGCAAATTGCCCTCCATACACGTTGCTCCACGCTCCGCCACTGGCTGTGAGGAAGGAAAACATATATATAGGGCAAAACTCCAATCGTCCTCCTTAAACTTACTCATGGTTCAATATTTTCGTCTGCCTGCAACTGACCTGACAAGGGGAAATAAACGATCCAGAGGGGTGCATGGGGCTTAAGCCCCCTACCTGTTCATGTGTCCACGCGCCTTACCGTCCACATGCCCATAAAACAAGAACACGATCGTGTTGTAGTAAGAGAAGGGCGTGGCATGCTTAGACGGTGGTCCCATAGAGGTCTGTGCCAGCGGCACTACGGAGCCAACACCCGGTGAAAGCCGAGGATGCACCTTGCAGGCTAAGATATAGGTATATCATTCCATGTATAAAAGAGGTCAAATCTTATATTCTTATGTATACATACTCATTCGTGACATCCAGAGTCATCGTTATAAAGTTTGGGGGACCTTGTTTGTAATATTCAGTCTCAACATTTTGGAATAAGCACAAACATCCACTTCCTCCATGTAAATAGAGCCTAACTAGTAAGATGGCCCGCGCAATTTGCGCGGGTAGCTAGTTTTTTCCATATTGATATTTGGGCTTTTCTTTATATGAAAATGATTTCATTCATATGATTTTGTTTTATTTTTTATTTTGTCTAAATACAGAGTCCGAACTAAGGTATCATATTATTTATTATCATATTTGTGGCATAGAAACCTGTGTTTATGATAAAAAGAAATAAATCATGTTATAGGAACATGTATTTCTATTTTTATTGAAAACAATATATTTTTGTCATATAATATGAATTTTTGTTAGAGGATTTTAGTTGCGATGATAAATAATTCTCAGGGTTTAAGAAGAAGATATGGGTAAATTAGAAGTTTTTATATGCCCCGTTGTTGAGAGAAGGTGTTGAATGTTGTCCATTCCTACTCATTAGCCCAATTATTATGTATTTATTATCAATTGGGCTAGTTCATACTACTTTTTTCTGAACCATAGATGTAGACGCTTAGATACATTATGCATATTGGACTTGTCTCTTCAATTATTTTATTGGTGGATTCATTGATTTGCATTGTATCTTCTAGACATGGAGGCGTTGTGTCTTCACTTATTACATACTCGTGGTGTCAATAGGTTGACCTCTTTGAACATCATCCACTCTTATCTGTTAGTTGGTTGTTTGCTTCATTTTCTAAGGCGTGTTGTACTTTTCCATCAATATGGTAAATAGATCCCTTTTTATGGGCTACTCTCTTCACAATTTCATTTTTTTTAAGATTATATAGAAATTTAAATCAATGATTGTATTATTTATGAAGATAAAATTTGTTGTAACATACAATGACTAAATTTAGATAGAGTATTGGGTCATCTTGAATGTCTTTAAGTCTTTACAGAAAATATTTTATAGAAATTTATCTACAATGATCCGATATCATTCTTAAAACTTTTTAATTTTTCGTTTACATGCAAGGATGCGTCCAAGAATGCATGCCCACGTGTCTTTGTTGTCCTATCCCTCGAGATCATCTTTCTCTTTGCTTTCTTTTGTATCAGTATTACAACGGAATAAATGAAGAACACAGACATGAAGGAAACATATTATTAGACATTATTAGGTTTATTTTCTTGTACATGAGTTGCTCTTCTCTTTTACCATGTGTGCCAGATTTCTATTAGTATTAGATCTGAGCATTTTTATACCCCGCCTTGCCCATCGAGTTTTGGCCCGCCCACGACCTTTTGTGGGATGGGCTTGGACAGAGAAAATGAAGTACAAAATTTGTTTGGGCCGAGCTATTGTTTTTAATTATTTTTGCACTAAAAGTAAATGGGAAACCCGATCCCAATTTGACCGGAAAAATAGGCATGTTGCTTCCTATATATGGGACGGGCGTGAGCACGAATTTTCAACCTACCAGGATACTGTAGGCCCGGTCTGGGTCGCAAAATGCTCAAATCTAATTAGTATTAGAGCAAAATAAATGAAACTCAAACAACAATGAAACATACTGTTAGATCAAATTTCTTGTCCATGATTTGCTCTTTTCCTTTACCGTGTGTGCCAGATTTTGAAAATTGATGGTGAAAAGAAGCCATCATGCTGGACCTTATTGTTCGAGTGTTGATGGCCTCCCGCCTTTAGTTTGGACATGCTTGCTTGCCTGCCTAACACTCGTGCTGCTTTGGCTATAATCCAACTTGTCGCGGCTACACAAACTAATGCTGACAATGGCTGTCATGAATGGATGGGCAGGTTGCTAGTCGAAGTAAAATTATTTGACCATTTCAAGTTGCTACTACTCAGGGTTCATCATCACATATGAAATTGTAGTTCTTATATGGTCAGGGGCTACATGTTAGCTAGCTCGTGTGCTCTTGGCCTCGCTTGCACTACGTTGCCTGCTAGCAAGTACTACTTATCGCGTGTGGACATGTAGATGCACACGCTCTAGGCCTCAGGTCCTCATAAACACGGACATGCGACTTTATAGCAGCATCCAGCGGAGGCATACGGAGAGGGGAAGAAAGGCTGCGAGATGAACAATACAATGAAGAAGATGGCACTGGATGAAACACGTGATGGAATGAAAAATATTCATCCTTGTTTAGAAATTTATCACCCAACTTTTAAAATAGAGAAAGCAGTTTGTAGTTGTTTTGCTTGCCAATTCGTTAAAAATTAATAGATATTTTATTTAAAAGAATCTGAATTTAAAAATTTGATAGTTGCATTTGACACGAAATCGTAATCAACTCGGCTAATCCTAATTTTCTTATTTTTTAATTCCAAAATTAACTTTAAAAAATCTGAATTTAACAATTTAATAGTTGTATTTGACACGGACTCGTAATCGACTGCGGCTAATTCTAATTTCCTTATTTTTTAATTCCAAAATTAACTATTACTAATTGTATTTTGCACGGGCTTTCTGGATGAGTCTAGACCATTAGATCTTCATAAAATCCGACGATCTATATTCTTCTCTTTTTTAGATTAATGTGGGAATTTTTTGGCCCTCTCGGTGAATCTGGTGGCTTCTTTTGCTTCTGCTTTATTAAGATGATAGATTGCACTTTTGTCGATCTGGTAGATAGATCCATTTGCCATGGGTAATGTTCCCCCTTGTTGTCTACACCTAGCCTACACCTAGCCTACACCTAGCGGCCAATGCTACTATGCCTTCTGATCTCCATATTTTCTCTCACCAATAGATCCACCCATTATCTTCTATCTCAAGGCACCTAGACAGCATATTTTCAGGCATATATTGACTGAGTTTTTTAGGCCAGGTCGAGCTTGCAAAATGCTAAAACAACAATGAAATATACTATTAAGACATTTTTTTCATGAGTTGCTCTTCTCTTTTACTATGCGTGCCAAATTTTCTTTTTCTTAGTGAAAGGGCCTCTAGCCTAGTGGTTAGAGCACCTGAGTAGCATCTAGCAGACCCAAATTCGACTCCCTGTAGGAGCGAATTAGCTGATTCTGAAATAAAAAAATATACAAAAAATAGGTTGGGGCTTCCCCTACTGACTTCAGTCAAAAAAATTCTTTTTCATAACACAATTTCATTTTTTGTCCTCCCTTGTGGTTATGCTGGCGAGGTTAATAGTCTATGTACCTCAGGGTTGGCTGTATTCGCATTCCTTCATACCGGTGAAAAGAAGTCATGATGTTGGATCTCGTTGTTCGAGTGTCGATGGCCCTACACTTATGTGTTCGTCCCCTCCCCATGACCGCATGACATTATAGCTAGACCTCCCCATAATGGTGCTCATATAGGAATGATCAAATTATTTCTACAACAGCGCTATGCTTGTCATGAATAGTTGCTATTTAGAAGCAACATCCAAAAAAAGGTGGCATGTAGGTTAACATATATTCTAATATCAATGTTCAAGAAATCTCTTTTAGACTAAGCTCATATGTGCTTGCGTGCCTGCCTAACACTCATGATGCTTTGCCTATAATCCAACTTACCGCAGCCATGTAAACTAATACCGACAATTCTGCCATGAATGGCAGTCCTTAATAGTCAGGCCGGTGGTCGAGCCCTACCGCCATAGTATGGATGAACGGGTTGCCAGTCAAAGTGAAATTATTGGACCATCTCAAGCTGCTACTCGGTGTTCATCAACACATATGAACTTCTAGTTTGAGAGCTCGCATCATCAAAGCAAGGTGCATTGTTCTAGAATTTTTGTTTTTGTTGGCGTAGCAAGTAGCCAATCACGCCCAGGACGTTTGTTGACCATAGAATCATGCGCGGAAGCATCGATACATGGTTACCATAGCAGCCAATTGTATGAGGCGATATTAATATCGAGAGGTGCAATATGTCGGTCTGCTGGAGGGGATTCCGCCTATTATGTAACGGAGTTGTTCTCCTAATCATGTAGATATTATCCTAATGCTCCTCTCCAACCTACATTAACCATATTTCATTCTATATTTCTAAGTATAACTTAAATAATTTTATTACATAGGTATTTTGTATCCAAACTCATTAGAAATCAAAATAATTTTCTATTATTATTTTCTTAGATTTAATTCTGTATTAATTATGTGTCACATCCTTTCTATATTTACTAATCGTATGCCACATGGACTCTATTAAAAAATCTATTTTTTTACAGAATTAGCTATTTACTAAAGTTTAGATAGTCATGTCATGTTTGGATCCGAACTAATTTTTGGGCACACTTTTTTTTTTGATCGGCACACGTATTGATCAAAGTCTATCATATTTATCCTTGTCAATTGGAAAAAAAAATCCACATACGGTCAGCATGCTGCTGCTCTGCTCATGAATGCATTTTAGTTCACTGTTACTCCTCGTCAGTAGCAAAATATTGATTCCCTAAACTCAAGCACCTTGAATAAAAAAGTACAATACTAATGGTGCGTAGAAATTTAAAAAAAAACAAACGGGACTGGGTTGTGGGATAAGTTTTTTTTATGGGATACTTTAGTGTTTGCGTGTCCTAATATCCGATTTTGGCTAGTACTCCAACATGGACATTTTTGCAATGTTCTAATTTTCTTTCTCTAAATTCAAAATTAGTTATTTATTAATTGTATGTCATATGGACTCTCTGAGATAGTATACACCGTCAGATCTTCATAAAATCCTATGGTCTATATTCTTCTCTTTTTTAGATTAACGTGAGATTTTCTTGGCCCTCTCGGTGAATCTGGTGGCTTCTTTTGCAAATTGTCCAACATACACATTTCTCCAGGTTCCGCCACTGGCTGTGAGGAAGGAAAACATATATAGAGGGCAAAACTCCAATCGTCCTCCTTAAACTTACTCATGGTTCAATATTTTCGTCTGCCTGCAACTGACCTGACAAGGGGAAATAAACGATCCAGAGGGGTGCAGGGGGGCTTAAGCCCCCTACCTGTTCATGCGTCCACGCGCCTTCCCATCCACATGCCCATAAAACAAGAACACGATCGTGTTGTAGTAAGAGAAGGGCGTGGCGTGCTTAGACGGTGGTCCCGTAGAGGTCTGTGCCAGCGGCACTACGGAGCCAACACCCGGTGAAAGCCGAGGATGCACCTTGCAGGCTAAGATATAGGTATCTCATTCCATGTATAAAAGAGGTCAAATCTTATATTCTTATGTATACATACTCATTCGTGACATCCAGAGTCATCCTTATAAAGTTTGGGGGACCTGTTTGTAATATTCAGTCCCAACATTTTGGAATAAGCACAAACATCCACTTCCTTCATGTAAATAGAGCCTAACTAGTAAGATGGCCCGCGCAATTTGCGCGGGTAGCTAGTTTTTTCCATATTGATATTTGGGCTTTTCTTTATATGAAAATGATTTCATTCATATGATTTTGTTTTATTTTTTATTTTGTCTAAATACAGAGTCCGAACTAAGGTATCATATTATTTATTATCATATTTGTGGCATAGAAACCTGTGTTTATGATAAAAAGAAATAAATCATGTTATAGGAACATGTATTTTTATTTTTATTGAAAACAATATATTTTTGTCATATAATATGAATTTTTGTTAGAGGATTTTAGTTGCGATGATAAATAATTCTCAGGGTTTAAGAAGAAGATATGGGTGAATTAGAAGTTTTTATATGCCCCGTTGTTGAGAGAAGATGTTGAATGTTGTCCATTCCTACTCATCAGCCCAATTATTATGTATTTATTATCAATTGGGCCAGTTCATACTACTTTTTTCCGAACCATAGATGTAGACGCTTAAATACATTATGCATATTGGACTTGTCTCTTCAATTATTTTATTGGTGGATTCATTGATTCGCATTGTATCTTCGAGACATGGAGGCGTTGTGTCTTCACTTATTACATACTCGTGGTGTCAATAGGTTGACCTCTTTGAACATCATCCACTCTTATCTGTTAGTTGGTTGTTTGCTTCATTTTCTAAGGCGTGTTGTACTTTTCCATCAATATGGTAAATAGATCCCTTTTTATGGGCTACTCTCTTCACAATTTCAATTTTTTTAAGCTTATATAGAAATTAAAATCAATGATTGTATTATTTATGAAGATAAAATTTGTTGTAACATACAATGACTAAATTTAGATAGAGTATTGGGTCATCTTGAATGTCTTTAAGTCTTTATAGAAAATATTTTATAGAAATTTATCTACAATGATCCGATATCATTCGTAAAACTTTTTAATTTTTCGTTTACATGCAAGGATGCGTCCAAGAATGCATGCCCACGTGTCTTTGTTGACCTATCCCTCGAGATCATCTTTCTCTTTGCTTTCTTTTGTATGAGTATTACAACGGAATAAATGAAGAACACAGACATGAACGAAACATATTATTAGACATTATTAGGTTTATTTTCTTGTACATGAGTTGCTCTTCTCTTTTACCATGTGTGCCAGATTTCTATTAGTATTAGATCTGAGCATTTTTATACCCCGCTTTGCCCATCGAGTTTTGGCCCGCCCACGACCTTTTGTGGGATAGGCTTGGACAGAGAAAATGAAGTACAAAATTTGTTTGGGCCGAGCTATTGTTTTTAATTATTTTTGCACTAAAAGTAAATGGGAAACCCGATCCCAATTTGACCAGAAAAATAGGCATGTTGCTTCCTATATATGGGACGGGCGTGAGCACGAATTTTCAACCTACCAGGATACTGTAGGCCCGGTCTGGGTCGCAAAATGCTCAAATCTAATTAGTATTAGAGCAAAATAAATGAAACTCAAACAACAATGAAGCATACTGTTAGATCAAATTTCTTGTCCATGATTTGCTCTTTTCTTTTACCGTGTGTGCCAGATTTTGAAAATTGATGGTGAAAAGAAGCCATCATGCTGGACCTTATTGTTCGAGTGTTGATGGCCTCCCGCCTTCAGTTTGGACGTGCTTGCTTGCCTGCCTAACACTCGTGCTGCTTTGGCTATAATCCAACTTGTCGCGGCCACACAAACTAATGCTGACAATAGCTGTCATGAATGGATGGGCAGGTTGCTAGTCGAAGTAAAATTATTTGACCATTTCAAGTTGCTACTACTCAGGGTTCATCATCACATATGAAATTGTAGTTCTTATATGGTCAGGGGCTACATGTTAGCTAGCTCGTGTGCTCTTGGCCTCGCTTGCACTACGTTGCCTGCTAGCAAATACTACTTATCGCGTGTGGACATATAGATGCACACGCTCTAGACCTCAGGTCCTCATAAACACGGACATGCGACTTTATAGCAGCATCCAGCGGAGGCATACGGAGAGGGGAAGAAAGGCTGCGAGATGAACAATACAATGAAGAAGATGGCACTAGATGAAACACGTGATGGAATGAAAAATATTCATCCTTGTTTAGAAATTTATCACCCAACTTTTAAAATAGAGAAAGCAGTTTGTAGCTGTTTTGCTTGCCAATTCATTAAAAATTAATAGATATTTTTATTTAAAAGAATCTGAATTTAAAAATTTGATAGTTGCATTTGACACGAACTCGTAATCAACTCGGCTAATCCTAATTTTCTAATTTTTTAATTCCAAAATTAACTTAAAAAAATCTGAATTTAACAATTTAATAGTTGTATTTGACACGGACTCGTAATCGGCTAATTCTAATTTCCTTATTTTTTAATTCCAAAATTAACTATTACTAATTGTATTTTGCACGGGCTTTCTGGATGAGTCTAGACCATTAGATCTTCATAAAATCCGACGGTCTATATTCTTCTCTTTTTTAGATTAATGTGGGAATTTTTTGGCCCTCTCGGTGAATCTGGTGGCTTCTTTTGCTTCTGCTTTATTAAGATAATAGATTGCACTTTCGTCGATCTGGTAGGTAGATCCATTTGCCATGGGTAATGTTCCCCCTTGTTGTCTACACCTAGCCTACACCTAGCGGCCAATGCTACTATGCCTTCTGATCTCCATATTTTCTCTCACCAATAGATCCACCCATTATCTTCTATCTCAAGGCACCTAGACAGCATATTTTCAGGCATATATTGACTGAGTTTTTTAGGCCAGGTCGAGCTTGCAAAATGCTAAAACAACAATGAAATATACTATTAAGTCATTTTTTTCATGAGTTGCTCTTCTCTTTTACTATGCGTGCCAAATTTTCTTTTTCTTAGTGAAAAGGCCTCTAGCCTAGTGGTTAGAGCACCTGAGTAGCATCTAGCAGACTCAAATTCGACTCCCTGTAGGAGCGAATTAGCTGAGTCTGAAATAAAAAAAATACAAAAAAAAGGTTGGGGCTTCCCCTACTGACTTCAGTCAAAAAAAATTCTTTTTCTTAACACAATTTCATTTTTTTGTCCTCCCTTGTGGTTATGCTGGCGAGGTTAATAGTCTATGTACCTCAGGGTTGGTTGTATTCGCATTCCTTCATACCGGTGAAAAGAAGTCATGATGTTGGATCTCGTTGTTCGAGTGTCGATGGCCCTACACTTATGTATTCGTCCCCTCCCCATGACCGCATGACATTATAGCTAGACCTCCCCATAATGGTGCTCATATAGGAATGATCAAATTATTTCTACAACAACGCTATGCTTGTCATGAATAGTTGCTATTTAGAAGCAACATCCAAAAAAAGGTGGCATGTAGGTTAACATATATTCTAATATCAATGTTCAAGAAATCTCTTTTAGACTAAGCTCATATGTGCTTGCGTGCCTGCCTAACACTCATGATGCTTTGCCTATAATCCAACTTACCGCAGCCATGTAAACTAATACCGACAATTCTGCCACGAATGGCAGTCCTTAATAGTCAGGCCGGTGGTCGAGCCCTACCGCCATAGTATGGATGAACGGGTTGCCAGTCAAAGTGAAATTATTGGACCATCTCAAGCTGCTACTCGGTGTTCATCACCACATATGAACTTCTAGTTTGAGAGCTCGCATCATCAAAGCAAGGTGCGTTGTTCTAGAATTTTTGTTTTTGTTGGCGTAGCAAGTAGCCAATCACGCCCAGGACGTTTGTTGACCATAGAATCATGCGCGGAAGCATCGATACATGGTTACCATAGCAGCCAATTGTATGAGGCGATATTAATATCGAGAGGTGCAATATGTCGGTCTGCTGGAGGGGATTCCACCTATTACGTAACGGAGTTGTTCTCCTAATCATGTAGATATTATCCTAATGCTCCTCTCCAACCTACATTAACCATGTTTCAATCTATATTTCTAAGTATAACTTAAATAATTTTATTACATAGGTATTTTGTATCCAAACTCATTAGAAATCAAAATAATTTTCTATTATTATTTTCTTAGATTTAATTATGTATTAATTATGTTCACATCCTTTCTATATTTACTAATCGTATGCCACATGGACTCTATTAAAAAATCTATTTTTTTACGGAATTAGCTATTTACTAAAGTTTAGATAGTCATGTCATGTTTGGATCCGAACTAATTTTTGGGCACACTTTTATTTTGATCGGCACACGTATTGATCAAAGTCTATCATATTTATCCTTGTCAATTGGAAAAAAAATCCACATACAGTCAGCATGCTGCTGCTCTGCTCATGAATGCATTTTAGTTCACTGTTACTCCTCGTCAGTAGCAAAATATTAATTCCCTAAACTCAAGCACCTTGAATAAAAAAGTACAATACTAATGGTGCGTAGAAATTTTTTAAAAAACAAACGGGACTGGGTTGTGGGATAAGTTTTTTTTATGGGATACTTTAGTGTTTGCGTGTCCTAATATCCGATTTTGGCTAGTACTCCAACATGGACACTTTTGCAATGTTCTAATTTTCTTTCTCTAAATTCAAAATTAGTTATTTATTAATTGTATGTCATATGGACTCTCTGAGATAGTATACACCGTCAGATCTTCATAAAATCCTATGGTCTGTATTCTTCTCTTTTTTAGATTAACGTGAGATTTTCTTGGCCCTCTCGGTGAATCTGGTGGCTTTTTTTGCTTCTGCTTTATTAATATAATAGATGTCTTAGAGGAAGGGACCTTTGGTCATTTGTTCACTTGATCACTTGTTCATTTAGCTTGTTTACTCTCTCCTTCACCTCCTTTCTCTTGATGTTGGATTTCTGATCGTAACCCAACATTGGCGCCCAACGTGAGTTTTGCACGAATTAAAATGCTCATGCTAATATAAAAAAATAGAGAGAGATCGAACCTCGATCACCACCCTTGAGCAAATCAATTTCTCTTCCCAATCTGTACTTTCGAATGTTCCGAGCCCTTGTCTGACGACGTGGCAGTGCCATAGCACGTCACCTTTATGCATAAGAAATTAGCTGCCGCGCGCGAACTCCGAACGAAAGCCTGATTGATACTTTCGGCCCGCATGCGCAGCTGCACGCTTGCAGCCCATGCGAAAGTGCCCGACGCCAAAAGTAGGTAACCAGGAAGGCATTCGTCAAAACTCTGAAAGCACCAACTGAAGCCACCAATCATGCATAAAGGAAGCATCGTCTCTCCTCAAGAAAGGTTGCCGTCGTCACTTTCGTAAGTGGAAGGCGGGCCGCCGTCACCATCACTCTCGTCTATCCGGCGTCGCTCATATCATCACTCTCGTATGAGGCAGCGTGGTAAACTGGCAACGCGCCTTCAATTTCATGGAAGGTTCTACTTCGTTCTACCGGGTCAGAACTCAGATTTCGGAATAGAAAAGATATACGTACAGGCATACAACTACGAGGGGAGATTAAAGATTTGATCCTGTCCTATCACTCTGCAAAATAAACTCACCGTTTGATACCTGAAATTTCATTACTCAGGCGCAACGTAATTAAGTTTTGTGTTCACAGGCTGACATCATGATCTCAACGTCTTTGTTTGACGGCAGACTGCCGGAACTGGCCGTGCGTGTTCATCATCATCTTCACCTCGGGATTCATCACCAACCTGATATACCGGAAGACACTGAAGAAAGGTCTGCGTGCGGAAAAATTAACTTCGGGGTGAATCTGGGCTCACGGGCGTGCATGCAATGCAACATGCATGACCTCACCTCGCCGGCAAGCTGCCATCCTCTCGGTCTCCCGTCTCCTACATCCGTGTTACAAAGCAATTTAGTTGCTCTCATTAAGTCATCCAGTATGGAAGACATGCAACATCATAGAGGATGCAAATGCATCAGTTACAAGCCTGAGTTTAAGGCCATGTTTATGTGATCTTTCCTTTCTAGTAACTGACATTGTAAACACCCTATAAAAGGGGACCAAGAGATCAATGAGAACACACCTATTTTCACTATTACCTTGTGTCAATTGTCTCTCTACAATTTCACTCTTAACACGTTATCAGCATTGTTTGCTCTACTCACTGAGTTTGGCCACCAGAACATCAATCGCAAGGAAGGTAATCGATGGAATTACACAAGTACTGTAAGCACCGATGAGTTTTTCTTGAACTCCGCCATTTCTTACCTCCTCATCTGCTGGCACTTTGACGGGCAAACGATGATTCTTAAATTCAAGGTGAATCAAGAAAGTCCTCTGCGTTAGCACGGACAATTTGTCCTATGCATCAGCAGGGGTTCCTTGGTCCTCTGCATCAGCAGAGATAGTGGTGCACATAAGCTCCCATCAGGATGCGAAGGTGCCCAATCTCCATAGAACAGTGACGGAGCCTGATCCGGCCTCTGTCCGTACCCTCCAATATCTGCGTTAGTGCATCTGCAGCGGTGGCCCGGTCATTCCGCATAAGTGGGGGATCAGCTAGACGCCAACGGGCAACAGCTCCCACGGCGATGCCAGCACGATGACCTCCCTCATGGAGGCGCCATGACGAGCAGTGGCGGCGCCCACGGCGCCGACATCGCCTCCTTCAACCTCCCGTAAATATATGTTTTTAAGCACTTTATGCATTTCCATGTTCTTCAATTTACAAGTATCTTTGCAAATTAAATTCCATCACCTTACTTTCATTTAAATTCAATGCAAAAATATTCTCTAAATTGAAAAAAAATTCTTTAAAGTTTGGGATCATATGAATTTATGCATGCCTCAGCATAGCGAATATTCCTCGAACTCAGAATTTCATTATGGCACATGCTCATCAAATTTCTCTATTCAATTATCAAAAATTGATCATATATTAAAGTGGTATTCCATACCACCGAAGGATCTACACTATCAATAGTGAATG
Source organism: Urochloa ruziziensis (assembly GCA_015476505.1). Classification (NCBI taxonomy): domain Eukaryota; kingdom Viridiplantae; phylum Streptophyta; class Magnoliopsida; order Poales; family Poaceae; genus Urochloa; species Urochloa ruziziensis. The sequence continues at coordinate 29,062,122 of CM027126.1, read as the reverse complement.
CCCGAATATGATTATCAAATTTTGAAATTTTTGTATCGAGTTATTTAAATCATGCGACAGCCAGAAAAATAACCAATTTATTGAGAAAATTTATTCTATTGTTCAAGTTCATTTTATTTTGAATTCACATAAATTGCATAAAATGCCATAATTTCTCAAAATTGTTGGCAATCACAATGTGGGTGAGATGGTTGCAAAGAGTTCGATATACTCACTCTTGACGGCTCCAATTTCCCCACTTGGGCAATGGATATCAATGTGAATCTGTCGAGACACATGGACTATACATATGTATAGATGAACCAGCTGATGGAGCCACAGCTCCACCCAACATATCCAAGTCCGTTCACCGTATATGTAATAAGGAATCACATCCATCAGGATTTGAAAATGGAATACATGCTGGTGGAAGACTCACAATTTCGTGGATGTCTCTCAGAAGCGCTATGAATAGCATAAAGCTATTGCCGTAGAGGCAACACATGAGTAGAACCATCTATGCCTATGGGTTTTTTCAAAACCGTAGACAGGTTCAGACCATGATGTTCATAAGATATGCTCAATGCTTCAGTTTTGTGAGAAGGAACCCAATGATGCGGAGAAAGATTGAAGACTCTGTCTACAATGCTCCCATCTGAAAGGATCATTAGTCACTATACCGGGAGAAGAATTGTACAGCCTATTCTTCGCTCATTCAAACATTGAAACAGGCAGAAAAAGAGCCATGAACTCAATTTGTGGAACCCTAGCAGCGCCCTCCGGGCACTGCATTTTTGTTTGAAGTATATGTGAATGCGAAGAAAAATGGACCGAACAGGAATAAACTGGCTGGAAATTCCTCATGCAAAGGCAAGCGCAAGAGAGCCCACAGGCCACGTGGGAACTTCCAAACGGGAATATTCATCTCTAAGTCAAAATATGATGGTAGCAACAAAACTGCCTGCTACAGGTACGATTGCCACAATCATTGTGCTAAGAAATGCAAGATCCTAGCATCTGGTTTAAATATATATGTGAAGTATATGAGTCGTACATAGAACACCCAGAAGTTTGAAGCACACTTCACCTTCCTCATGAGTCGGAGATTGTTGCTTAGGACCATATCCCTGAAGGAGTGGGATCGAGCAACACCAAAACTCCAAATCAAAGAGGAGGACCTTCTAGACAAAGATAGCATGCTTGTGGAATACGCTTCCAAAAACATGTTTAGAGACCTCAATTAGGCTCCATATCTTGAGCATTTAATTTTGCAAAAGTAGATTCTTGCATTAAAGACATGATGTTGCTACATTTTCATCATTTACAATGATGCAAAATCAGTATAGGAGATTACACTCTCCCTAAGGGTATTTCAATATTAATTTCGTTGATACACTCATGTATCCGAATAATATATACCTTGTTGAGTTTTCATGACATTTTTGGTATGGTTCCCATATCGAAATCCATTACTTAGTAATGATGTGAATCAGCACTTGATGCATATGGATATGAAAACTAAACTTGTGACAATTTCTTTCTCATCATGTGAAGATGTATTACACATACAACAACCCCTCACTATATGTTGCGTGTAAAATAATTTTCTCTCTTGATAGAATCAAGATTTGGCACGAGTGTCTAGTCATTCTACTTTAGGATGATGAGAAAAATTATTATCAATTCTATCGATCACAATATAATTCCCCAAATCATCAGATTTGGTGTGCATCATATGTACAATAAGGGAATTAATTTTAGGGCCCCCTTACCTTAAAAGTTTTTAACAATCTCGCAATTTCTTGAACACATTCAAGAATATGCATGTGACTCTATTCAACCATTATATGGATCAGCTAGGTACTTAACAAAGCATATAAATGCTTAATATAGTCTCATGTGTGTTCCTACGGGTGATACAAATTTTATCAAACGCGCTGCTCAAATTTTTCAATTTAGAGCAAATGGTTCTCGATGCAGGATCATATCCATTCACATGGAATTGTTTGACTTCTGGGAACTATAATATTAAGTACCTTACATCCATAATGGTCAATTTGGATCTCTATTAAAGAGAATTAAATTATTCTATGTGATCAAAATAGAAATTGCATATTACCAACATCAGTTGGTGGAATGCGGATGTACACATCGCATTAATTTCAAATTCATCAAATTGCAAATACGGCTCCCTTCGTTGCAGTAAAGTACTTGGATATTTTTGACATCAGTCAAATGTTTCCCACCTTATATTGGTTCTGTCAAGCACATACCAATATCACCACCTCAACATACATTCATGGGCATTGGGGATCTTTGAGGTATCATTATCCGTCAATCGTAGCATACCTCGGATTACCCACAGGGGATCTTTTGATAGCCCGTATGTTGTTTCAGTTATGAGGATGATCCAGGCATTAGGGGGAGATTTAAACCACAAAAAGAATGCCCAGAATCAGGAGTGATGTCATATATCGACACGCCCTCATGTGTCTCCATGTACTTAAAGAATATGGATTATTAAGCCCAGAATCTTGTATTTGCAATCTATTGCAAATAATCTGCCAAAAGCATTTACTCACTAAAAGTGTTTAGTTTCCATACTCATTGTGCCAGAAAGAGTGGAGGTACCTTTGCAAAACCACTCAACTCCCAACAAGAGGGGGAGAAGTATGGTCACAAGAGATATAGCTTCTTGCAAGCTTAAATGGAAATAAAGAAGTAATTGCTAATCAACATCAAGTTGAAAAACGCCTCATGGATACTGACTGTCCGAAGCCTATGGATGTAAATCATCCAAAAGACCAGCATATGTGTACACACATTCAGGCGCTAGGTCATTGGAACACCCTAACTCTGTCTTTATGGGAAATGAAATGGAGTTTCAAGGGTCAAAGTTTTCACAAGCAATATTGTTTCAATTGAATCAATCATGAAAAGTCTACAAATGTCGACATTTCTCCATCTCAAATTGTCGTATAATTACTGGATCCAGACCAAAAGTCTTAGGCAAGAGCGTATCAACGCTCACTTTGGGTCAAATCAAAAGTGACAATTGAGAAGAATCGCTCTCGCTAAATGATGATTGAGTAATACTTTACTCTCATAATGCTTTTTTTATAGAAGCAAGGTGGTGAGATAGCAAGATCTTGTAGCATATGGTTTCATACAGAGACCTAGCTAGCATACCCTCGGTATGTGTGAAAATTGTGTTCATATACTTGATCATCAGCAAATCATATGAATTTGAAAGATTTGGATGTACAAGTTTGTATGGACTTTATATTCTGAATTAAGATCGCAACACATGTTGTGTACAACTCAAGTTACCTCATGACTTGTATGGTCAGGTTGTTTGTGGTACAACTGACTAGGTGAGTCCCTTCCTTAGAAGGCTTACTCCCAACCATGATGGTCAAATATGTGTGTTTGTGTTGAAATCCTAGTTGGGTTTTGTAACATCTCCAACCACACACAATAGATCATGCAATCATTTTTAGACGGATTATGAGATGATGGTTTGAATAAAACCAAATCATGCTTAAGTCTACAACTTAAGTATATACATCGGTCTACCAATATCCTAAAATATTGGACGATCATGTCCATTAACACATTTGGTCGTTTAATCTCTAAATAATGGACCAATATCCATTTTTGACCCTGGGATTGAACCATAGTACCATCAAAGCGCATATGTATCCTGCAAATTGCAACAAGTCTGATATTGCATTTACAGATACTTGCTAGCTCAAAGGCGCAACTCCAACAATGCCATATGGTAGGAGAAGGATATCCACAGATATCTATATGGTACTAAAGAATCTTGACTTATCATTAGAAAAGTTGAGATGATCATAGTGGGATGTGAAGATACTGGCTAATTAATCCCCATTACATATGCCATATCAAAGACTAATACATCTGTGGTAGAGTTCTCATAGACCGTCATATACTCCATTGATTATTCCCACAAATAATTATGAAGTCTAACATGTTCATGTATGACTTTGTTGAGTGATCAATTGCGATTCCAATAAATCACTAGTCATTATCTATCAAGATAGTGGTACTTGTATTGCTTGGATGCAAATGGGTTATGTGAGCACAATATCACCATATTGTCCACAAAATATTTTATTCTCATGTATATCAATACATTTGAGAAATAAATATCTTGCAAACAAAACATTCTACTCTTTCGCAATTTTAATCACCGAGTCTCTACCAACTTTTACATGTTAAAGTGTTAGTAGAATCGGTATGCGATTAGTTTGAGATTTGCAATATTCAGGGGGAGTCTCCTTATGAATTATAGCCTATCTAACCATCATGTTGCACTCTTTTCTTTTTATGAGTTTTACTCTCAAGGTTTCTCATATAAAAGTTTTTAATGAGGCAATATCAATATAAGAATATATATGTCATATCTTCTATTTTTCCCCATCGGGGTTTTTCAAAGGAGGTATTCAAGACATATTATCTTCTCCCCTGAAAGGGTTTTTGAGAGGATTAAAAGATATGCATTGCTCTCTAAAATCTATTGGGTTTGTGATTGAGCAATGATCATAGATATATACCATATCATTTTCTCCTTATTTTTCCCACTGGGTTTTAAAGGAGTTTTAATGGTATATGACCACACACATATTCCTCTATTTTTTCCCACATGTTTTTTCTTGGAGGAATGGTTGATAAGGTGATTATCAACACAAGAGAATGTCATATCTCGTGTTTTCCCCAACAGGGTTTTTCTAGAGATAAACAAGGCATAAATTACTCTTAAGCCATCAGGTTTATGATAGAGTAATCATAAGACATATTATTCCAATTTTTTTCCCTACAGGGTTTTTCAAAGGAATACATTGATCAAGATGGAACTCGAGCAAAGGGGGAGTGTTACAAAGCAATTTAGTTGCTCTCATTAAGTCATCCAGTATGGAAGACATGCAACCTCATGGAGGATGCAAATGCATCAGTTACAAGCCTGAGTTTAAGGCCATGTTTATGTGATCTTTCCTTTCTAGTAACTGACATTGTAAACACCCTATAAAAGGGGACCAAGAGATCAATGAGAACACACCTATTTTCACTATTACCTTGTGTCAATTGTCTCTCTACAATTTCACTCTTAACAATCCGTACCAGCAGCTGCTGCTTCACTTCATTCACCTCATCATCTGCAATCTGCATGCATGCATTCCGTAGCATGCATGCAGTCCTTCCTGGTTGGGGATTGCGATAACCGAATAAGGAGATTCTCGAATTCTTTTTTTAGTGTACCTCTACTAGGCATGCATGGAGCAAGTGTCCTGAGATCTCTCCGAGTCCTGAGCTTACCGTTGCGCATGCATGCAAATATGCAATGCATGACACGGCACGACTGGACACCCTGCAAACTCAAATAACGACAGGAAATAAGCTTTTGAACAAAAATATGGAGATATAGTTTAATACGGACTTACGGGTACTTCGGAATCAGGAGGTGTCCCGATCTGCTTCGGAATCAGGAGGTGCGCACGAGGAGAGAGGAGATGCTTCTGCCACGCAAGGAAGTCAGTCTCCCTGAACTTGAGCAAGTGGTTACACTGCACTGCACCCCCTTCAGTTACCACAATGTCATGGTAGTCGCCGCCCGGCCAGCTCCGTTGGAAAGTTACCAGAGTCCAGGAGCTCGTACGATCCTTTACAAGCACTAAACATGAAGCGCGCTTTGCGCGCCTATCATAACCTAAATAATGTTTAAATAAGAAATATATAGTGAAGGATATGCAGGTTTTTCTCATGTTATATTGGCAGGCTGGTCTAACAGATTTTTCAACTGTCATACACAAGGATTCTTCACAAGATAATCGCCCAATCATTTATTTTATAAGAAAAATATGTATATGAACGTGTGTGGCATAAATTCAAACTACAACAATTCAAATGCTGGCATCAACTGAAACAGTTTGTTCATCGCAACGCATCTTGTATTAAAAGATAATGAAATCTGGGTTCATTCAGTGATAATTAGCTGATCCCAAAAAAAAGGCCAATGAGTATGACAACAACTACACATAAAAAAAAGGTTTGGAAAAAATTGTTCAAATAACAGATAGATGGAAAATGAGTCAGTATGAAGGAGATAAAAGGGGGTGAAACAATCCTTTTTTTACATTATAAAGGAGTCTTTATTTGCATATTACACATAATGCAATCCATCAGAAGTACTATAGCTACATCTCAGATGTAAAACGTTGATGAGACAACAAAAAGGGGCAAATGCATAAGCTTGCTTTCTCCTTTTGACCTTCAGAGCTAAACCCCTTGTCTATGTAGCCAACTACTACATAGTATGCAACAGGAATGTAGAGAGGGTAGGAGCACCCAAAATCAGAAACATTCTTTACAAGGCTAACTTAACTAATGCACATGCAGAACAAATATTGGAAGCACTGCACAATCATTCAAGACTCAAGAGTTAGTAAGGCCGTGTTTAGTTGATAAAAAATTTTCGCGAAAAGATTTCGGTTATTGATTTTACCAATTTAGGAGTAGTAAATGTAGACGAAAAAGGTGGAAAGTTATATGGATAAGTTGGAAATCTCGAGACGAATCTAACGATGGTAATTAGAGGGTAATTAATCCATAATTAGCGGATGGTTATTGTAGCATTACCATTGCAAATCATGGATTAAGTAGGCTCATTAGATCCGTCTCGCGATTTACAGCCTATCCATATAACTTTTTACCTTTTTCGTCTACATTTAATACTCCATGCATCTAAGATTCTCCTTTGGTGTGATGGGTGAAAAGATTTTGGGTGGGAACTAAACACGGGCTGAACAATATTTACCTCTGTAGTATGCACATTGACAGCCTCCATGATAAGTGTTCTATACATTCTGCAAAGCACATAAATCTTAATTTAGCTCATGACAACCTGATATCAATTTTCTGCTTTTGTTACTCTGATTCCAGTTGTAAGTGGTACATGTATATAGCAAGAACATAGTTTCAGGTTTAGATCAAAGAGCCTTCTTTGCTAGTATGGTTTTGGCCCTGCCAAAATGGCATAGCGTTTCATCCGTGAATAGCTTTTCCAGTTCTCTTGTTAGGCGGCTGGTAGTACAAAATTACTAATTATGTCCTGTAGATATGCCATTTGCTAGTAAAGTTCAATCACGCTATAGATTTTTCTAATGAGCTTTTCTTGGACCCTGAGAGCAACTCCAGTGGAGCCTCTAAATTTGAGCCCCTATTTGGTGGAAATAGAGGGCCTCCATTTCTAGGGGCTAAGGCTATGTGCAGTGGTCTCCTCTATAATAATCCTGTAAACAACCTCCTGTAAAGTTTTAGGGGTCACCAACCTCCTGTAATTAGCAGAGGCATACAACAATAGCCTGTAATGCTTCCTCCATCCCATGTCTGCTTCCTTGCGCCGCACCCACGCAGAGGCAGAGCGCCCGCGCCGGCGCCCATCTTCGTCGCCGCCTCGCCGCGCCCAGCCACCGCCCGCGCTCAGCCCCAGCCCCCACCTCGTCGTCTCCCACAAGGACAAGGACGAGCCGAGGCCGGCGCCGTCCTGGTGCCGACTGCAACGCGAGCCCCGCCGCCGTCGACACCACGCCGAGTATAACGCCCTCAAAATTAAGTAGAATTAATTTAGGAATAATCACTAGATTTATAAACTAGAAAAGAAATAAATAAGGATGATAGACTATAAATAACCGTGGAAAAAAAATAAAAGGGATGCTTTATAACTTGAGTGCTTTACGAGGACTAAAATAAGTCTTTAGAACCATAGAGTCAAACTAGAGAAGATTTTGTTCAAATCTGAATTCAAATTCCTTTTAAAAACCCTTTCAAATAAATAGGAAACCATTTAAACATTAAGCGGGCCACAGTTCCATTTTCGGCCTGGCTTCCCTTCTAGTCCAGCTCCAAAGTCCAGGTTACATCCCCGATCTTCCCTCCCCACCACCTCCTTCGTCCCTCTCCGCGCGCGGCCCACGGCCCAGCCGCCCAAGCGGCAGCCCACTAGTAGTCCACCTCCCCTCCTCTCCCCTGACGGCCCGCGCGCCCCCTCCCAGCAGGTCACGGCCCAGCACGACCGAACGGGCCACCCGCATCCCTCCTCCACTGGCCCACGCGCCCGGCCTGCTCGGCCTCCAACCCCATCGTCCCCAGGACGATAGCGCCGCCGCCGCCGCCAGGGCCTAGCACCGCCGCCGGCGCCACCCTCCGACGACCGGAACCTCGCCGCCGCTCACCGCTGTTGGCGTTCCTTAGCCTAACAGATAAATCCGCAAGCGTACAGATGCCGATGTAGCTTTCACCTAGGAGTATTCCAGGGTATCGAATCCACGAGGAACGAGAAGTGTACTAGAAACGGCTCTGGTATATCCAGGGACGATGGGAGTGAAGAAGAACAGATAAGTGGGTAGAGGTAATCTAATGTCGACTTGCTAACCTCCTATCAGGAATACTTGATTCCTCTAGTTGCTTCGACGGCTAGAACGGGAGAACATCAGAACGGGGTGAGAGAGGGGGTTCTCCGGGCTCAGCACTATTGTTATGAGTACACCCGAACGTGGTGGACTACGAAGGACGGACAGGGTTGTCACCACCTTCCGCCTACCACTGCAGTTCCGTGGGGTGCAACACAACCTGAGGTAGCTAGCCAGCACAGGCACCACGCCTAAGCTTTCAGCTACTGACCTCCCCTCCCGCGAGTAGGGGAGGAAACCCCAAACAAGAGTCGCTGTCACTCGCGTAGACTCAGGTACCCGCAACTTGAGAAAGCATTCAAGCACTACTAACGTAAGGAGAGAAAGCAGTAAAGACAAAAGAAGAGGAACTTTACTCGAACTGAAGCTTCATTCCTCGGAGGCACAAAGTTGGAGAGGGGCCGGCACTTCGGCTCCTCTCCGGACTCTCACCTCACCACTCTCCCTATTTTCTAAGCTAGATAGGTAGCACTACACTACACTTGGACTTCTTCCTTTCACCATGGTGTGTAGAATGGGGGTGGAGGTCGCCTTTTATAGCCTTCCAAGGGCGGTATCACGCGTAGGAATGACGCCAAGGACCTGCTTAGCTTCCACGCCAAAGGGGAGGAGTAACGGCCACGGTCATAGGTCGGCCGGCCTACTTCAGGCCGTTCGGCCTGGAGATGGTGCCATTTGGCACTGTCTTTCTCCTGGACGGTCCTGATGCTCTTCTAATGACGGTTGCAGTGGCGTTTGATCCACGCTCGGCAGTTAGAGGCCGGTCGGCCTAGGCTAGGCCGGCCGGCCTGGCTCTGGCCCCCCTCGGCCCTCCGTTGCACCGACACACTCGTGGACGGTTACTTGTTGTCTGAAGAGGCGGTTCCGATCCAAAAGTTTGGTTTAGTCGCTGCATGTGGGCCTTCCGCTCCATGTCTTAGGCCTTTGGGTCTCAACTTCACTCATCCTTGTGAAATCCATGCTTGGGGGTACTTTGGTGACACCCTAAGGCCATCTTCCAAAGGTTGAGGTGGTTTGGTGGAGGTCCAGGGCCGGCCGGCCTTGTCCAGGCCGTTCGGCCTAGGTCAGGCCGTCTGGCCGGACAGGTTTTGCCGGCGATTTTCTCGGAGGCGTAACTTTCTCGTCCGGACTCCGAATTGGGCCATCCAAATATCCATTTCGATCATCTCGGAGAGCTCTTAGACATGGTGCTGTCAAATATGTGATTTGGGTGACTTTTGAACCATGTCCAAGTCTCCTTTGTCTCGAGATGAACCTTCACTTGTATGGCTTCACCAATGTTGGTATTTATGCACCATATTACCTATATTTCCTTGCAAAACATATTGGTGCACAAAACTCGTGGAACTCATTAGTTCAAATAAAATATTATGTGAGCATCACTTAGTTTCTTCATTAAGTTGGGAATGTTGACGGTTTGAAGTGGCGAATAGTGGCCGTCAACACACCCCCACGCTTAGATCTTTGCTCGTCCCGAGCAAAGGGTAGGATTGAAGAACGCTGGGCCGAGCAAGAACTAAGGTGGACTTTGATGCACAACTTCTCAAGGTAATGGCTAGCATAAACGTTATTCCAAAACACTTCTCATACCTGTGGGGTTCGAAGTGGCTATGATACCTGCCTTGAGCGGTTGAAAAGTGGAACAACTCGAATGAAGATATAACTTCCCTCTTCATCAACCATACTTGGAGTTTTTTTTTAAGAGAAGAATACCTTAGCTCATAAGATCCTCAGATAGCACTCTCAAGTCACTCATGTGGTATTTTCATTCCTCACTGAGGCCAGTAGCAAGCCTCTCCCTACAATCTATAGGCTTATGTGGAGCTCGGGTAGGGGAAATGTAGGCCCACCTATGTTGTGTATATTGTTAAGTCAAAAATTGGTCCTAGTGGAAGTTGTGACACTTCATATTCTGATCATTGAGAAATAGATAATCAAGGATGGGGGAGAAAATGGACACAACACAAGCACAATGGATTATGATGAACAAACCATAAATTATGCTTTTGAAAGAATATGGCCTTGAGCGGTGTCGGTGATATTATCTCCGGCAGTCTTCCACGGGGTAGCCCACAGAAGTGATTTATAATGTAGGGAAGATCGCAAAGATCGGAAGCAAGATGGTTAGGATGGACAGACACAAGGGTTTATACAGGTTCGGGCCGTCGACTCGACGTAATACCCTACGTCCTGTTTTGGGGTGTTGTATTGCGTAAATTGTGAGATGAGATGTGGTGTCGTTAGACTTGATGTTTTCGAGGGGGTCCCTGCCCGCCTTATATATCGGGGGGCAGGGTTACAAGTCGGTTTGTATCTGATCCTATCTCTAAGAATCCTTTCCTTCTTTACAATAATTCCTATTCCAACTAGGACTTCTCCTTCCAGATCCTTCCTCCGCGCGCCGACTTGTCCCGCACGTCTTCAGGTCCGGAACGGTGGGCTGGGTTGCCCCCTTTTGGTGGGCTGCCAGGCTTGCTCATGTGGTACCCGGGTACTATATCCCCCACAGTAGCCCCCGAGCACTTCTTGGCCGATCGTTGGCTGTAATTGTTCCATCTTTTCTTGCATGATTCGAGTGCTCCAAGTTGTCTAAGATCTCATCCGAGTGGTTTCGAAGAAGATCCGAGTGGTTTCGAAGAAGATCTGAGTGGTTTCTCAGACGTTTCTGAAAACAATTCTTCAATTACAGTCAAAATGAGGGGAAGGAGTGCTCTTCTTCACGACGCGACAGCGAAGTGAATACACTTAGCCCTCGGGCTTTGGGCAATTTTAGTATGAAATTGACCAAAGGTCTTCAATTTTTACACATCTGTATCTTGATCTTCAATGGTGTGCACCTCCAGGTGCACCCATTGGGTGTAGCCCCCGAGCCTTGAGTAGAATAGAATATTCTGGTCGAGGGTCAAAAATAAATATTATGAATCTCTTTTTGAACTTGATCCATCAATGGTGTGCACCTCCAAGTGCACCCATTGGGTGTAGCCCCCGAGTCTTGTTACGACTCAGCATGATCGTGTCAAGACTCTGAAAGCCATGAATTCCGACTGATTTTTTCAGCCCCCATGCCTCTGGACATGGATTTTAGATAATCTTTTCCTTCAGGGGCTTTTTTGTTTCCCCTTTATAAGGATTTTGTCCTCAAGTTCTTTGAACTCGGCATGACTCCCGAGTCGTGTCCCACGACTCAGCTTGACCATATGGTAAGCCATCTTCTCACAAGATTTATACTTGTCAGCACTTGACCCAGATTTCTGAGTCAATTTAGCGATAGTATCGCATGCCTTACGTAAAAATCAATTGCAAGGATGCAATATTAATTGCAAAATCGAGTCTGGTTGTGGACTAATTTTAGCCTCACGACCGAGTGGTTTCTGCCCCTGAACCCTAGCTCAGGAACCCACAAATTTATTATCGTAACAGAACCGAAAGGTCGTGCTATATTTCAGCCCATTTAGGCCCATTATTCCTAAAAGTCCGTTGCGTCCCTAACGGTCGCTTTACGGAAGGCGAGATATCGCGAGATATCGCGATTCCCTGCCGTATCTTTGAATTCAAAGCGACGGGACGTGCCTGCGTCGGTTGAGTTCCCGAGACAAGCGCCGCGCCGCGCGCGGGAGGAACGGTTTATTCCTTTATAAGCCATCCCCGCCGCATTCTTCTTCCTTTACTTGCCATTTGCCTTCCCCGACGCTCCAGTTCCCTTTGCGCCAGAGCAAACCCTAGATCTGCTCCCGCAGCTTTCTTCCTCGCTCTTCAGCACCGCTCGTAGCCATGGCGCCCAAGAGGAAGGAAGCCTCGAAGCGGAAGGAGAAGTCGCCGGCCAGGGCCCGGTCGTCCAAGGCCAAGGGCACCGCCGAGGTCGCCGTGGATCGCGCCGCCGAGTGGAGGGAATCCATCACCACCACCAGGCGCCTCGAGCAGCACGTCGTCGATGGCGTCCTCCCTGACCAGCAAACCGCCGAGTGGCGCACCGCCGCCGGTGAGTCTTTCCCCACCCCAAACTCCTCTGATTTGGTGGTGTTTGAATCCTTCTTTCTCCGTGGTTTTGGCGTGCCCGCGCATTCTTTCCTCCGCGGGCTGCTGCATTACTATGGGATCTGCCTCTGCGCATTGAATCCCAACTCCATCCTTCACATCGCCATTTTCATCAACCTCTGTGAGGCCTATCTTGGGATAGAGCCTCACTTCAATCTTTTCATTCATCTTTTTCTTCTTAAGCCTTATCCCCGAACCGACTGCCCACAAGTAGTCGGGGGCGCCGGACTCCAACTCCGCGAGGGTCGAACTCGGGAGTATTTTGATATCCCTTTCCTTACCTCCAATAAGGGGTGGCAGTCCGAGTGGTTTTACGTAGGAAACCACTCGCCTGCCATCTCTCCAGAAATTGATTCTCGTCCTGTTCCCTCCCAATCCTGGACCGCTCTTCCCAAGGAGAGTGAAATGGATCAGGTTCGGGAGCTCCTGGGTCTTATTTCCCAGTTGAAGGACAATGGGCTGTCTGCCGTCGGTGTGGCAGCCAACTTCGTTCTGCGCCGGGTCCAGCCACTCAAGCAGCGGGCTCACCCGGCGTATGAGTATTACGCCGAGGGGGACAACACACGCGAAGCCCCCGAGCGCGTCGACAAAGTCCAAGCCGCCGCTCGGCTTGGCAAATTCTTCGCACCTGGAACGTCCCTGAGGACCACTGACTGTCCTCCGGCGTTCAACTTGGGAAATCCACGCCCTGAGGTATTTAGTCAGTCTGTTGTTGTTTTTATTTTCAATTCCACCCATTGGGTGTAATCTCAGAACTGAACCCAATTTTTGCAGGGTCGAGTTGCCTTTGTATCCCTCCCTCCTTTGCCTGAGATGCCAAAGGGAGTGGATCAACCTCGTCGACGCAGGGCCGTTGAATCTGAAGAAGCAGTCGGGGAAAGTGAGAGTGATCTGCGCAACTCGGATATCACTCTGTCATCCTCTCCTTCCCCCGATGTGCAATCTCCGAGTGGTGGGAAGGCTGCTCCTGCTCTGAAGAAGCGGAAGATCTCCACTGGGATCGTGTTCAGGGATGCGCCCAGCCGCCGGCAACTCCTTATCTCTGAGTCGTCTGACTCGGAGAAAGATTAAGCTGGCATCGCCGAGTCGTCACTCCACCCGCCAATCACGAGCTCGGAGCAGTCTCCCCTCGCAGTAATGCCTCTGAGTGCTGCAAGTCCGAGGGACCTCCCTTCCCCTACTCGGAAAGGAAAGCGCCTGAGAATGCGCATTTCTACTCTGTAAGTATCCTTATCATCTCTTGATTTCCTTTATGCTCTTTTGTTAGTGATCCATATATGCTTTATCCTGTAGCACGCCGTCTGAGGTCCCCTTCTCGGGTCCTCCGCCTCAGTCGGCGGTTGAGACCGAAGCCCCAACAATCCAAACTCCAGAGGTGCCGATCCACTCGGCTGATCTTCTCAGCGATCAGCCTGTGGGTCCGCTACCCGAGTCGCAGCGGGAGCCAACCCCGCCACCGCCGAGTCCCACACCAGCATCGCCGACCCCGCCGCCAGTTCCTCAAGGCAGCCCCCAGCGTGCTCCTGCGGTTGAACCGACTGCAGCAGTGGAGGATCCCCAGACTGCGGCGGTCGAGATTGCTTCTGCGGCGGTCGGCGTTCTGAGCGGCGGTGCTCCCCTGACTCCTCTGGAGGAGTTCCTGTCACTCCATCGTCGTATGGGCCACATAGCCAAGGTACTTCCCGAGCTACTTATCTTGTTGATATCGAATACCGAGTGGTATATTGATTCATATTGTCATCTGACTTGTTTTTGCAGAACTTAGCTGCTGATGCCGAGGCTAAAACCTTGGTTATTCAAGAATTATCTTCTACAGTTGCTAAGGCCGACTCTTTGGTGGCCCGAGTGGCTGAGCTCGAAGCTGCTGCGGTCGAGCGCCAGGCTGAGTTGGAGGAAGCCCAGCGTACCACCCGCGATTTATGCGGGGAGGTAGAGCAGGCTAAGCTCAACGAGGCTCAGGCCGTGCACGAGCTCAGAGGTATGTTCTTCCTTATTTGTTTTTCTGTCAGACGTGAAAATTTTATTCAGATCTAACCTTCTTTAGATTATCGATATCGGACTATGTCCCAATTCGCAGAGCTCACTGCCAAGGTGGCCCGGCTGCAAGGTGAGGCTGAGGCGCTGCGCACTGAGAAGATAGCGCTGGAGGATGCTATCCGAGTGGTGGCGGAGGAGATCGAGCCGGAGGCGTCATCGTCTTCAGCTTCCATCCTCGACCGCGTTCGGGCGCTCCCACGCTACTTCCGGCGGCAGCTCTGCTCCATCAGCCAGGCCAGCTGTGGCCATGTCCTGGCGGTGCTGAAGTCTCTGTTCCCGGCGTCAGACCTGGAGCCACTCGGCCGCGGGTATGCTGCCGGTACCTCTGAAGACGATGTGGGCAGACTGCTCCATGAAGTCGAGCCCATCGCCAATGTCCTGTCCAAGGACGTTGTTGATGACTCGGACGAAGCAGCCCCGTCTGGTGCTGGTGACCCTGCAATGTAAACAAAGTATTTGTAGTATTTGGTCGAACCAGTACTGTTTTTGAACAATGTTTGAATTGTCACTTTTGTATATAAGTTTTTATTGGTCTACAACTCCCTTTCTTTCTGCGCTAGCCTTAATTTCTGAGTGGTTGACCTGTTACGGAGTAGATTAGCCTCGTTGGTCTCAGTCTCATGCCGCAGAGTCTTTGTCGTACGTTTAGAGCTTTGACTTGGCGAGTACTTTCTCTCTCGATTTAAGGTTTGTTCCACTCATACTTTATGTGCGTCACGCGAAAGAGGAAATGCGAGTAGTAGAAATAGATGAAAGATGAAATCAACTTTATTGATAACTCATTGTGAACATGCCGAGTCGTAACTGGGGGTGACTACCCTCCAAAATCACTCGGAAAAAATAAATCTAAAAATAAAAAAGATAAATACATAACTGGATTAGGCGTAGAAACGCTGTAAGTGCTCGATGTTCCATGGATTTATTGATGTAGGCGTTCTACTGTGTCCAGAGTCAATTGATCCATCCGCGCTTGGATTGTCCTCTGGTAGATCGCGCCGGTGTTTTTCAAACCGAAGGCCAAAGGAGCACCGATCGATGCGACGAACGAGGTCTTTATCTGATCGTTAGGCTCTAGGCCTGTCTGGTAATAGCTTGGATAGCTGTCGAGAAAGCAGAGCAGGGCAGGGCCTGCCGTGGAGTCTGACTCTGCCCCGGTGATGGTCGTCTTCTTTGGGTCGTCCAGGTCCAGAGAGATCTTCTTCAGCTCCGTTTCCTTGCCTGGCGCAATGGCTTCTCTTGCTGGCTTCTTGGTGGGGATCTCTAGAGCGTCCTTGTCCACCTCCTGTGATGCAGCCAGTACTTGTTCCATGCGCTTGGACATGTCCAGGGCGGCTGCCGCGTTGAGAGTTTCCTGCTCGCATGTGTATGCGACTCGGACGTCTCCCAAGACGGTGATTACGCCTTTCGGTCCTGGCATTTGACCTGCAAGTAGACGTAGTGAGGAATCGCCATGAACTTGGCGAGTGCCGGCCTCCCAAGGATGGCGTGGTATGCAGTTTCAAAGTTCGCCACCGTGAACTGCATATGCTCGGTCCGGTAATTATTCCGGTCTCTGAAGGTGACGGGCAGCGTGATGTGCCCGAGTGGTTCTGCCCCCTCTCCCGGTATCAAACCGTAGAATGCGGATTGGGGGGGACTCAGGTCGAGAGTAGTCAGGCCGAGCTCCTTCAATGTGTTAGCAAAGAGGATGTTCAGGCCACTGCCACCGTCGACTAGTACCTTAGTGAGCCGAACGTTGCGAATCGTCGGGGCTACCACCAAGGCGTGGGACCCGGGCTTCGGTATGAAGTTTGGATGATCCTCCCGGGTGAATGTGATCGGAATTTCCGACCACTTGAGGTACTCAGGTACCGGTGGCTCCCTCGCGTGCATGACCTGGCGATGGGTGAGCTTCTGCTGGCGCTTCGACTCGAACTCTGGTCCGCCATAGATCATGCGGACCACTCGGTCGGCTTCCTGAAAGTCATCGCCGGGCTCGTCGTTTCGCCTGTCGTCTCGCGGGGAACCATCGTTCCTCTTTCTGTATGGGGGGCCTCTGTTGCCCCCGGTGAAGGCTCGTTTGAGCCCGTAGCACTCTCGCGCCGAGTGCTTGTGTTTGTGGTAAGGGCATTGCTCATCGAGCATGCGCTGAAAGTCCTCTGGAGTTACCCGGCCTCTGGACCGGTCCAGGGCGGCGACCATGTCTCCCTCGCTCTTCTTCTTGCGAGGTTGGCTGTCATTGCGTCGATGGTCGTCGTGTCGGTCTTCGTCGTCGCGGCGGTCGCGTTTGCGAGTCGTCTTGTTCTCTTCTTCCCAGCGACTTCTGATCTCGCTGAGCTGTTCTCTTTCCGCGATCTCGGCGTCCGCCCACGTGCTAGCAACCCGGAACATGTCATTGACAGTCGCGGGTGGCTTCCGAGTCCACTTATGGATCAGTCTCCCATCGGAGATGCCGCGCTGGAAAGCTGACATCACCTCCTGATCCGTGACGTCCGTGATGGAGTTGCGCTTTTCTGAGAACCTGCGCACGAAGTCGTGCAGGGTCTCGTTCTTGCGCTGCCTGATCTGACCGAGGAGCCGCTTGCTCCCGGGCCTTTCCCAGGTACCGAGATAGTTACCGATGAAAAGTTCGGTAAGCTGCTCCCAGTTGTCGATGGCGTCCTGCGGGAGTCCTGCCAGCCAGTTGCGGCAGTCCTTGGTGAGCATGATGGGAAGATAGTTTGCCATCACGTCCTCGTCGCCGCCGGCCGCTTGTACGGCGGTGTAGTAGATCTGAAGCCATTGAGATGGGTCAGATTTCCCGTCGTATTTGTCGATATCCGACAGCTTGAAGCCTCTGGGCCACGTCACGCTTCTCAAGCGCTCGGTGAAAGACTGGAATCCGCCGATCCGACCTCTAGGGCGGGAATCACTCGGACCCGATCCGTCAGTTGCTCTTGGGGGTGTGCTGTCCCTCCTGCGATCCCGGTCCCTAGGCGGGGAACGGGTCCTTCGATAGTTCCGAGTCCTGGGTGGAGTTCGGTCCTGCCGGTAGGTTCTGTTGCGCGGTGGAGTTCGATCTCTTGGTGGAGTCGGTCGCCTGGGTGGTGGAAGCACTCGTCGTCAACCGCCATTGTTGCCGCGCCTCGGGCTACCGGAGAGGTCAGAGTAGTCTGACTCTGTCGAGTAGCCGCTCCTGTTGGGGTCACGACGGGGATTTCCATGATCCCGATCGTACTCTTGGCGCCGTCGGATTTCCTCGCGATGGCGCTCTTCAGTGCTGTTGGTGATGATGTCCCTCGCATCTCGATCTCTGTTGATCGTGGTGCGGAGGTCTTCATCACGACCCGATCCGCCGCCGGCCCGGTGTCGAGATGAACCGGGTTCAGGAGCGTCGGTGGTCGTTCTGCCTTGCATCTGGTGAACCTGGACGGAGGCGGCCTGCACGAGAGCCCTTACCTTTTCCAGGCCCGGAGTGTTAGGCGGCAGCCGATTGATTTCCTCGTTGATAGTAACGAGGTTCTGGACCGGTGTCTCGTAGACCTCGTGTCCGTTGAACTCGAACGTGCCGTCGCGCATCAAGTTCCGGGTGCTCCTCCGCTCGTGTTGATCCCGTTGGCGACGATGATCTTCAGAGCGAGGCTCCTGGAGTCGAGCAGTGCCAGATCCTGACGCGGCGGCTCCGTGCGGTCGTGCGGCTCTGCGAGTCGCCCGACTGGCGTTGCGTCCTCGACGCTGGTTCCTGGCTTCGGTCGTCTCCTCAGCAGGAGTGACCTCATCTTCTGAGATAGGATTGGTTGGCGTTGCTGGCGCCACCATGTAGCAATATGATCCGACTCCCTCTTGCGCGAGGTAGTCTTCCTCGGACTCGGAGAAGTCGGATGTGGGCGTGTAACGCTCCAAACTACTCGGAGTCAATTCTCCGAGTGATCCTAGTAGTTCCGGCTCTGTAGAGGCATCGGACACTGTGTATCCTTCTGGCAGATCGTCCAGGATTGAGGGTCCCAGTAGATCTAATCCGTAGGAGTCGCTCCCAGAGAAGTAATCATCCGATTGGACGATGTCCTTATTCTTCTGCTTCCGAGCAAGCGCGCAAAAGCCAGGGGTCTGAACAGTAATGACCTCAGGGCTCTGGACGCGTGTGGGTTGAGCGTTTACGCTCTGAGATGATTCGGCGACGCGACTCTCAGGAGTCGGATCGGAACCGAGTGATTGTAGATCTGTTCCCGACTGGTCTGGCCTCGCGTTCTGCGATGGACTCAGCGGGGTAGATCCGGCACGATCAGATGCGATCGGACCGGATTGGGCCGTAATGGCCGAAGTCGGCGCCAGAGAGGAGACCTCCGTGGCGACCGTAGCTCCTGCCGCTTGGGTATCCAAGGCGGCGGTGATGACGTCCCCGAACTGGATCTCGACTTCGTCGACGTCCGGGAGGTTGCAGCTGTCCAAGATCTTGACGCGATCCATCGAGCTTACCAGATTGATCTCGGCGATATCCCCTACCTGGCGCGCCACTGTCGGTGATATTATCTCCGGCAGTCTTCCACGGGGTAGCCCACGGAAGTGATTTATAATGTAGGGAAGATCGCAAAGATCGGAAGCAAGATGGTTAGGATGGACAGACACAAGGGTTTATACAGGTTCGGGCCGTCGACTCGACGTAATACCCTACGTCCTGTTTTGGGGTGTTGTATTGCGTAAATTGTGAGATGAGATGTGGTGTCATTAGACTTGATGTTTTCGAGGGGGTCCCTGCCCGCCTTATATATCGGGGGGCAGGGTTACAAGTCGGTTTGTATCTGATCCTATCTCTAAGAATCCTTTCCTTCTTTACAATAATTCCTATTCCAACTAGGACTTCTCCTTCCAGATCCTTCCTCCGCGCGCCGACTTGTCCCGCACGTCTTCAGGTCCGGAACGGTGGGCTGGGTTGCCCCCTTTTGGTGGGCTGCCAGGCTTGCTCATGAGGTACCCGGGTACTATATCCCCCACAAGCGGTACTCTTTATTTTCCATGGGTCCCTCTTAGGACTTTGGAGACTTGAAACTATCGAGCTCCCTATCTCTTTTTTTTTCTTTTGCCCATGACTAGGCGAGTTTTTTTTTTTTTTTTGCTCGATAGCTCCATGTCTTTTCTCAAATTGGAGGAGGGATGACTAGAGTATTTATTTTGAAAGGCCATATTTGTGGATAGGATTTGGTCAAGGGTATATGGATGAAATGATTTTGGTTTGGTTTGATGGAGGAATGTCTGATGAAAGTGGATGCAAGAATCCATTTTGGAATCAGCATCTCCAGACATGGAAAGGCTAGCACTAATGATAGACATAAAGGAAGAACTGATCGGTATTGAAATGTCACTTTCCCATAAGGACACAAAGTTTGACAAACCTCAACACAACTATATAGGTGGCATATGCATAGGTTTGAGCATGTGAAATATTTGGCTCTGGTAGGAATTTTCAACCACTGAGGAATTCTGAGCCTAAGGGTTTTCATGATTTTTTTTCAAAGAAAAGTCTCCAAGTAAGAATTAATAAAGAAGAAAGAAACACTTCTATCTCATTATCTCACACTCGTCAACAACTTAGGCAAGATCCTCCTAAATTTTTGATCCCACAAGCATAGAGTACTAGTTAAGGAATAAAGCTTGTGCTTGCCGACATGTGAGATGCAAAGTTGTGATCAAGATAACTTGTTGTATCATCATTCATTTTTTTATATATGAACAAGAGGCTCGATCCAAAGATACAAACATTATGAAATAACCTCAAGTGGGGGAATAAAAGTGCAAACCAGCGTTGAAGGATTGACCATGCTTTGCTTCGTGCTCAAATTATGTCCTCCCCCACGCTCAGATTTTGCGACACTTGGTGCCAAAAACTAAGCGTCTGAGGCTGTAGCCTTTTGCCCAACTCTTCGTTTATTTGAGCCTCAACCTGAAGGTTAGTGACAAAAATACCCGAAGGAAGCGAGTCCTAAAATTATGTCATGAAACCTTGTTCGGTTTTATTTATTGAAAATAAAGTTTTTTTATTGTTATATTTTTTGTGGAATTTGAAAGAAAGAAAGGAAAAAGATGAATGAAAATATGGGTTACCTCCCAGCAGTGCTTGTTTATGGTCAAAAGCTCGACCTTGGGAGCCTCTTTCGAAGTAGCAGCTAGCTTGGTGTTGTGGCTCCCTCCATCACCAATCTTCGGATGTCGTTATTCTAGCTGCAAGGTTAGCACAACATACCACGACGAGATTTGCAATACTTATGATAAACAAAATCATCCATAACCACCCTTTTGAAATTGTTTTGATGGGGCATGTGATGGTTGGAGTCATCGTGTGTGCTAATGGTGGGAGTAGATGGAGTATCCACAGGGAAACATGGATCTTTGGGTTTCTCAAAGACGAAATATCCATGCTCATCATTTTCTTCCGAACCCGACATGGAATCTGCTACCTCAGGAATATCTATAGAGCAAACATTTTTAGAATCAAGCCTGTAGTATTCTTGAGGCGTATCTTCCTCTTTGATATGGAAGTCCTTTGATTTTTCTGGATCAAGAAGGAAAGCATTCTCCTCAAAATAGCAAAATTGATATGATCCTGGGAATTCTGAGGGGTTTGATGAGATAGGAGCTTTGAACTCCTCATCGGAAAATTCGAATTCGTCTTCCGAGAATTGAAACTCCGGATTGAGGGATGGTGAATCCTCCTTAGGAGCTTTGAACTCCTCATCGGAAAATTTGAATTCATCTTCCGAGAATTGAAACTCCGGATTGAGGGATGGTGAATCCTCATTAGGGGATTCAGACTTGTCCCTTGAGTATTGGAGACCCGGGAGTGTTGAGAATCGGGATGCCATCTTAAAGAATGGAACATACTGC
>CM027126.1:28814144-29040642 GCA_015476505.1 Urochloa ruziziensis | reverse complement strand
CCGGCTCTGGCTCGACCGAGGCTTCGGGGAAGGGAAATTGAGGGTGGAGACAGGGCGGCGGGCGGAACGTTCTTACCGTGGGGCGGTCGCGACGGAGGAGGGTCAAGACGGTGTTCCTGTGCGGCGGCGGTCATGGGCACAGCGGCGCTCGGGCGGGCTCTCGTCCAGGCGCAGGCACCCTCTAGTGCGTCGCCCTACCTCTTAAGTGCCTAGAGTGCTTTGGGCATGCCACGGCGGTCGAAGGAGAGCCCGAGGACTTGGCGGATGGGTGTCCGAGCAACGCGGCGGCGCTCCCGCGTTCGTGGTGATGGCTGTGGTGAGGGTGGTGTGGTGGTGTTGAGTTCTATCCGGGGCGCGCAGCGGGGCTATTTATAGCCCGCGGTGCTCCCTGGGCTCACCGGGGCAGCGGGGGCGACGACACGCGGTGGCGCAAGCTCGCCGCGTGCGACGCGTGCCGCCGCGGGCGTTCGTGCGGATGGTCAGGGAGGGGGGTGTCGGCGCCGCACTTCTGGTGCGGTGGCCTCGCGTGATGCTGACACGTGCGCTGCGCCTCTTTGTCGGGGTTATCTGGGCCGGAGGAGGGGGATCGAGCGGCGACGACGATGGCAGGGGCGCGGCGAGATGGAGGAGGAGGGGGCTCCCGTGCCGGAGCGGGCCCTCTGACGCAAGCAAGGGGCGGCAGGGGTGGCGTGGCGTTAGTTTGGGGCGCCACGCGGCCTGAGGGCGTCGCGGTGGCAGGATGGGCGCGCGGCGGCGTCGGCGCCGGAGAAATGAGGAGGGGGGAAGAACCAGAGGAGGAGGGAGGAAGACGACGGCGGTGTGGGCCGGGCCGGACCGCGCGGAGATGTGCCGGAGGGAGAAATTGAAGGGGTGTTTGTGGACTTCACGGACAAGGCTGAAGGGGAATGGCGCGCCGAGCTGGGCCGCGCGGGAGTGAGCCGAGGGAGGGAGTTGGAGGTGCCTAAAGCGGACCTTAGGTGTTGGGCCACGGCTGACCGGCCCACCAAGCTGGGAATTCTTTTTCTTTTTCTAAGGGATTTTGAAATGGGTTTTGAATTCAATTTGAACTAGTTTCTTTTGATTTAAATCTAGGGGCTTCCCATACTAGTTTTGTCCTTATAGAGCACTCAAGTTATAGAACTTTATTTTTATTTTTCTATTATCATTCTATATCCTATTATTCCTAGAAATTTCTATTTTACCTTATAATAGTCCTTATAATCTAATAATTAATCTAATAATTAATTAAGTAATCCTTATTAATTTTGAGGGTGTCACAGATCTACCCCACTTAAAGAAATCTCGTCCTCGAGATTGGAGGATGGTTATTGGTTAGAGGTAGGGTTTTGAGCGTGGTATTCGTAGGAAAAATCACTTCTCATTTTTACTTTGGTATGGTGATTCTTTTGGAAACTCTGAGAAGTGTTTCTGTAGATAGTCGGTGATTATTTTCTTTGGATTGAGTTGGATAGGGTTTGGTGTGGGTTTAGGAAATATTTGGGGAAAAAAGCGGTCAAAGGTTTTCTTTTGATGGTTTGGGGTTAAGTCTACCCCACTTAAGTAACTGGTATAGGGTATATTTTCGAAAGGTAAGTATGATAGGAGAACCAAGGTTCCAATGTGTTTTGAGGGGGCGGATTTATTTGTATGGGGTTGGTCCTTAGTTCAAGCATCAAACAATTTTATTGAAGGAATTTTTTTTTACATTTGAACAATTTCCTTCCACACAGATTGCTAGCTAGCGGTATACACATCCGGGATATACCCAGGCCTGTACATTATTCTAGCGTCCTAGAGATCGTATTTCCTATTTACATTTTTACATATTATCTCGTATATTACCCTAGACGGAGTAAAAGATGTCTTCATCCGCAGCAGGTCCTCTTCTTCGGAAGTTTCGGCTCTTTCTCCCAGGTATTCTTCTTTAGCTGGGTCACGGTAAATCTCTTGGATGATCCGGTCTTTCTCGTATGTAGTCTTTGATCCTGGAATCATTCGAAGAGCGAGGGTAGCTGCCATTTGTGCCTCTGTTGTTAGAGGGGGTGCAGGGTGAACTTCATCATCGCATGCTCCTAAGTCCAGGGTGGTGACAGGGATTACGTAAGTGGTCGGCTTGATCTCCTTCCTAAATTTCATAGGCACTTGGTAGAGCATTTGCTCTATCTCTTGAAGTCTTCCGGTATCTGACTGTTGCCATCCCATCTTTATTCTTCTTACTTTATCTTGAAGGTATATCACCTTTTGAGTCAAGGTGGTGAGATGGATTTGATTGTCCGCCAGATGGCTACGCTGGCGACCTAAGCGATATCTCAACTCCTTATTTCTTTTAGCTTGATTTCCAGTGTCGGTCTTGGTTAGAGATTCTACCTGGCTTTGCAGAGCACCAATTTGCTCATGGAAGGAGTTTTGTAACTGCTTGTATTCCGTATGCAAAGCTTGTAATCTCTCCCGTAGGCTGTCTCGCTCTTGCTGGTAACGACGGCATCGTTCTCCCTGATGTTCCAGCATTCTTTCATAAGTCTCGGTCTGTCCTTTCAACACCATTTGCCTAAATTCTCCTTTTCCAATGTCTTCTCTTAGTTCCTTTAGAACCCTGGCACTAGTCTCGAGTTGCAGATTATAGCCTCTTCGCTGTCCTTCTAGAGCTAGGATATGCTTGTGTTGAGCTAGGACATATTGCCCTGTAACTCTATAGCACGAGTCATCTTCGTTGCTGGGTGCTTCTTCCATTTCTTTGGCTATCCGTGTTATGTTCTCCGGTCCTTGCCCATGCAGCATTCTTGCAATAATCGGTACGGAGAATCTGCAAAGCGGTCAGGGTTTTCGGTGTGTAGTTGACACAACATTTTCTGGGCGGCTGACTGCACGGCTAGATCAAGTGAGTTCTCTACTACCATTACATTGGTAGGGTGATGATCCGGATTCTCAGGTGCAGCCGGTACGGTAAGGGTAATCATGGCAGTTCCCTGTTCATGATTTAACCCATACATACTTCCATAGAACTGGGTATGTTGTGAATCGAATCGAAGATCTTGAAGACATTGGCGTAGTAAGGCTGGGAATCCCTGGTGGTGGTCACCACAGAACCGAACCTCATTCCAGCGGTCCATCTTTCCTGCACAAATATTCCTTTATTTAAAAAAGCTGTATGATTTGGAACATCCCTTACTACACGAACTATTTTACAACTCTTATTCCCTGTACATGAGTACATATTCCCACCCGTTTTCTTTTCATTTTCCTGCACAAGCATTACCCTCGAAGCTATGGGGAAGGCGATCCCAGGCGAGAAGGGCCCACATCCTCTTCTGTTAGTCCATGTCGGTGGAGAACTTCCAGCATCTTATCCCGCGGTCCCACTACTAAGTAGGTTTTCCCTAGTTTTGGGTGGGGTTTAGAGGTAACTGCTTGGTCGGGGGTGTCGGGTTCAGGGGATCGATTATCAGAATTTTCTCCTGCCGATTCGAAACGTTGTGGGGAATGAGCGGAGGGGATGGTGGAGGTGGAGTCTAATCCTGACACTTACTCTTCCGTGGGTTCTTCCTCCGAAGATTCCTCTTCGTCAATTATTTCCACTTCTTCTTCCTCAATCAGGTTTTGCTGATTTTGAGCGTCGTGCTGAGCCTGATTTAATGCCTCAGTAAGTGCTTCAATCTCCTCCTGTCTCTGTGTCAGAGTCTGGGTAAGATTTTCAATGGTAAGTTGAAGCTCGTCTATGGTAGAGGTCATATTCCTCATAGCGGTTTCAGTTTGATATTCCGATAAAGCGGCTTGATCTTTGGTCTTCATCAGTCGAAATCGGGCACTTCTTTCTCGATGACGTGCCTCTTCTGCCTCTTGGCGATAAGTTTGTGCATCCATTTCTTTCTGGGTATGGAGGTTATATAGAGAGACTGCGTATTGAGTTGTGGTGGCTAGAACGTGATGGAGTTCTGTGGTTGGACCAGCTGTAGGTGTTCAATTCGTTGTAGCCAGCGATGATCTGTGAGGTCTAGTACGGGAAGGTATTTGGCTGGGGTATGTTCGGTTTCGGTCACATGTCTGCAGAGGATTTTGGTAAGGGTTCGGAAGGCTATAATTTGGAGCGTATCTGAAAATTCGGTTCCCTCGGCATGCTCTACCCAAGGTACCCACTCTGGATGTGCTAGGATGCCGGGCATTCGGAGGTACATCTCGCAACTCCTCACTCCATTTCTTTTTGTCTCTTTCCCCGAATACTCTGGGTATTGGCCGTATCCCAATCTTTGCAGAGTATCCCACAGAATTCGGGGAAATCCATGCTTCGTGATGTAATGCCCGTGCGTCCATCCTTCTTCATCAACCCAGTTGTCCCAGCTATCCCATCGCTGATCCTCTGCCATTTACCTGTAGTGTAGAAAGGAAGGTTAGAGAGTTTCCTTCCTTTGCAGAGTAAGATAGAAGAGAGCCATATTCGGGTGAGAAAAAGATTAGTTCGACTTGTTCGCGTATTCTAGCCCTCAGGGTGTTTAAAGTAGGAATTAAAGATGTATTTTACGGCTTAACGCGGCTCTGATACCAACCCTGTGGGCCACGCCACCCGGCGGGCCCACCTACCATGAAATAATGTCATTTCCTGGTAAAGGAAAACATTAATTGCATAAGAGTTGGCAGCGGCTAGCCAGAATTGAAAAGTGAAGATCGGAACTAGGACCTGATCAAGACGACTTGCAGGGCCGGTGAAGGGAGGGAAAACCTTCCGATGGAGCTGCAAGATTAAGCAAGTCTGAGTACCACCGCACTCAGCAAGTACAGAACAATTGAAGGTATAAACATGCATTATTAATTGACAGGTGATTAATAAATCAGTGTTGGGTCCTGGAGGGGCAAGAACCTCCCTACCAGTCCCCCTGGTGATTCTGGCCCGGATCCTTCTGTCGATCCCGCAATCACCTTCATCTCGTTATCATCACTCCTATGGGTTATTCTTGGCTAATCTGTGGGAACTTTAACCAGACGGGCTCATAACCGAGAGCCACGGCTATCGATAGATTGAGTAACTCTGCAGAGGTTTGTACTCTTGAAACTATACGGTCAGGTGACCCTCCCGTGGCCAACGGTAGGGTCCCCCTACGGGACTCGTATCCACTGGCGTCCATCTCTGGACAGCTTCCATCTGGGTCTACCCACGGATGCTACTGGGGTCTAAACAGGGATCGCATATACGTCCACACAAGGACACTAACCCGGGTATGGATGCATCATATAAATTAGGGCATGCATCGCCCGTGGGCCCTACCAGCCCTGTCACATGCGACCCGTGCCGACCAGTCCCAACCCTCTGTCTGGGGCTGTCTCCAGCATTTCCGATGCCCACCGTGGCCCCTGGGGTAGCTTGGCCAGAGGTAGCTGGTGGAGTGTGAGTCGAGGCCTCACATTACAGGGCATTCCCGAAATCTATGTCCTTTTTGGCCCGTATAGCCGTACATGGCGTTGGAAAGACTTTCCCAAGAACCGGTCCTTAAACGACCAAGGTAGGCCTCTGGACAGGAGCTCCTCCGAGACTATCCACCCTACCTCGCATCTTCTTCCCCCTGGGTGCCTCTCGCAACCAGGGTTTCTGGCTCTGGGTAGTGTCTTAGTAGCTGGGGGTATCTGAGTGGCTAACTCTCAATGCAACTACAGACATTTAGCTAAGAGAAGAGCATGTTAATGCAATTGATTATTATGAGCAAGGAAATTGCTAAGACTTGCCTGATACGGTGGTAGTCTCCGCCGGGGCTATACTTCTTGAGGTTTCCTGGCGGAGTATCTACACAAGTACAATTCATGACTTAATCAATCATCACAGCGAGTGTATTACTTGGGAGGGGAGAGCCTAGAGAGATTAGTCATAGGGGTAGTTTCTAAGTTAAGCAGTGGATTGCCGGGGGTTTCGCGGGGTGTCTCAGAGTCTTTGCGGGGTTTGGCGGTGTTTAGAAATGTCAGTGGAAGGCAATAAATTATTTCTAAGTTTAGGAAAGGCTTCTAGGGAATCTAATCTTATGAAAAACCTTAGAATATATTCTAGTAATTTTAGGAATTTATTGGCCATTTATGGGGCTCTATTTTGAATTAGGCATAAACCGGGGTACGCTAACGGAGGCTTCCTATAGGCTAAAAAAGAATCCTTCTAATCCTAAGCCTTAGAAATGGGTATAAATAATTTGGATGGTACTAAATAGCTTATTATTTTCCCTAATAGTTTTAGGTATTTTCTGGAAATTTTTGGGAATTTCTAAAGTGGAGAAATAACTTCTTGGGTGCACTAAGCCGGGTGTACCTAGCATTTTCTCTGTGTTTGTGCGGCTGACGAGTGGGGCCGGATGACGCCAGCACTGGCGCCAGCCCGCAGGCCACTGTGCTGTGGACCGGCAGCGTGGGCGCCTGGACCATCTGGCCCATGGGTCTGCGGTCCACCAGACCGGGTGCACGCGGGGCGGGGAGGTGGAGGTGGCAGCTGACGCGGGGCGCGGGGAGGCTGGCAGGCGGGGCCCATGCTCGCGTGGCTGCCACGCAAGCGCCACGCTGGGCGCCGGACTTCACGACGGTGCTGAGGGACCGCAGGGGAAGTTCGCCGGAGAGCTCACCGCTGGCGACGCCAGGGCGTCTCTCGCGGCGGGGAAGGTATCCACGGGTTCAGGGAGTCACGGCGGGCGTGATGGGAATGATCTTGTCGAGGGGTGGGGTTTGGCGCGGTGGCGGAAGCTCGCCGGAGCTCAGCGGCGGGGCGGTGCGAAAGGGGAAGCGGGGTAGGGGGTTTCTGGGATGTTAGCCGGGGTCGGTGTGCGCCCCTTGGGTGGCGTGGGGTATGCCGGCGCGCAAAGGCGCGAGGAAGGGGCGCCGGAGGTGGCCGGTGGCTCGCCGGAGTACGGCGACGCTCGTGACAGCCGGCTCTGGCTCGACCGGGCTTCGGGGAAGGGAAATTGAGGGTGGAGGACAGGGCGGCGGGCGGAACGTTCTTACCATGGGGTGGTCGCGACGGATGAGGGTCAAGACGGTGTTCCGGTGTGCGGCGGCGGTCGTGGGCACAGCGGCGCTCGGGCGGCGCTCGTCCAGGGCGCAGGCACCCTCTAGGTGGCGTCGCCCTACCTCTTAAGTGCCTAGAGGTGCTTTGGGCAATGCCACGGCGGTCGAAGGAGGAGCCAGAGGACTTGGCGGCGATGGGGGTACCGGAGCAGCGCGGCGGCGCTCCCGCGTTCGTGGTGATGGCTGTGGTGAGGGTGGTGTGGTGGTGTTGAGTTCTATCCGGGGCGCGCGCGGGGCTATTTATAGCCCGGCGGTGCTCCCTGGGCTCACCGGGGCAGCGGGGCGACGACACGCGGTGCGGCAAGCTCGCCGGCGTGCGACGCGTGCCGCCGCGGGCGTTCGTGCGGATGGTCAGGGAGGGGGGTGTCGGCGCCGCACTTCTGGTGCGGTGGCCTCGCGTGATGCTGACACGTGCGCTGCGCCTCTTTGTCGGGGTTATCTGGGCCGGAGGAGGGGGATCGAGCGGCGACGACGATGGCAGGGGCGCGGCGAGATGGAGGAGGAGGGGGCTCCCGTGCCGGAGCGGGCCCTCTGACGCAAGCAAGGGGCGGCAGGGGTGGCGTGGCGTTAGTTTTGGGGCGCCACGCGGCCTGAGGGCGTCGCGGTGGCAGGATGGGCGCGCGGCGGCGTCGGCGCCGGAGAAATGAGGGAGGGGGGAAGAACCAGAGGAGGAGGGAGGAAGACGACGGCGGTGTGGGCCGGGCCGGACCGCGCGGAGATGTGCCGGAGGGAGAAATTGAAGGGGTGTTTGTGGACTTCACGGACAAGGCTGAAGGGGAAATGGCGCGCCGAGCTGGGCCGCGCGGGAGTGAGCCGAGGGAGGGAGTTGGAGGGCCTAAAGCGGACCTTAGGTGTTTGGGCCACGGCTGACCGGCCCACCAAGCTGGGAATTCTTTTTCTTTTTCTAAGGGATTTTGAAATGGGTTTTTGAATTCAAATTTGAACTAGTTTCTTTTGATTTAAATCTAGGGCTTCCCATACTAGTTTTGTCCTTATAGAGCACTCAAGTTATAGAACTTTATTTTTATTTTTCTATTATCATTCTATATCCTATTATTCCTAGAAATTTCTATTTTACCTTATAGTAGTCCTTATAAATCTAATAATTAATTAAGTAATCCTTATTAATTTTGAGGGTGTCACATAGTCACTGCACTTGCAGTTGGTCAACAGTCTTGCTAACAATCCTATGCGTCTCTCATGACCAGGGTTTTTTTCCCGCGGTCGTAGCGGTTTTTTTGGAATAAAAACCGGTCCGGTAAACTGGTTAAACCGGCCGGTTAACCAGTAAGAGCGGTTTGGTAGGGTCGGTTTTGAGCGGTAACCGGCCCTATTTAGCTACCGGATCGGACCGGTTTGACAGGTAACCGGTCAAACCGGACCGTTTCCAAACGGGTTTTTAACCCTGCTCATGACATGCTTTCTGCCTCGTTGCTCATGCAATGCTAGCTGTCTAGGAATCATGTAGGAAGACTGGCTCACTCTCATTGGCGGCCAATAACATATGATTGTGGATGTGGCCTAAACTACAGCAACTAGAATTTTGAGTTCATCGATGGCCAATGCTTGGTCATGGATGCGGCCTAATCTTTTGGCGGCGAGGGTTCTAAATCTAGGAACGCTATGGTTCAAAAGTATGGGGATGATATAATAAAATAACTAATAATTAAAACCAATAATTTTTGAATAGCGGTTCGAGAAGAATGATTACTGGCAAATCAACTGTACCTACCTGTTAAGTAGTAGCAGGTCCTAGTTCTTTGATGCAAACAGAACACAGAAACACCGTATATTTTGGAAAGACGTCAACTCTATTTTATGTATGCACGCACAGGGTAGTTGTATTAACTAAGGATCTAATTTGTTAATTATTATATGAACTAAGTATCTTCAGGGATAGATTTTTTTTCTATGATTTAAATATAGAAGAGAGATTAATGAGAGAAAATTTAATGTGTTAGATGTGACTGATGGATACCTTATACGGAATACGAAAGAGAGATTAAGATTTTATGTGACTCTCGATGGCTTTAGTGTTTTACATTGGTCAATATTTCTACCATTTTTTTACATGGATTTTCTATGGTTTTCTTTTTTTTTTGAAGTAGCCAATGATTTTTTTTGTTGGTGCATGCGATAGAGCAAGAATTATTGAACGGGCATGATGATGAGGACATGCCACCTATGCATATGGCCATGATTGGCCCATGGCATGGAGAAGACGGAGGCCAGGAAGGATGTCCAAGTCATGGAGGAGGCCTAAGGCTTATCCGGCTCGAGACGCCAAGGTGGAGGCCCAAAATAAATCAAGTTCGAGTCCTCCTCGGAATCCAGGAGCAGTCTACCTTAGATTGGACGCCCAGGTCACATACAGAAAACAATTTCGACGATCCACATATGGTTGGAAATATAATCTCATAGAGCTTCTAATGGCACCAGTCCCATGTCCAAATGATGCCTGAGTCAACGGGAATCGTCGAAACAAAATGACGTCCAGAATCTGCACCGGCGCTGCATCGCTGTCTTTTAGGCCGTTTGCCCGTGTATCAGGTTGGAGCCCATAGGGGCACGTCCAGGGAGGGTCACCACGGCCTAACCCTCGTATATTCAGTAGTCGCGCCACATTTGGGTTTGGATTTTGCTTAGATTATTCTGTGTGATACAATTTCGCCGTTCATCGGTTTGTTTAACCCCAACTTGTGAGTTTAATCACTCATCTGTAATTTGGTTGCATCTATCTTGTTCTTGCTTGTGTTCTTCGATTCGCAGGCAGGGTTTAGCCTTCTTGGCGAGGTCGACCGTGCATCGCCGGTCGATAACCAGAGGAGACGTTGTGATGCGATTGCGGGGTTCAGAACGTGTTGTTCGGAAGCCGGATCGATTTGTGTAGCGACTCCGCCAAATCAAGAGTTATCAGAACCTTTTGGAAGATTGGGAACCCTAGTCCCCATCAAGTGGTATTCAGAGACAGACTTACCGTTTGGTTCGCCCTTACCGTAGTTAATTTTTGTTTCCTCCTTGTTCCCACAGCCCAAAAAAGCCTAAAAAAATTCCGCTGTCCTATAACCCCTTTATGCCCTCACAATTTTCTTTTCATATCGCTTTTCTGAATTTTAGTCCCTCGCTGTGTCAGTGTGTTCACCGTGTCTAGGTCTTGTTCTTGTCTTTAGTTTAGTATCAAGTCCTGCTGGATTGTTTTGGCACCTAGTCCAATTTGTTTTTCACGCTGTGCCCTAAATTCTTCTTGTGCGCTTGTTCACGGTGTTTGGGTAAAGAGTGCTGTTCTTGTTTGTTGCATGCAGCGTTAGAAAGAGGAAAGTATTATCAACGTGAGAGAAGAAAGATAAAGGATTTTTGCAGCCATTGGAATAAAATATTACTATCCAATTTTGGAGCCCGAGTTTTTTTTGGCAAGGGCACCTTGCGCAAGAAATACTTCACCAGATTATTGATCTGAGTCCAGCAATCGATCTCTTTTGCTTCCTGCTGTTTGTGCGCGCCTGATCTGTGTTGTGCCAGCTCCCATCACATGATGCTTATGGCAGGCAGACTGTGGATGTTGTATAAAAAATGGTAGATCAACTAATTCAAAAATATAAACTACTAAGACTATCACCATGGTTGTAAACTTGCACTTCACAAGATCTTCAGGTGGAATTTCGTCCCACAGTCGGCACATCGTATACGATGAACACAATAGATATGCCCATCATCATATGAAAATCGTAGTAGTTCTCACTCACGTTGTTAAGCTCGCTAGTCCCGGTCTCACCTGTGTTTTGTCGACCTGCTGAAGAGACTCAGCGGCGGACGATGGGTGGTAGTGCAGTAATTGACTAGGGTAAGGGCGAACCGGGAAGGACGATGGCCGGTGACGGAGGCGACGTGACGAGACTGCCGACAAAAGGCTGCTGGGTTGCGCTGGCGCTGGGACCGGAAGACGGCGTCGGGCAACGCCGTCAATGCCGCGAGGCTGTCGAGCTTCGCCAGGAACAACAAGACCATGCCGTCGCTGTAAGCAAAAGCTGCCGGCGGGAGCGACGGAGGCGCCGTGAAGATGAAGGAGCGACGTGCAGCCATCCAGGTCCAGGGGCTGGCAAGGGCGGTCACCAGGCTGCGCCATCAAGCAAGCCCCGGGAAGTCGCATCCAACCTCAACTTGGTGGGGGGCATTTGTTCGACGGATTTTTGGCTTAAATATTATGGATCAAAGCTCACTTGAACAGGTTTTCAGATCGATAATAAGAAAGAAGCTAATAGGCCGCTGGATGGTTCATGCACGCATGATCATCACGAGCCGACGACGGAAGCTATGTGTGCAGCTCCGTTCTTTGCAATGGAACTGAGCTTTATCAAACCAGCATGAATTCATTGGGCCGCCATAATACGAAACAATGGATGTGGTAGCCTGGCTCGACTGCTCTTGTGCGACGCTGACGACGCTAGGAGGCTCATGCAGGCACCTGCCTGGCCTGCTAGCTCTCTCCTGCAACGCCTAGCAGGAGCAGCTAGGTAGCCTGCGGAGCATATGTCTGCAGGATCCTGCAGGCAACGCCAAAACAGCGGCGGGCGTTGCAGCTGGCCTGCAGGCTGCCTGCCTCATCGCGACTTCCATCATCGGTACATATATATATTATAAAAAAGGGACGCCGACTATCGCTGTCGTCGGTTCTGCGGGGAGACTGACTTGATCAAACTCCTATATTTTGCTTAGACTTGGTCATGTCATTTTGCTTCTCCCCGAATAGGACGTCATCGCGAAATACTACTCGTTCCATATCTTTATAAGTAGCGAAGACATCGCGTCCGCGTCACCACAAGAGAATGAGAGAAACACGGTGTATGTAGACATGGCATACGCAGTGACTAGCTCCTTGCCACGACAGTGACTGAACTAGCCCATTCGGACATGGCTGTGGACCATAACATCACTGCTAGCTAGGACTAGGACTAGATAGGAACTATTTAGAAAGCGCGCTCCACGCAAATACAACGGTGTAGACAGCTGCTGTCTGGTACGAACAGACACTACTGGAGAAGGCGCTATTAGCACCGGTTGAGAACCTCCATTTAGCACCGGTTTCCTAACCGGTGCTAGTATTTCGGTGCTAAAAGTAACCTTTAGCACCGGGTGCCAACACCAACCGGTGCTAAAAAAATTACATATAAAAAATAAAATTGTTCCTCCTACTACTCATCCCTTCTCTCTCTTCTCTTTTCCTTCTGCCACCATCTTTCTCCTCTGTTCTTTGTGAACTTGTTCTTCAAGAACAGGAATTCCTCAAGAACAGAAAAGAAGAAGGGTGGGAGAAAAATGAGAGAAAAACAAAGAGATAAGAAGTAGAAGGAACTTCACTAGGATTACAACATTTAACCTAAAATTACAAAGAACCAAGATTCAAGAGAAAGTGATTCAATCTAAGTACACAGATCCAACATAATATCATTGTACGGTAAATTCAGAAAAAAAAAAGAACATTCATCTGGACATGAGTACACAGATTGCTCTTTTGTGGGCTGCTGCTTTTGTGGGCCGCGGATAGCTTATTTTCTTGTAGTGAGACAACTTAAA
Source organism: Urochloa ruziziensis (assembly GCA_015476505.1). NCBI lineage: Eukaryota > Viridiplantae > Streptophyta > Magnoliopsida > Poales > Poaceae > Urochloa > Urochloa ruziziensis. The sequence continues at coordinate 29,028,045 of CM027126.1, read as the reverse complement.
CAGATAGCTTGTAAAATATGTTGTCCGTTTGGCTGTCGGTAAGGTGTTTAATTCATCCTTTTGACACAGATTTCATGATGATCTAGTGTATACTTGATCCTTGTAGTCATTTTGTTGCATACATGAAAGAATGCACAATACATCGAAATTATTCACATGCATGACTCTTAAAATAAGCATGTCTGGAAAGCCCAGTGCATACAATCAATACTTTCTATCATGCCTGAAAAGCCATGGGACCAGAGGACGGAGGTGCTTTGTCGCCGCCGCCGCCGCCGAGGCGGTTTAGATGATGATCCTTCAATATTGGCCTTCAATTTGTCACCAATCTTCCTTCGCAATGTGTCCAACTTTTCGCCCTCGGCGATGAAATCATCAAGCGTATATACCTATGATGGATCTATTTTGTCAGGCTCCAGAGCTGCTTCATCATCATCATGTGTATTCTCTGGGTGACTGGGTCTTCTTGCTCCAGAGCAGGTTCATCATCATGTGCAGCCTCGACTTCTTCTGCCACCAGAGCAGGTGAATCACCGTGTGCGACCTCCACTTCTTCTGGCGGCAGAGCAGCAGCACCATCATCACTTGACTAGAGAATGGAGGATATGTCTTTGGTTTCCTCCTTGGTTCACATAGAGGAATGCATGCAGAGTTCGCACTTGATGTATGACCGTTCATACTTGATACACTTGAGTTCACAACTTCACATGCACACATACTTGAGTTCACATGTGTACTAGAGTTCACACTTGATGGCAAACGAATTCCTCCCAGCGCGCGCAGATGATCTTTTGTCGTAGACGTCTCCCCACAACGCGTCGTACAACGGCCGGTCTCCTCGTCGCTTCGCCTGGGAGAATGAGCACGAGTCATAGACGAACTAGTCGACGGGTGGGCACTAACTGCAGGTCGTGGGGTGGTTTTTTGAAAACAAAAACACTTCATGTCGACAGCTGACTACGGTGCGTTGTACGTGCCCTAATGCTGTCTACTTCTATCCACCATCATCTATTATCTTCTGTCCGTAATCAGTTTCTACTAGAAACCACCGCGTGGTTTTGCCGTGCGATTGCAAGCAGGTTTTCGGCGTAGAGAGGACCAGTCACAAAAACCCAATCGACACGGTTCCATTGTAGAAATATTGAAGCTTATGATCGGAATTAGCGAGCGTGTCATACTCATAGATAGCTCTGTGCATGGACTAAAATATTGTTTGCAAATGCATATACATGTAGTGTACGTCAACAGGCGTACGTGGGATGAGTCGTTAGAGCATTAGACGGTGGATTAGGATCTAACTGGCTCTCGTCAATCTTTTCAGTATCGTCTGAATAAACTGCTCTGGAGCATATTGGAGGTGATGTGACGGAAACCATTTGCAAACAAATGGGCCATTTCCCTTTTCAACCAGCGGGCGCTTTAGTGGAACAAGTTCACAAAGATGATCAAATGCAGGTTTTCTTTCTAAGATGCAGTCACATACAACAACAAAAAAGGTTTGGTTGTTCATATAGTCAATAGTACAACGTTCTGCTGCTTCTATATTTTTTTCCTTCTACAAAAAAAAAAAAGAGGTTTAGCTGTCCATAGTCAATCACTACGGGAAATCGCTTGTTCGTCGTGTGCCCACGGCTTCGCCGTGTGCCTCTTCGTGGGCACACGGCAAATAAGCCTGTTTGCCGTGTGCCTGCCCACGTGGCACACGGTGAAGCCGTGGCACACGGTGGACCCAGGCAGGCACACGGCAAACAGGCCTGTTTGCCGTGTGCCACGTGGTAGGCACACGGCAAACAGGCAGGCACACGTGTGCCACATGGCAGGCACACGGCAAAAATGCCACCCCAAACGGCCGTTGGCTTGGCCGTCAGCTTTGCCGTGTGCCCTTCAGGCTTCGCCGTGTGCCCTTGGCACACGGCAAACCGTGTGTTTCCCGTAGTGAATAGAGTACAACGTTAAGTTGCTTCTATATTTTTTCCTTCCTCTTGAGATTATGAATCATGTGATACATCACCATAAGGGAACAACCAACAGCATTTAGCCTTACTTATACCTACCCTCCCTCTCTCTCTTCTCCTTTGACTCTCTCTCGGAATCTTATATGCTTAAATGATTCACCTATAAAGTCTATCAAGACCCAGCCAATGTTTGACCCATTCACTTTGCTTTTTTAGATTAAATTTTATTTTAATATCGATATTTAATTTCACATATCGTGCTGTCTTTGAATTTTTAGTATAATATTTTGATGTCTCTTAGCAATACACGGGCACCCTACCTAATAATAAGTAGAAAGGTGAATAAACTCCTCAGGCGTTGGCGTTGCAGCATGCTAGCGGGGAAATTGAAAGAGAATTGCAGGAGAAACTATGTCGACAAAGGCGACAGCGGCCTGCCGTAGCCCAGTTCAAAACTGTTAAGTGAAAATGAGAATGAGAACTGATGATTGATTATTGTGTTGTGTGTTACATATATATACAAGTCCAAGGGGTGCCCCCAAAGGGTGCCTTTCTATGAAAGGGTGTCTCTCTAGAAGTGGTGTCTATACAAAAGGGTGTCTATTCCTAAAAGGTGTCTATTGATCACTACTAATCCTAATTAATCCTAACACTCCCCCTTGATCAATTGACTTCTTGTGGGCACCATTGTTTGTTCATCAGTTATTGCTTGAAGCTTTGGAAAAACCCTGTGGGAATAAAAACCAAAGTAGATGGATATACCAGGCAAAACTCCTCAAACCCCAGTGGGAAAAACTTGAGGAGAAACCTAATTGTATGTGTATATGCCATCGAAAACTCCTTTAAAACCCGGTGGGAAAATGAGGAGAAAATAATATGGGATATGTGATTATTGTCTCATTATAAACTTATATGAAAAAAACCTTGAGAGGAAAAACTCATAACAAAGTTTTGAGATCAATACTATGATCTGTGGATCATATTTGAATAATCTCCCCTAAAACCCAATGGAAAAAATATGAGGAGAAATGATATGTCTTTGATATCTTCTTAAAAACTCTTGTAGAGAAAATAGAAGATATGACATGTAATATGTCTTGATATCACCTCTAAAACCCCAGTGGAGAAAAATAGGTAATATGACATATAGTCTTGTATTGACATTGCCTCATTAAAACCTTATGAGAAACCATATGAGGAAAAACTCATATAGGAAAAAGAGTGCAATATGATGTTTGAATAGGTTTAAAATTTTGGGAGAGTCTCCCCCTGAACCTTGCAAAGTTATCATTTACCATTATCGGTAGATAAGGACTTTCTGTGAGGTTCTCACATATTTGATTTGCAAGATGTTTATTTCTCAATGTGTAACAAATGAGAATAAACATGTTGAGCAATACTCTGGTTGATATTGCTCTATTAAACCTATTATATCAATACAATACCAAGCGTATCTTGAGAGATAGTTGTTCATGATTCAACTTAATCATTCTATATAGTGACAAACATAAGTGGTGTTTTAGAATGATAGATGGATGTAGTTGTTAGAGTCTATTGACTCCCATTAGATCTATACCATCATGATATCAGTTTGTGTTCTAGCAATATGGAGATTATTTAGCTAGTAACTTAGAATCACTATGGTTATATCTTGATTGAATAAATCAAGATGTTTGGTGCCATAATATATCTATTGATATCCAGTTTGACTCCTGTCAAATGGCTTGAAGGAGTTGCACATTTTGAGCTATAGTAAGTTATCTGCAAATGCAATATTTGGCCTTCTGCAATTTGCAAGATATGAGCGCTTTTTATGGCACTGTAGTTGTTATCCCAGGGTCTACATGGTAATTTATCCATCTTTAGGGATTGAACGACCATAAGTGATGATGGATATGATTATCCAATATTATTTTGATATTGATGGACAATCTAAAAACTGATATATGTGCTTAAGTTGTAAACTTAAGCATAATTTGGTTTTAACCAAATATTCATCTCAAATTCCGTCTTAAAATGATTGCTTGTTTGTATTGTGTGTCGAGATGATGAAAAAAAATCCAGTTTGGATTATTTGGAACACACATATGCAATCATAGTAATTGGAGTAATTCTTCTATGGGAGATACTCCCTTAGTCAATTGTACCACAATCAACTTGACTTCAAGTCATACAATGACCTGAGCTGAACATAATGTATGTTGCAATTTCAATTCAGAACATAGTCTACTGATGACTTTATATGTCTGAACTAATCCAATTTATTTAGTCTGCCAATGGTTGAATGTTGGAACATAATTTTTCACATATATCATGAAAGGTATGTTGCTCGGTTTCTTCATGAAACCATATGCTACAAGCTCTTGTTGTTTCACCACCTTGCTTTCATAAAGAATGCAATATGAGAAGAAGATATTACTGTGGTAAATACCTCTCACTATTGAACAAGAGCAATTCTCCTTAATTGCCACATTTAATTTGACCCAATTTGAGTGTGGAGACACTCTGCCTAGGACTTTTGGTTTGGATCCAGTTCAAGGTGTATGGCAATCTTGAGAAGGAGTATATGTCGACAATTTGTAGTCTTTGTATGATTGATTCAATGGAATCAATATAGCATGTGAAAATAATAACCTTTTAAAACTCCATGTCATTTCCCACAACAATGGAATTAGGTTGTTCCAATGACCTAGTTTCTAAACTTATGTGCACTTATACTAGGCTTTAGAATGCTAACATTCATAGGCTTTTGGATTTGAATATCCATGAAGTGTCAAACAACATGTATGATGTTGCTCTTGCATTTACTATGTTGGAGGACGTCTCCCCCCTGTTCTGCGGATGCTTGTAATAAGCTATATCCCAAATGACCATACTTCTCCCCCTCTTATTTGATTTCGGAGTTGAGTGATTTTATTTGGTACCTTCACTCTTTCTGGTACATTTATCTATAGAATTGGATATGATGATACTTTGATTAGCAAATGCATCTGGCAGGCTATTTGTAATGTATTACAAATAAAATATTCTGAACTAAGGTTCAGATATTCTTTGGTACGTGGGTGTGAGGACTCAATGTGATAAACATTCTGATTCCTGGCATTCTATTTTGTGGTATTAATCTCCCCCTAATGCCTGGAATCGTCCTCAAAATCCGATCAACATACGAGCATGTATACAAATCCCCATAGAAGACCTTAGGTATTATCTGAATGACGAATAATAATACCCGCTGTTGGCCCCTAATGCTCATAGACGTATGTTGAGGTGACGATATTGGTATATGCAAAAACATAACCAACATACAACGGGAAATATATGATTGAGGTCAAATTTCCATGTACATACTGCAACGGAGGGAGCCGTATGATTGCAGTTGAATGAATTTGGATTAATTATGCGGTGTGTAAATCCGCATAGTACCAACTAGATATTGGTAAATTTCAATTCTTTGCTGGTCATGCAAATGAATTATCTCAATAAGAGATCTTTAGTTAACCCATAATGGATGATACTTAGTGCTATAGTTCCCAAAACCAAATAACTTCAAATGAATGGATTTGATCATGTATCCAGGATAAGTTGCTTCAAATTAAAAATCTGATCAATAAATTTGTAAAATTGTGATACCTTATGAGTAAGGAATACACATGTGGAACTATTTATCAAATGCATCAATTAGCATTTTTTAAAGCACTTAAATGGTCTATTTGGTTGGCCAAATAGAACCATATGCTTGTCTTGAATGTGTTCAATAACTTGAGTGGCTCACATATGAAATTTTAAGGTAAGAGGGCCTTAAAATCAATTCTCTTGTGGCACATGCGGTGCACATAAAAACTGAGAATTCATAGAATGTAAGCTATGACCAATAGAATTGTTAATAATTTTTCTCATCATCTCAATTCCTCGGTGTCCAAGTCGATCATGCCAATTTTGGAATGCATCGATATTTTGGAAAATTATCTTATAAGTAGAATACTCTTATAGGATTTATGTGAGTAAAGTACAATCCAGATTGGAGTGAAGAAAATTTTTCACAAATTTTCTTGCCAAATCCCATAAGTTTAGTTAGAAGAAGGAATGCTTCTTTATTATCTTCATGTGCTTCAACATGAAGACCATTCTTACGGATATCTCTATTACTCAAAAGGGTACTAGTCAAATCAGGATACAATAAGGCATCCTCAAGTAAAATTTGTGTACCCATAGGGAGAGTAATAATGGCTTGGCCTAAGCCAGCTATTATTGCGTCTTTACCAGCAATGGTCATAATATTTCCTTCCTTTTCCTTAAGGGTTTGGAAATATTTCATCTCCCGAAGAATAGAGTTTGTGGTGCAAAAGTCCACGCTTTGGATCAAGTCCACGAGGCATAATTCTCTTCTATTTAAATTAAGTTTCTTGAATTCTTTAGTAGCCATATTTCTACATGATCAATCATGTACTAATTAATTTACCTTATGGTAAAAATTGCAATGTATATGTAATTGTTAAAACTTAGTTGATATCTTATCATAGTTTTTGGAGTATTGTAGGTAATCACATAAATGTGTAGACCAAACAACAAATCATAAATGTTGATAAACACAAATTGGATAATCTCGGTGTTAAAACAAAGAGTAGATCGTATGGTAGGCAAAATCATTGCAGCCTAAGCACAGTCTCTGGGCAGAATAATTCATAAGTGAATTAGACGCAGCCAATGCTTAGAACTCTACCACTTTGTGTACTTATCAACAATAATATGATAAAAATGGTAATTATCACAAGGATGTAGACCATTTATTATAATCCAAAACCTTTATTTTGATTAAAAACACGGTGTAGGTAATCATCGAGTTTTCAGTAAAACAAGATGTAGACCTCTCAGTAATAGGTGATGAATCACTGCTAAGACCCGGTCTCTGGGCAGAATAATTCGAACATGAATTAAACACAGCCAGTGCCTTAGACTCCATTACCTTGTGTTATTAATCAAAATAAACAAGATATAATATATTGCAATTTTGATTATGAAGCCGATGATAACCAAACAAAATCTTTTTCTGTATGATAACTCGGTTTAATGAACTTGTGGTGACGTCATGAATTAATGGTTTGATTAAATCAACAGAACAATCGATATAAAAATGGTTTGATTAAATCAACATGACAATCGATATTCAGTTGAAATGTACATATATTAAAATCAAGCCACACAGATATATACAATGGCGATCATAATTGGGGCATAACAACATAAGGAGATGTTCTTGCGGAATAAAAGGCTAACTAGAAGACTAATTAATTCTAGTACTGTTGAAAGGAAATAAAGAAATGACTATTATTTCTAGGGGAATCAGAGGCAAAAGAAGCCCAAACACAGTGCTCTCGGTGAGTTCAATTCTCTGGAGAGTTGAAGCAACGAGAGACTTCTCTTGTGTCTTCTGGGAGTTACAGAATGACGAGTGCCTTCTCTTTTGGGAGTTGTTTGGAGAAAAGGAACTGCCGGCAAGTTCCTTCCTTTCTGGAAGTTACAGAACTTGCATGGGGTGGTTTCTTGATTGTAGAGGCAGCGTGCATGATAACGTGTTAAGTGAAAATGAGAATGAGAACTGATGATTGATTATTGTGTTGTGTGTTACATATATATACAAGTCCAAGGGGTGCCCCCAAAGGGTGCCTTTCTATGAAAGGGTGTCTCTCTAGAAGTGGTGTCTATACAAAAGGGTGTCTATTCCTAAAAGGTGTCTATTGATCACTACTAATCCTAATTAATCCTAACAAAAACTGGAGAGGAGGCCAGGCAGCCCAGATCCGAAACACTTCTCCATTTTACGTTGGCAGGCAGCCCAGATCGTGGGAAACGCTTCTTTATTTTTATATTTTTGCAATATCAAGAGTCTAAAAGCAAATCCAAATCCAAGAGACTCTCTAAATTCTTTATTGCTAGTTTTATAGATTTTGATTAAAAAGGTACCTTTCAACAACCTCTCTATTTGGTTATTCAAACATAGTCACTCTCTATTCCGGATTTCTCGCTAGCAAAATATAGAAAAGAGAGTAGCTCTCTAGAGTGCATGCAAGATATAGAAAGGCTGTTGAAAATCAGGAAGATATAGAAAACGATTTTTATACAAATGACTCTCTAAATGATGATTTAGAGAGCGAGTTTTAGAGAGACTATTGGAGATGCTTATGATCTCTCGACTTGTTGTTAGGCCTTGGGCTTCTCATTGGCTGGTGATTTTTTTGGACACTTGATGGAGTCCACGTGGCACACAGACTTGGAAACCTAGTACTAGATGGCTTCCCATACGGTCATGTCTGGCTTGGGCAACCCGCAACCGAGAAGCCAGCGATTACACTTTTATGAGATGTTCGTACTTGACTATGAGATGGAGTAGAAAGGTAGCTCAGGTGATGTCCACCGTCAAGCCTGTCGATCTGCAACTGCAAGTGGCCAAATCATCGTGAGTCGACGCCCCTCACTGCACACAGGCCAACTAGCTTCGTGCGTCCGAGCCATGTCTCGTTGCCAACCGATGCGCGCGAGCTGCACACACTAGCAAGCATGGATAAAAATTCTGGTGATGCTTCTGTAGATTGCAACAGAGAGAGAAGACCAATCTGATCGAAACAGAGATTACGCATTATTGTCCAACGTAAATCAGCAGCTCACATCTCTCTCGGTGGATTCCTCGTACTTCTGCACGACTGCACAAATAGATCCACCGAGAATTTTTGTGGGAAACATATCGTCGTCCTGGAGAGATCCTCGATCATGCATGACGTCCTGAGGCGACGTGGACCGTAGTAGCTTTCCGTCGATATCGTGGGAGATGGAGACCTCTCTTCCGTCTTCCCTCGTCTAGCTCTTGGCTTTAATTTATGTATATGTTTCGTACTTGATACAATTGGCTAGTCGGTAAAGCATATTTTGTCTAGCGTTAGTACTTCAGTCAACCGAAAAATAAGATTATTGATTTGAAATATCATTGAAGTATTATATAACCGATGCTTTTTAAATAACTACCACTCCATGCCAAAACATCAAACTGAGCAAAGCAAAGTTTAAAGCAATTTTCATTTCCTTTAAGCACGGTTTCATGGACTATTTGTTTTTCTTTAGAACAGTTCTTCAGCGATACGTACACCCAATATGAAATTTCTGCGTCCGCCACTGATGACTAACAATGCCCAAGAGGCATGATTTGGGAAATTAAGCAGAGCATTTGAAACTGACGTTAATTTAGGCACGTCTCATCGAGAAAACACGAAAGCAGCATTAAAGTGAAATTTGTTAATTTGACACGCCCGATAGACTGAGAAAAAAAAGCTCCGCTTTTCAGGCTTGTTGGAAGGTAATTTGGAGGAGCATCACCAACGTTCTTCCTCGTGGCTCAGATCTTCCAGCAGCAGGCCCGTCACACTCTGCTTCTTTAATTTAAGACTCGCACTAACACGTGTTGCGGCACGTCAAGTGAAGCCTGAACGTGCAAATGTCGAAGTAAAACATAATGCACGGTATACCCGTGCGAATGTCGCGTTCATCCCTCTGGCCGTACAGAGTCAACTTCGTACAGAAACTGGATACAGATACAGCTTCTTGTTCCTTTTTTTGCCCCTGAGACGGAGATACAACTTTTGTTAATACTGCTGCTTTGGGTGCCTTTATCCGATGCCGGCCAGAAGATCTGACTAGATACGAGATTAAGAACACTGTGACTTTTGCAGTGACAGTGCCATGTGTGGCTGTGGCAGATAATTGACTGGGTTTCACCCTGACATTCTGATGGGGTTATTGACTTATTGGCCGGTCAATTATGTGGTGTCAGTTTAGTGCAGTACATGCACCAACAGGCAAACAGTCCAACACGTTTTTCCGGAGCGCGCAACACCGCAACAGAGCATTTGTAAAAGCATGGCTGGGCTTTCTCAGTGGATGCTCCAAGCCCACATATATATATATATCGAAGAGCGGCCCAAGAGCCGAACTTCAGCCCATCTAATAAATGCTAGTTGTTGTGCCACTCCACTCGCTTCATTTCCCTGCAATGTTGTCGCTACCGAACAGACAAACAGGTTCTGTTCCTTGCAGCGTTTCTGAGTTCATGATCACCTTTTTTTTTCAAACGGATAATCATGGCAAATACAAGCGGTAAACCAGTGTAATTCTCCACAACAACGATTGAATCTGTCGATATATCATCATGAATGACTCCTGTCGATATTTGAAACGGATAATCGAAGTTTGGATGCCAAAAGCGCTCGCATGCGCGTCAGTTCTCGGGTTCCTGCTGCGCCGCCGACTGGACGCCGCCACCGTTGCGGACTTGCGGTGCAAGGACGGCGGTGCAGGCGTCCAGCCCGGGTGCGGTGGCAGCGGCGGTGAAACTCATGGAGTCCAGCAGCACGGCGTCGGCCGTGGCCGACCCCCACCCGCTCCTCAGTAGCGCGCCGTGGTACGCCGCGCCCTCAGCCACCAGCGCGCTCCCCGCGAGGCACACGATCGCCCTGCCGCCCCAGGCTCGGCGCGTCCTCCGCGAGAGAGAGAGGGTCCACGGGCGGCTCGCCGAACCGCGACGTCGCCCTGCCGCATCGCATGTGAACACCCACGGCTCCACCAGCTTACCCGACACTTACTCCTTCCCCTCCGCAGCCATGTACGTTCCCCCGGCCTACAAGAAGCCATTGTGCTCCTTGGTTGTAACTTGCCAAGTCTAGTACGTACCAAGATATAGGAGCTATCGGCTCCGCGGCGTTCGTCGCCAAAAAATCCCGAGTGCACTATTCATCTTCGTTCTCGGTCTGCTGGCGTGAGCTTGAGTGAGCCAGCGATCCTTCTGTTCCTGGGCCGTTTCCAACAGTCGCCAGGATCTTTTCTTGGCTTTTCCAGTACTACATGTCTGCTGTTGCGGAGTCGTGACCCGACCCGCAGGCGCGCTCACGCAGTGGCCCGGCCGTCGTGTCTCGCTGCGAGCCCCGCACACACGCACGCGTGCACCGCCGCTGTGCATGGCGAAGCGTCTCGCCGCGAGCCGCCCACACGCGCGCGCGAGACGCGGGCCCAAGACCGAGTGCCACTGGCGGCTGGCCCATGAGGGGCGTTCAACTCGCCCTGGGCGTTCGGTCCGAACCGAACCGATCGGTTCGGTTCCTCGGTTCCTTGCAAAATTCGGTTCCCATGTTTATGGAACCGTTCGGTTCTTTTTAGCCCCAGGAACCGACGAATTTCGGTTCGGTTAGTTTCGGTTCGGTTCGGTTCGGTTCCGAGGGACCCGAAATATTTAGTTGCAAAAAGAACATCACATTGAGCATAAAAATTTGGCAGCGTTTCGTCTGTATTTTCATGCAATCAACGCACAATTCAAACAATAATGGAGCATAAAACAACAATTAACACATATGGTAGTCAGCAAGATGGAGAAGTCAAGATGGAGAACAATCACAAGTCTTCAATCTTCGGCACTCAGCAAGATGGAGAAGGGGCTTCGGCCGTCAGGGGTACTGGGCCGTGGCTGTGGCCGGCGAGATTGGCGGCCGGCAAGGGCAGGGCGGCGGCGGCCGTCGAGGGCGCAGGCGCGGCCGCGAGCAGCCGAGCATGGCGGGCGGCGGGGGCGGGCCAGCGGGGGAGGCGTGAGCGGCCGAGCGCGCGGCCGGCGAGGACTCGTCGGGCCGGGCGTGGGCGACGGCCGGCGGCGGCGAGGTGCGGGCGTGCGGCGTGGCTGCGCGGGAGGGAGGCGAGGTGCGCGCGTGCGGCGTGACTGGGGAGTGGGGGTGACGGGTGAGAGGCCGCGAGGGTGGGGAAGGAGTAGGGTTAGCTGTTATTGGGCTGGGCTTTAGCGTTTAGATGGGCCGTGAGGTATATTTCGGTTTTCTCGGTTAACCGAGAACCGAACCGAAATAACCGAGGTAGTTCGGTTCCACAAGAACAGGAACCGAGAACCGAACCGAAATTCTCGGTTCCGGTTATTTCGGTTCCGGTTCCGGTTCTTTCGGTTCGGTTCTCGGTTCTCGGTTTTTTTTGCCCAGGGCGACGTTCAACGTCTCGCTTGCCAGTAGACGTCTACGGGTTGAGCCGTTGAGGAGTTCAATTATAGTTTTCGATGCTTAACAAATCTCGTTTCCCTCTTATTAATTTCGGTGTTTTTTTTCAATTCCGGTAAAAAATCTCACAAAAAAAATCGGAATTTTGTGTTGTTTGGTGATGAAAAAAAAAATCACTTTCGATCAAAATATTTCGGATGAATTTAATTTATAAGTCATATCATATAGCTAAACACAAGTGCAGGCGCTTGCAGAACTATTGCACTACACAATCAGTTGTGGCTCTTAATCAACTACATATTCTAATAATCAAATAAGGTATTCAAAAAAATTTAAATTCATTCAAAATTTATCCCAAAAAAATTAGACGACACAGCTGACTACCACCATAATATAGTAACATAGGACAGATAATGTGACGACAGAGACAGTAGGAAAAACATTTAGCGACAACTCAGTAACCTAGGCAGTTGCTTCCTCGGAAAGTCTGAACAGCCTCTTCTGGCCATTGTCGAGGACCTCGACCCCCACCACGGCGTACCCCTTCTCCTCGTAGTACTGCTTCAAGATGTGCTCATCGAAATCAGCCATCTTGTTTCGCATGTTAATACCGGCAGTGATGCTCTCAGGTGGATTGGGGCAGCGCTCAAGGAAGTGTTTGGTGAGAGGTTTGGGCCTCCTGCTGGGATTCTTCAGCAGATATTCGATGTAATCTTGGCCCAGCAATTCGGTCCTGACGGCCACCACCTTCGGCTCGGGCTTCCTTGCCGCCGGCTCGACGAAGCTCGCCGAAGCCACCTTGGCCTCGACCTTGGCCGCAGGCTCGATGCTGCCCGCCCAAGCCGCCTTGCCCTTCCAAGTTGCCGCCGGCTTGATGAAGCCGGTCGAAGCCTCCTTGCCGTCCACCCTTGCCGCCGGCTCGATGAAGAAGGTCACCGAAGCCGCCTTGGTCTTGCCCTCCACCCTCGCCGCCGGCTTGGCCTGGACCTCCACCTTGTTCGCCGCCGAGTCGGTGAAGCGAATAGGGAAGTCGCCCAAGGACGCCGACTTCGGCATGCCTCCCCAGGTCGCCGCCTTGTCCCGCGCGGCCTCGCCGGCGACGGCTGAAGCAGAATGGCCCGGTTTGGGCATCGTGATGATCTTCCAGGAGGACCAACCAGGCGCAGGCGCACACAGCCCCTCAAGCCCCAGCCCCCTCGTCTCCAGCGCCATCGACTCCTCCATGGCCCCCTCCTCTCCCTCGATTTCTCTCTCGAACCCTAGATCTGGATTGCGAGGTCGCGGAAGCTATTAGCAGCTAAGAGTGACTGATCATCAGCAGGTGGCTCTTACAATTGTGGATCTCTCCGTAACATGGGGTGGTGTCGTTGAAACAGACAGGTCGTATGAGGTATCCATGCTACAATTCCCCTTTGCAACGTTGACCTGCCAAGGAATAGATGAGGCATCACGCATTTTTCTGTGAAGAAAAAAAATGGAAGCCTTTATATTGCTACTAATCAGACTACTAAAAAACCGAACTTGCTACATTCCAGCTGCATGTTTATTGGTATTTTATTGTGACACATGAAGGCACCTTCAAGGCTAATAATCAGAGTTGAGTCTCATTAACATTTTTCTCTTACAAATTCTGAGGAAATTTATATGCAGGAAAATGTTACATCCCATTTCCTAAAGATGTCTATTCGTTCCCGCAAGCGTTTGTGTTCTTTTTGGGTAAGAGTGATTTATGCTCCGGTCAGTACTGCATTGCCAAAAGCTTTGAGTCCATGAGACCCTGGTATGTGATTTGTTACATGAATTTAACTTCCAAATCACAACATTGCATTGCCAAGAAGCTTTGAGGCATGTGGGACCCTAGTCTGCGATTTGGAACATCCGATCTCCCCTCATATAGGTTCACCAAGCGAGCGAATCAAGATTCAAGAGAAGATGGGGGTGAAGCCAAGTGGTCAACTCACTACTCACGTCAACGCAGAGACGATAGGCCCGATCGACGGCGCCGGTGCCGGCGCCACGCAGACCGCGGGGCCGCACCGGAGCTCCACCCTGGCTCCTGGGCGCTCAGAGGCTTGGCGCCGCCGCCCGGATGCCAGCCTTCACCCTTGCGGAATGGCGTCGCCGCCTGCCTATACCACTGCGGCGCCGCCGCTGTCGAGAGTGGAGAGAGAGAAGGCCACAAGGGAGTGGAGACGACGACGATTGCTGCGCTGGGCTACAGCTGCGCTTTTTTTGGGCCTTTGCTTCTTTCCCACGGGCGCGTCTGCTGGCCCAGTAGCTCTATGGGCCTCGTATTAACGGGCTCGAAAGGATTTAAGATTTGAATGCTCACTGCATGTAGGTTCATGGCAACGTTTCAGTTTATAATTCATAAGGAAAAAGGACATGGCGCAAGTCAAGTGCATTAAAACTGCACAACACTGGCATAACAATAGTTTGAAACTAACAAAAGCCTTTGGTGTACATCCACTAGAGAATATACTCGTTCCGTTTTTCAAATTTTCTTTAAAAATGACGTTTCAACATAAAACTCTAGCCCATTTTCAGTACAAATCTCTTGTCGAAAACATCAATTATTAGCGAACAGAGATAGTACATCTGCACCGCGGACATAGTTACACGGGTGCAGTGGGTGGCATTTTCTTCCTTGGCAATGATGAAAACAAATGAGGCCATCACAGTTATGCCATAGAAGTAATAAATTGGATCCGAAATTAGCAAATCAACAAGAAATATCGAGCTCTTGTCAATAGCAATAGGTGTTAGGGTGAACCGGTGAATTAAGATTGAGTCTGTGTCTCTTGGCTCGGTTGGGCTTGGTTGACTCCAATATCTCAACACTTGCATAGTAAACTCAGAATAGACTGCAGTTTCAGACTGACGACGACAGGCAAATGCACATGATATGCAGGCAGCCACTCTAAAAGGAGAATAATCTGTTGAGTTGGACTGGAGAGTCTGAGTGAAGAATAATTTACTGGGCTGGTTTAATAGTATTCTATGGGAAGAATAATCCGCTGGAGTGGGATGATAAGCCAAACGAACAGGGCGGTTCTTATTCGTGGTCTCAAACGAAATATGCATGGGCTCGCATGCTGTTTCCATTTTTATTCCAACAGACGACGAGTGTGAGCCTGCTATCATGTCGTCATCGTGACATGCTAATAATGCTACAAATTACGCTGCAGTAGTTTTTAGTTTTGTAATAATGAATGAAACGGCTTTATATATTACTTTTTATTACTATTTAGCGTGATATATCTTTGCGCTAATCCTCCAAGACAGCACACAAGAGGAAACTTCAACCATTGTGGTCAACAAGTGAATATATAAAAACTTTGTTTCCCTAGAAAGTTATATGTTGAATAATAGTCTGATTTCAAGATTTATTTTATAACCCACACAACAGTAGTCTCTCGTGTTTACTTTCCTTCCACTCCACAGCCTCTAGCATGCATGCCCCCGTCACATTCGGAGCCCTTGCAAAAAAGACCTCAATGTCTTGAATTATTGATGGCTTTGCATCTCTGCTGCTGACCTGGCTGTGAGGTGTGTGTGAGGACTGAGGAACCTAGACGCAAGAGTCTACACATTCATGAGCATGACAAAACAACGTGCTCATGCGTGGGATAGAGCAAAGGACTCTACTCTGGCCTTCTTTGGCATAGAATGCACAGGTAATGCAGGCAGTCCAATATGACCGATCATCAAGGGACTAGATGTTAAAAAGCTACGCTTTTAAGAAAAAGGAAGAAGTCCATTTTAACCATTCAATTATAGTCTTAGTTTGGTTTTGGTCATCGGACCACAAAACCAGAAATATTTAGCCATTCAACTCTCAAAACCGTTCATATTGACCATCTGGCTGTTTTGGTGGGTGGTTTCGCTGACGTGGACGACACGTAGCAATAGCCAATAGTCAAATGGTCAAAAATAGAGAGGGAATTGCATAACCATTGAGAAACGTGGACCTTCTTCTGAACAAACACATATCACTAAGAAATTATAATAGTCGAACAATAACTATTATAGTCTGAATATTGCATAAAAGAAAAACAAATTATTCATATAGCAAAGTGTGGGATACTGAATTTGAATGGCAAATATCAAAACAATAGTTGTTTGGGAATTATGACCTAACTCAAAGGGCACAATGTGTCATCACTTGATGGTTCAGAATCATGTTTGTACAAAAAATGCATGGTTTGCAATCACCAAATGAAACTCAAAGCTCGAACCATCATTTCTGAGGTGTTCTTACTACGCAGGAATGCACACACCTCCCTGACTGACCTGCGTAGTAATAAAGTCCTCAAAAGTCAAAACCACACAGAATGCTATATCGACTCAAATTTAGACTTCGTTGGCTTTGGTTGACCCCAATATATCAACACTAATCGTGAAAGGCAAACAAAGGCAATATCTCCTAGGATTCACCCTGCCAACAAGGGGCCCTGTCACCGAGGGGCAAACAACGAGGGGGTGCCCTGTCACCGAGGGGCGAGAGTGGGCGATGTTGTTACGAGTCCGGAACGAAATGCATGTGGCCTCGCACGTTATTTCCATTTGCAACATATGACTAGGTGACAAAAAACCATGTCATCTGTTACCAGATCAACCTATTTGCAAATCAAAGCAAGAATGCTGAATCCATCAACCCATGTCCAGCAGTCCAGCATGCATCATTCATTTATTTGGAGCCCTGAAAAAAAAAAACCTCATCATCTTGGTGGCCTTGCGTCTGCTGCTTTCTACCAACGGAGAAAACGATGCACATCCACGAGCATGAAGAAACAGGACTGGGATATGGTACGTGAAAAGATCCTCGACTTTTGAATTCCTTGGCTTTATTTAGGTATCAAGAATTTCAAACACTGCGTGTCCATCCGAAGGGAACAATTGTGATGTGTCGTTTCCCCCGATATTGTTCGGAAAAAAAATTGTGATGTGCCATTTTGGCAAGAGATCCGTGCGAGCGTACAAAGACCCAAAGTAAGAGATCAATTTTATAAAATACTAATTATTGTTCTTTATTTTTCTGTTTATTTATTTGCCATCCCGTTTTTATCGAGATATTTATCACCTTTTCACTCCTCACACTTTTATTTAATTAATTTGGAAGGCAAATCGCACCTTTTCATTACTTTTTTTTTAGATTGGCACCTTTTCATTACTGACAACGGAGCCAGTAGTGTATTCGGGCACTTGGTGACGTGGGCTGGGCCTAAAAGAAGACTCAGCAAGGAAAGCGTCAGCATAGCGATCTACAGGTTGAGAGTTACTCCGTATGTCATCAAGGGAATTCCATCTGATTCTCAAAAAAAAAAAAAAAAGGGAATTCCATCTCTGTTTAACGGCTTGCCTTCCCTTTTTGCAGAAGCTGCTCATGAGTGGGTTCTCTTCTACCCTACAGCCATGATTGATGTCTTGTACTCTTGTTCCTCTTTGGCGCCACAAAATTTGAGTGATCTTCTGAACCGTGCAAGCTTTGAGCCGTGCACTGCACTTTGCTGCAGCCAACCTTCGTTTTCAGCAACTCTTAACGTCTTTGTGCCATTTTCCACCTCTTTTCTGAAAGTTATATGCTCATTATCCAGATTTCATGAATTATTTCAAAGGTGACCCAATCAACAGGGTCCCAAAGAAAAGTGACAATCCATCACCACATCTTGTACGTGTGGCTATCCTTTTGGGTCAAAACTGGCGTGATGCTATTGCTATGCGAGCTAGTTTAGTAGCCAATATGGAAAATGAGCACCCATAACCTTGAGTTGTTTTTTTTTTCACTTTTCCAAAAACGACTGTGACAAAAACAAAAGAAGACTTAGCTTGCTAGCATCCATCAATTTGTTTGCCCTCATGCTTTACTTTTCTTCCTCCTTTCGAAAGCATGCATTGGCCCATATCTCATCGTTGGAGGTCTGCAAGAACGTCAACATCGTGATGGCTCTGCCTCTGTTGTTTTTCACCAGCGAAGAAAAAAACAGACGCTGAAATTGCACATCCACGAGCATGGACTAAACAGGTCAGATACATGGAATGATGGACACGGGAGAGGACTTGGACCTCATGCCGCTGCTCGGGTCCGAGGACGCGGCGCTCCAGCTCAACGCCGTGACGGCGCTGCTCAACCTCTCCATCCTGGACGCTTACCAACAAGAAGCGCGTCATGCATGCGGAGGGCGCCGTGGACGCGCTCTGCGACGTGATGCGCTCCGCCGCGTCGTGGCGTGCCAAGGAGAACGCCGCGGCCAGCTGCTCCGCCCACGCCTACCGCCGCCGCGGGGCGAGGAGACGTACTCACGTACGTACCGTGTCTCCGTCTTCGCCGCCGCCGCCGCCTGCTGGCTGCCCGCCAACAGCTAGTGCGGCAATATTCCGCCGTCTTCGCTTCTGTTTCTTGAACAGCTGCGGCTGGTGCTGCAGCCGCTGCAGCATGCATCATGAGGCCGCCTCCGTCGATGGCCTCCATGCGAGCGGTGAGCATGATGGCGGCGAAGACGCCCGCCTGCAGGAAGAACCGGACGATGGCCGCGGCCTGGCAGGTCTCCAGCGGCGCAGCGCAGGTGCTCGGCGGCGCGTCCTTGAGGTTGGGCGCCAGCAGCGCCAGGCTCACCGGCATCGCCGCCAGGCCCGGCTCTGACCCCCGGCAAGAGGGGCGATGGCCGAGGGCCCGTGACCGTAGGAGGGCCCAAGATTTTATACGTACACAATATATGTCTGCATTTGAGGCTAGCAGTCTTGCTACTTGTGCAGCCGCATGCATGTGCTAGAAACAAATAAGTTCTACGTAGTCTGCACCTGTCCGTCGGCCACGAAACTGAAGCGTCACGCTCTGCCGCACCGCACTCCCGTGTGCACCGCATCTAATCCCCTTATCCATGATTCCGTGAATTGCAATGAGATTAGCAAATCAATCCGATCAACGAGTCCTCTTCATCTTTCTCTCCGTTCTGATTGGCGAGTGAATCTTACTTCCTTACACCCAGCTAGTTATATTCATAGATTTATAAGGTTTAAAACATAATTCCAACAATGTTTAATTTCCTTTGCAATACAGACAAGTTTATAGTATTAACATTATTTTGTAAAAACATAGATATATTATAAGTATTACTAACACATTTAGGCTGAAGGGCCCTATATTTTTTATTTGCTTAAGGGCCCCTAAAACCTTTGAGCTGGCCCTGATCGCCGCCACGATGCCCACCAGGATTAGGTTGGCCCAGAAAAGCGCACTGACGGTGCTCTGGAACGCAGCGCCGGCCGGCCATGGTGCCTGGCTGGCTCCCCTGCAAAAAAAATAGCATCACCACGCTTGAAATTAGGGCACGAAATAGTTTAGCTTTCTACCAGTGACAAATAGGTAGGGGGGCTCGAGCCCCCCCCCCCCCCCCCCTCCCCCCCCCAACACACACACCACACTCACACAGCCCCTTCTCCCCATTTATTGCATCACCACACTTAGTGTTGACATTATGCCACGAGATAGTTTAGCTTTCTTCCGGTGACAAATGAGACTGAGACGGCTGAGAGGAAGACGACGGGTCGTTTGAGGCTTTTGGCTTCAGTGGTACTGTGGGCAGTCACGGAGACAGCGCTGGGGCGAGGGTGGGCTCGAGCACCCCTACAGCCGTCGGGCTACTGAAGCCCCTCCTCCCAATTTCAGTCTATACACGTACACTAGGAGGGGCTGAGATTTATTGGGCCAACAATCTAAGAAAAAAGAAGCTCAAAGCTGAAAGCCCAACTAAGAAACCCTACCCGGTTGTCCCCAATTTCCAATCCACATCCACCCTATCCTCCTGTCCGGCCATCCCTAACTAGCGGCTGCAATCTAGAGCAGTAGAGCGAGGCGCGCGGCTGGCGACGCCGCGGCTCGCCGGCGAGTAGGAGGCCAGGCACGGCGCAGCGTTGAAGGCTGCACCTGCTGTCTGCACTCTGCAGAAACTAGGTAATTTTTTTCTTTGAAATTGAGGATTCGATCGGATGATTCATGATTCAATGTTTGGTTGGTTGTGTGTCTCACTGTCTCTGAATGTTTAATTTTTAAATTTTTAGTATGTCGAAAAGGACTTCACTGAACTACTATACTTGAGCTTCAACTTCAAGTGGTACTGGTAGTGGCTCAACTCCACAAACTAATGAGAGCACAAGTCAACCGAATAAACCTAGGGCAGAGTTTAGTCATTCAAACCTAATTGCTGACCCTAGAAATCGAACTCCAATCAATTCTTATGAACATGAAATTAGAGACCAAGTAAAGAGAGCGTATGCTTTGAGTGGTCTAACCCAACCTCGTGAATTTCGTTTCCTCGTAAATGGATAGGTGGTGAATGGAGATCATTTCAAAAGACTTGGCTTCTATTGGCGGCGCAAACGCACACCAAGATCCACCGCAAGCGCACGGATCGGTTGTAGCTTTCCCTTAGAGTACTCCCCCGAGGTTTATCAATCCGTGGAACAAGTGGGATGTTTAGCCTTCACTTTATACTAATCTTACTAACGAAACTGGGTTTATGAGTTGTATAGAACGACAATCTAATCTAGGCTAATCTAAGAACTAAAGGTGGACACAAGAGAACAAAGATTGATACAAGAGAGCAACAAAGATAGATAAGCGTTCCCTCCCTAGGATCTAGGTTCATATGAATATGCATCTACTGCACAGATAACGTAGCCTTCACTAGCATCATAGCGGTTATGCGGTCACTCGGCCTTTTTCCTCTCGCAAACTGTCACTACACAAGGATAATCATCGCCTTGCTAACACATCTATATCAAAGCATCCGTAGAGTTAAGCTAATCACCACGATTACCACAAACACTACTAAGAACATATGTAGATCTCACACATGTAAATGAAGCATTGCAAAGACATAGACCATGAAGCATTGATAGGCATAATGTGCATGTAGAGGTTACATATCATAGATCCATACAATCCTAGGGATGAACAGAGGCATTACCCCATCATCTTACAAAGATTGATGCACAGATGGGTGATGGAGACTCTGAGGAACGTTGTCACCGAAGACGGCGGCGAGGAGGCGCAGCAACTCCCTAGACCAATGGCCTAAGGGATCCCATGATCTCCTTGTCCTCCGTTGGTGTTGATCGCTGCGATGAATTCATCTAATCTCTGTCCCTCATCTTGTGGTGGCGGCTAGGTCAAATCTCGTCGGTCCCCCTCATCCCGGTGAATGGTCTTGAGTACTTATAGTTGTTGACGTCGGTTGCGATTGCCTTCGGGGCTAAGTTTCTAAATAAACCCTAGGAACGTCGAGGGCTACCTTCTGGTGAAAGGGGACGCCGATCCGGGCCAAAAACGGGCCAGGCCGCGCGGCCAAGAGGGCCTTGGGCCGCGCGGCACACCCCCCTAGAGGCCTCAAATGTCCTCGGGCTTCACAGGAAAGTTGTAGATCTTTTCGAGCTATACAATTTTCTTATAAAAATCGCCCCAATCGGAGTCCAGATGAAGGAGATATGGCCCAAACAAGTTCAGCATCTCCTGCGGGCCTTCAGTCTAATCTTGGTGATTGTGTCTTTCGTCATCCAAAGTCTGGGCCCAAGTCCAACTTGTACAAAAACCCTCCATTTATGTCGTATTTCTTATAAAAACACAATATAGTCGAAAATACAACACACATGTGGAAATAGGGTTATTTCAAGTGCCAAGTGACGGGTTAGTATAAGAATTAGTCCAAAACCACCACCTAGATGGCACGAAAAAGGTGTCATTTAAGAGCGCCAACAGCTTCATAAATTTAATTGGCTAGAGTATAGCGAGTCCAAGGATGCAGCTTATTGCTTATATTGCAATCTCTTCTTTAATCCGGAAAAGGCTGAAACAATTGAAAGTTTTGTCTTTGCACATCAAGGTTATGTGAATTGGAAGAAAGCTAAAGATACTTTTAATAAGCACATTATTTGCAAGACTCATGAAGAGGCTAGGCTAAATTGTGAGGACTTTATGAACCAAAGGACAAGTGTGGGTCAAAAATTAGTTGAGGTAAGTACGGAGGAAAAAAACGATATGAGATTCGTTTGACATCTTCTTTAGATGTTGTAAGATTTCTCATATCGCAAGGGCAACCTTTTCGTAGAGATGATGAGAGTTCTACTTCCCTCAATAAGGGTCCATTCAGAGAGATGGTTGATTGGTATAAAGATAAGGTTGATGAAGTGAAAGATACATATGACAAAGGTTCTAAAAATTGTCAGATGTTAAGTGCTGATATACAAAAGGACCTTTTACAAAAGCTTGTGCGGAGGAAGTCACAGCTGTCATTATGGATGAGATTCGAGGTAGAAAATTCTTAGTGCTTATTGATGGGTCTCGAGATGTATCAATAAAGGAGCAAATGACAGTGATTATAAGGTTAGTACTTTCACAATTGCAATTTTTTGCCTAGATTTTTTATAGCTGTTTCTACAATTATACTAACACATAAACAAATGTGGTGTGCAGGTTTGTGAATGATGAAGGGAAAGTGGTGGAGAGATTTCTTGGACTTCAGCATGTTCAGAGTTGTACAACTATTGCATTGAAAGAAGCTTTGGTCGGTATGCTTTCGAGTCACAATTTGTCTATCTCTATGCTTCGTGGGCAAGGGTATGATGGAGCTTCTAATATGAGAGGCAAATTTAATGGGTGCAGAAATTGATTCGTGATGAAAATCCTTATGCTTTCTATGTGCATTGTTTTGCCCATCAATTGCAACTAGTGGTTGTTGTTGTTTTGACTTCTAGTGCAGACATTGCATGTTTTATTTAATTATGTCCCTTTATTTGTCAACAATGTGGGTACATCTAGCACCGGCGAGTGAGGGCGGCAGCGTGGCTGGCTTTGATTTTTTTTTAATCTTTTTAAAAAAAGGTTTGCCGAGTGTCAAATCTAGCACTCGGCGAAGGCTTCGCCGAGTGCCCGAAAAGTGACACTCGGCAAAGGGCCCTTTTGCCGAGTCAGCGGTTGCCGAGTGCCCTTTGCCGAGTGTTACACTCGGCGAAGCCTTTGCCAAGTGTTTTTCCCTCTTTGCTGAGTGTTTCGGGCACTCGGCGAACCACGGTTCTCCCGCAGTGCTAGGAGAGTCTGTGTGGTGTGCGTCCTGCGCCTGGCTCTGCGCCTTCGCCGGTTGCTGCGTGGGGACGGTGGAGCCCACGGGCGTCCGCAGCTGAAAAGCCACAAGACAACACGCGGATTAGACGTGTGAGCTGAGAGGAGTGGCGCGTGTGACTGTGAGGGTCCGGTCCGGTCCGGTCCGGGTTGGCGGGTTCAGGGGTGACACGCTACCAAATGGAAAGATTCTACGGAGTAGCTAGCTAGTGACGCTAAGGGGGTCCGTAACAAGGCGTTTTGGGCTGGCGCGAGTAGTGCTGAGGACGTACGACGACGACGCAGGACGGCCGGGCCGCGCAAACAGGTCGTGCTCGGCGGGCACCGTCCGGAAGGACATCAATGTAGCCGTGTCGTGGTCGCGACCGACGACGACGACAAGGAAGCTGGTGACCACCGGCCATGGCCCAGCGGGCAGCACCCGGGAGCCTCCTCTCGTCGCCCGTGGACGATCGGCCATGCATGGCGGAGGCGCCGAGCGCCGCCTGAACGCGGCCGCATATCCCGTTGCTGCTGCATGGACTCTGTTCCTTGTTTCCGGCAAGAAGCGGAAGCGGGCGCCTGACGACGGCCAAAGAGGTGGACGGTACAGGAACCCAGCAGGGCTGGACGGTACAAGCTCAGCTGTCTGCTGCATCAGTAATGTGCTAAAACGCTTCCCATGGAGAAGTTACAACTCACAACCAAGATTTCTGTTCTAGTTCGACTTGCAAAAACACCGATCTTTCCTATTACAATCTATATAGAACACGCGTCCATGGCATGGCATTCACCTGTGCTACCTGTATGCTAATTTGCTCAAGTTAAACCCTGACTTCCATCACCGGCACCACCGTGGCGGCCGGCAAGGCCGAACCGGCACCGGTGTGGTGGCGGCCAGGAGGCGTCCTTGTGAACAAGCTGTCGGCGTCGTCCTTCTCCCCCGAGTCGACCAAGCGCGAGATCCGGCAGCTGGACAAGTCCGGGTCCGACAACCGGGCGTTCATCGTGCCGCTGCTCCGGTCCGTGGACGCGGCGCTCCAGCTCAACGTGGCCCGTGACGGCGCTGCTTAACCTCTCCATCCTGGATTGGACGCCTACCAACAAGAAGAGCGTCATGCACGCGCGCGGAGGGCGGCAGGACCCCGTGGATGCGCTCCGCCGCCCGCGTCGTCGAGAGCGTCGTGGAGCTCGCGCGCGGGGCACTCCAGCACCAACGAGGACGCGCTCGCCGCGCTGCTGTCGCTGTCCGGCGGCGATCGTGGCGCTGGACGGCGCCGTGGCGCGGCTGGTGGGTCGCGGCACGGAGTGGTCGCGTCGCGTCGCGGGAGTTGGTGGTGCTGCTGTGCTGGCGCGTGTTGGTGGCGCCGCCCGCTCAGCCCGCCGTCGTTAGAGAGCCTCCCTCGGGCCTCGAGCGATCCGGTTCCCGTCATGCCAGGGCAAGCCGATGCAAGTTTGCAGTTGCAGCGCATGAAGAGGATCCCAGGGGACGGGCGTTTCGGGTCGGGTGACACATCAAACGTCGAGCTTGTCCATGCTTCCCAAGGTTGCTACTGGTGGCTCGATCAGCGTTCCAGTGGATTACAAACAAATAAGGATGCAAGTGGGCTTTAGCAGGTACCCAATGGGCTTCAGCAGGTAAGCCTGCCCAGGCCTGCGACTGCCTGCTGTGTTCGACTACCTTCGTCTCCCGCAGCGGCGGTTCGGTCCCCGGGAGCGTCGCCGCCCCCCGCACCCCGCCGGCGGCCGACACTCTCCAGCCTGCCCGTGGAGCGCAACGGCCGCTGAGTGGCCGTGAAGGCGTGAACCCCGTGCCCAACGTGCTGGGCTGCTGGCTATAAACATCGGAGGCTAGCTGCAGGTACAGGATCTGAATCTGCAGTTGTTCTTGCTTGCGAGCCACTGTGCTGAACAGATCAGAGGCCTAATGGGAGGATTGGGGGAGAAAATGCTCAGTTGTGCAGCACGGGAAACCCTGATCAAATCAGTGGCACAATCGATCCCCACGTATCCCATGAGCTGCTTCCTTCTCGGCCCGTCGACCTGCAAAGGAATAACATCGGCTATCTCAAATTACTGGTGGAGTAGCCGAGTTGACCGTCGAGGACTACACTGGAGACGGTGGTCCGAGATCACACTTCCTAAATGCCATGGAAGGATGGGATTCAAAGATGCTAAATTGTTCAATATTGCCATGCTCGGCAAACAGGGATGGAGATTAATGACTAACCCGGAATCCTTATGTGTGAGGGTGTTGAAAGGAAAATACTTTCCCCACGGTGATTTCCTAGGTTCTAGGAACAAAAACTCTTCGCATACCTGGCGTGCCATCCTTGCAGGCCGCAAGGTACTAGAACTGGGTCTGATCAAGCGTATCGGAGATGGACTCTCAACCAATATCTGGTCTGATCGCTGGATCCCTGATGCCTCTGGATGCAAACCAATATGTCCGAAGGAAGGAGCAACAGCAACAATGGTCTGCGACCTTCTTCAGCCTGATGGGAGAGCGTGGAACGAACAAGCACTGGAGCAGAACTTGCTGACTATAGACAGCAACGCTGTCAGACGAATCCCTTTGGGCAGACTCAATGAGGACATATGGGCGTGGAGTGGAGAACGACATGGACTCTACACGGTGCGCTCGGCATATCGTATCCTGGCTGAGAAGGAAGATCAAGAAAGAAATTATGGGGCCCAACGGTCTTCCCATTCTCTGAAGAACAACGATCCCATTTGGCGCAAGCTTTGGTCAGTTAAGGTGCCACCAAAAGTCCGAGTGTTCTGGTGGAGAGTAACACATGATTTCATCCCATCCAAAGCCAACCTCCACCTCCGACATATCGAGCAGCTAGGCATGTGTGAGATCTGTGGAGCAAAGGAGGAAACCACTTTCCATGCCCTCACGGAATGCACATTTGCTAATATCTATTGGGGGAAGCTTAAGGAACTGACTGGCATTAAGCTACCTAAGTTGTGCCCGCGCACATGGTCGATTGATCTGCTGAATGACTCCATCTGCAGCGAGCATGACCGCGGCATCATCCTCTGCGGAATGTGGTCGCTGTGGAATAGTCGGAATGATAGAAGACATGGCAAGGTCTCGATTGAACCAAAGAAGGCGATACTCTGGGCGGTAGACGCCTGTGTTGATCTCCTGCATGCAAGGAAAAACCACACAGGCGGGAGTCTGCCTCGCCTGAAGGAAAAATGGGAACGACCACCGGTGGGCTCGCTCAAACTGAACATAGATGGTGCTTTTGATGCGGAGTCCTCTGGTGCCACGGGTGCGGTGATCCGAAACTCAACAGGGTCATTCGTGGCAGCGGTGGGGAGGATGCTGGACTCGGTGGCATCAGTTCTGATGGCGGAAGCTGAAGCTCTACGAGATGGAGTCAAACTTATTCCACACGGAGTCAGGGACAGTGTACTACAGACAAGCGAACTTGCTGGCCTCTAAAGATCACGCCGCGGACGCGTCGGACGCTCGGCCGGCCCCAACAGTCAGACCGTTCATTCTCTTCCAAGGGCGTGTTCGGATGGGAGGGTGAAAAGTTTTCGAGACGTCACATCAAAGAAAATTTATCATTTAGGAGTAGTAAATGTAAACTATTGGTAAAACTAATTACAGATCTAGCCAGCAAATCGCGAGACAAATCTAATGACGGGTAATTAGAGAGCAATTAATTAACAATTAGCAGACGGTTACTGTAGCATTACTGTTGCAAATCTTGGATTATGTAGGCTCGTTAGATTCGTCTCGCGACATACACTCCATCCATGTAACGAATTATTTTTTTCGTCTACATTTAGTGCTTCATGCATTTAAGATTCTCTTTTGAAAAAATTTTCACATGCCAACTGAACACGGCCCACCAACGGGCACATCATTATCCTCTTTCTCTTGTTTCTGTCCACACGTTTCTTTCTGCCTCATCACCAACGCTCGCACGCAGGAGCAGGATGGCCTTGGCCTTGCCGGAGGCAACTGCAGCTTCGCCGTCGTCGACGCCCACCACCACCGCGCCCTGCCCGATCCTGCGCCCGCTGGCTGCCGCCATCCACGGCCACCACCATGGCCCCGCGCTAGCTGATCCGCGCGGCGCGCACCTGGCAGGTCGCTCCGGGTGGCTGCAGAGGAGAAGCTCTGGGCCGCGATCATGGCGGGAGAGCACCAGGCGGAATTCATGGCGAAGGAGAAGCTCCGGGCGACGGCAATGGCAGAGGAGCACCGGGCGGTAGCCATGGGGCGATCCCTCCGTGGCGGAGTGGGAGACGGTCGTCGACCGCATGGAGGAGCTCCGGACGGTAGTGTGCGAGGTGGCCATGGGGGACCTCGCGCCGCGGCCATGGGAGTGAGGAAGGACCTCGCGCGCGGCCGGTGGTCGAGCTCCCCATGGCCGGGGTGAGCTGCCTGCCATCATCCTCCTCCTTTTCGTGCCTCTACCTGTGCTAGCATTTGCTACATGTTGCATCTGTTTTATACGGATGTTGCAAAAAGTAGATTTGGATGTTCTATCGATGGTATTCGATGGCATTTCTGTACGCATTCGCAATGTTGTAAGTATTGACTTTTCATGTTGCAATCGTACATTCTTAATGTTGCAAAAAAAACTTTGCATGTTTCATGCAACATTACCCGATGTTGCGGCGGGAATTTTCACCGGATGATGTTGGATCGATGATATTCGATGGCATTTCTGTACGCATTCCTGATGTTGCAAATATTGACTTTTCATGTTGCAATCGCGCATTCTTAATGTTATAAATGCACCTTTTAGATGTTAAAAAAAACTTTAAATGTTTCATGCAACATTACCCGATGTTGCAGCGAGAATTTTTATTGCTACGGCACCGTCCGAGATTTTCTCTCCCGTTGGACGTCCGGGCGCTAGCACCCCGTAAAAAGAAAGAAGCTAATAGGCCGCTGGTTGGTTCATGCACGCATGATCATCACGAGCCGACGACGGAAGCTATGTGTGCAGCTCCGTTCTTTGCAATGGAACTAAGCTTTACCAAACCAGCACGAATTCATTGGGCCGCCATAATACGAAACAATGGATGCGGTAGCCTGGCTCGACTGCTCTTGTGCAACGCTGACGACGCTAGCAGGCTCATGCAGGCACCTGCCTGGCCTGCTAGCTCTCTCCTGCAACGCCTAGCAGGAGCAGGTAGCCTGCGGAGCATATGTCTGCAGGATCCTGCAGGCAACGCCAAAACAGCGGTGGGCGTTGCAGCTGGCCTGCAGGCTGCCTGCCGGCGCGCCTGCCTGCATCGCGAGCCGCGCCTGACCGGCTGGCTAGCTAGTGCAGGGCGTCAGGGCGAGATCCAAGGCCGGAGCAGGGGTGATCGAGCAGGCGCCGGGAAGGGAAAGGAGAACCCGACGCTTTGCTACACACTTGCGCAGGACAGGCAGGAGGCCGGAGGAAGCAGCAGCTATAGCTATATCTATATGGCCGCCCCGCCAAGCAACGGCTGCCTACCAAAATTGGTCTCCCTCCCCGTCTCTGCCAAAGCGTCAGGATCTAATACCCGAAAAAAAAAGGCGTCAGGATCTAACAGTGTGATGATGCGGTGCCCTTCTTGCCCTCGGAGGAAAAGCGGGAGCAAATCTGCTCAATGGCATCGCTTTATCCTTCCGTGTCCTTTTGCGTTATGAATGGGAGTACAAACGGATCTTCATATGATCGTATACGCAAACCACTCCACAGTATTCGTTTTCGTTAAGATGTACTAGTAAGAACTAATTTTTATAAGCAGAACATGAAGAGAAACAAATGGATTCACTTCAAGAAATAAATAATTTGTTTAAGGAGAAAATATAAGATTGAAAAGAAAATGTTGGATTGCTGTCCAAGTGTCTATGCGCATATGCAAGTAGTAGTAACAAAAGACTTGTCTAGCCTTGTCTACCAACCATCGTACCCTTATATGGTAAGCCGTGTGTCTCGAAATGGCAATGACAACTTTAATCAACGCGTCTCGCTCGTGGATCCTGACAAGGAATGCAGCCAAAAGTTTACTGTACACGAGATAGGGATGAAAGCGGATCGGATCGGAGTGGATAATACCCTTTCCACATCCTCATCCATATTTTTTTCTCGGATATGGAGCGGAGCGGATATCTTGCGGATACGGTTACGGATGCGGATTTGTTCGGATGTCGGAACTGGTGCGGAGTCGGAGCGGTTTCGGAGCGGATGCGGATTAATATAGTTGGATAATATACGCTTACATGTAGTTTTTAAGTGACTAATAATTTCTAAACCAAACTATAATTTAGCAACATAACACTAAAAATACTCATCTCTATGGTTCATGAACCACGACATAGTTTATGGGTGCCTCGTTATTTGAGTTGAGCTCGATTTTTTGGTGTGGTGACATGGTGGTCTCGTTAAATTAGTCGGATATCCTATTGTAGGCCTCGGATAATCCTCGTTCAATTATCGGATAATCCATATCCATCGGATTTCTCTTAAACCATATCCTACTCCGCATCCACACACAATCGGATTCGGATTATCCATATCCACACGGATATTAAAAATGCTTCTCCATATTCGCAAAATTCGGATTCGGAGCGGATCGGATGCGGAAATTATCCTCACCACTTTCACCCCTAACACGAGAACAAGTTGATGATGGCTCGTGGTTACCGTTAGTGTGTACGAAATGAATTGTGATTAGCACGCGTTTCGCTCGTGATTAGCACTTTTTTATGTTATGCTGATACTGTCTGCCTGATTGCTGAAGTCTACGAAATGAATTGGGCCCGTTCGAGTCTGACCCGGAACCAGCGGACTGGTCGGGTAGATTACGACGTGCAGGAGGGAAGGGAGCGAGGCTACAGTTGCAACGTTTATTTACTGCATGGCGTGCCCATCATCATGTCGTGCCGGTGCGTGGGTAATATAATGAATTCCTGATCGAGTGATGGCAACAGATCGAGAGGCTGGCCGGACGTTTGACTTTTAAGGTCTCTACAATCAATCGCCGGTGAACTTTTAAGGAGAGGCCTAGGGCGGTGGCCGTGACACAGAGCGGGAGACGGCCCAACCGTGCGGTGAGGGCGCGTCGGTGAAGAAGGGGAGGAGGCGGGGAGCAAAACAAAGTGGCCTGTGTAGCGCCTTAACTGCCCACTTTGTTTGGCTCTGTGACCCTGCTTAGATTCCTCAAAACCATTTTTTATAAAAAGTTATTCATTTAGAAAACTGTGTTTCATTTTTACCTCAATACACGCTTCTATAGAAACAATATTTTTCCGTACTTTCCGTCCCCTTTTCACAATCTAAACATAGCCTATTTTTTGTTTTTGCAAAAGATAAGAGAAACTCCTCCTGCCTGTTGTTCCATTTCCAGGATATGCACAATTGCACACTGCCACAGCGTGCCTCGCCCAAGGCCCAAGCCAACATCTTGCGCCGGTAGTGTCCTCTCTCCTTCACGCCAGTCAATGCATCTGCCTGCGAGCTGCTGGGAAATCCGTTGATTTTACAGCCGTGGGTCACCATATCTTATGCCAGGACCGTTGATTTTACAGCCGTGGGCCACCATATCTTATGCCAGGACCGCAGGAGCATATCACAATCACAGAGAGGAGCATATGTGTAACACTCTCAAAATTAAATAAAATTAATTTAGGATTTATTTAGATAAACACTAGATTTATTAGAGTAATTATGGAATTAAAAGAAATAGATGTGGGTAGAAAACTATAAAAAACTACAGGAAAATAAAGGGATGTTTCACAACTTGAATGCTAAAATAAGTCTCTAAAACCCTAGAATAAACTAGTAAAGGTTTGATTCAAATTCGAATTTAAATTTCCTTTCAAAAACTCCTTCAAATAAATGGGAAAACCTTTTCAAACGTTGTTGGGCCAGAACCTTGATTTCAGCCCAACTTCCCTTCCAGGCCCATCGCCAAAGTCCGCCCCTGGCCCCTAAACTCACCCCTTGCCCACCCCTCCTCCTTCCCCAACCGGCCCAGCCTAGATCTCCCACCACTCCTGGCCCGCGCGCCACCACCACTCCCAGGTCGGCCCATGGCCCAGCTTGCCTCTCCCCTCCTTTCCCCCGGCCCGCGAGCGCCGCCCTCCCCATCCTAGCCCAGCAGGCCGCCAGCCGCCTCCGGCCCACCCGCGCGCCAGCAGGCCACGGCCCACTCACGCTCCCAGCCCAGCCGCTCCACTCGGCCCTCCCTCTTCTCCCGTTTACCCTAGCGCCGCCGCTCTACAACCAGCTCCGCCACCGCCGCCGCATGCCGCCGCTGCCGGCGCCGCTCCGGCGCCCAAACCCCTGCCAAACCTCATCGCCAAGGACCCCCTCCCCCTCCTATTCCCATTTTCACCTTCTTTTTCCCTCTCCATAGCCGCCCGACACCGCCCCATCGCCGCCAGCACCGGCCGGCCGCCATGACCGCCATGAGCGCCGCTGTGCTTGCCCCTGGCCGCTGCTGGCTCTGTCGACGTCATCACGAAGGCTACCTCACCTCTCCCTCGCGTGCCATGCACTCCCAGCTTGCCTCAGGGCCGCTCGCCCTGCCTGGTCTGCTCGCTGCGCCGCGCCGCCGGAGTCGACCCTGCACGTTGCCTGGCAGGCCGGCTGGCCTCTCCTGGCGTGCCACCTCGCCTCCACCACCACTCGCAGGCCGCCACGCCAACCCTGCCCCGTTGCCACCTCGCTGCGTGCCCCGTGCTCACTTTCAACCAGTGACGCTCGACGCCAATGCCACTCCCTCGTTCCTGCTCGCTCCCTGCTCGCCTCCGCTGTCCTCTGCCGCCACGCCACGTCGTCCGGCCGGGCTTGGCACCGAAGCCAGCCCAGACCAGCGGCTGCCCAGCTCCCTGTCCCTCCCTCACGCGCCTATAAAAGGGGCAGCAAGGCTTCCTGCCCCTGCTCGTCGCTCGTACGAGAGCTGGAGCTCTCCAGTGCTCTGTGAGAGTGAGAGTTTGAGCTCTCACCGAGAGCGCAGGAGGAGCTCGGCTCTCACATGCAATAACACACGCACAAGAGCACAACTCTCTATACACTGCGGAAGCGCTGCCCACGTACACGTAGGAAAAAGGTGCGCCAACTGTTGCTCTGCTCTGCTCCCGGGTACGCTCAGAACAGTCCAACCAGCGGCGTAGCTTTAGTCATACCACACTGCCCACGTACACGTAGGAAATGTGCGCCACTTGCTGCTCTGCTCTGTTCTCGGGTATGCTCGGAACAGTCTAACCAGCGGCGTAGCTTTAGCCACTTAAACCCGGCATTGTGGACGATGCCAGTTCGGCTGGCCGCACAATGCTCAACCCCCGCCGCTAAACCCCATCGCTGCTCGCTGCTTCGCAACCCTAGCCGGGATGCTGCCCGATTCCCGAGTTTCCAGGCCAGTCCACCCTGGCCGTTATAATGCCCGACCGAAACCCTGATCCTAGCCCCACCTAGCAGTTACGCTGCCCAAATCCAAACCCCAGGTATCTACCGGTACAGCCATTATGCCGCCCAACCAAAAACCTCGGTTACTAAACCCTAGCCCCGTATAGCCATTATGCCGCCCAAATAAAACCCTAGGTTCCTGATAAAACCTAACCCTTGTGCTATCCGACCAAAATCCCAGATATTAGCAAACCCTAGCCGTCATACCGCCCATAATATTCCCGGAAAATTATATTGATAATTTTCCAGAATACTATTAGAAATACAATCCAATATCCCTTAATTATTTAGAAACCTATTTCTAAATAATTAATATAAATATTCAGGAATTATTTAGATATCCAGTAATTTTCGGAATGTTTATCCATAACCTTTCCTTCCACACTTAGAAACCACCCTATCACTTAGACCCCTCCTAAGCCCCCATCATCCTACCCATTAATTATTATTAAATAATTAATGGATAATCCGTCAGACATCCATCCCGATCCCTAGGTAAGCCCCGGAATATCCATCTCCCCTTTCCCTTTCTAATCTATAGGCATTGATTGATGTATTGATATTATTTTATGTGTTTTATTGTTCGATAGCATGACCGGGCCCGACGAGATGCCGGAGCTCCAGAAGGCCCGAAGCCCCGTCCGGTCAACATACAGTTTACGCCCGCGTACGGATCGTCTAAGGACCGACAATGAAGGCAAGTCTCACCAATAATATCACCCAATAACTAAAGTTTACCATTCTTGCGGCATAAGCTGTAGGGAGGCTTCACGTGGGTGGAAGCCTGGCTTCGCTATATAGGATGCTTTAAGATTGGGAGTGCAAGGATGGCCTCGCTAGGAGGGTCCTAAGAGCCGCTCTGATCCCAGCTAAGGACCGGTTCATGGGAGAGTCTTTCTAGTGCCTAGTACAACCCCGCATGCCAAAAGGGTCCAGCCTACGGGAGTGCCTATTTATGTGAGGCCTTGATTCACACCCCACCAGCTGAACCTAGTAATCCATCCCAAGGAGCCGTATGATTGGTGCAGAGTGCCGACCGGCGAACTAGGTAGCGCCTGGTGCCGGGTCGGGCACGCACCAAGTCGGGAACGGGTATGCTGGAGACAGCCCCAGGCAGAGGACTGGGACTGGGCGGCAAGGGTCGACTAGGATACAGGGTCGGAGACCCTGAGGGCCGATGGCCCTAACTAATGCGCTCACAGACCCGGGTCGACATCCGCGAGGTGGATGATTAGTGGCCCCTGCTTAGCCCCCAGTATTACCTGTGGCTGGACCTAGGGAATGCTGACCAGCGATGGTCACCGGTGGGTACGAGTCTCGTAGGGCAGTACCTGCCTTAACGAAGGTAGGGACTGACCGAATGCGGGGTAGATAAGTACGACCTCTACAGAGTGTAGAATCTATCTTGATAGCCGTGACTCCGGAATGAGTCCACTTAGTCAAAGCCCCCACTGATTAGATTTCCTTTATTGCATGGGGAACCCGGACGGCAGGAGTGCCGATGACTGGGTTCTGGGGTTAATATCGGGACTGGCAGGGAGGAAATGCCCCTCCAGGCCCAACATTTACATTCCTTTAATTTAATATATTATATTATTGAAATTGTGGGATTTGCTGGGTATTCAATCATGAATACTCACTCTTGCTTTCATTGTCGTACAGGTTTATGTTCCAGGGCGATATGGTGCTGCCACCCACCCCGGTGGCAAACGAGTGTCCGCCGCTCTCCGCTAGTTAAATCGATGTAAATATTTAACTTATACGTTATTTACTGCTTCTGACACTAACGAGGGACTGATACGGGTGATCGAGGGACGTCCTGGCCAAAGGGTCCCCACAATATGCCCCCAGGGTTTTTTTTCTCGACCGCTACCGGTCCGGATACCGCGGTAACCGGTCCGGACCGGTAGCGGTACCAGCCGGTTTGAAACCGGCCAAATTAAAAAAAATTAAATTTGAATTAAACCGGCCCCTCGCTGGAACGCCTCGCTCGAGGCCCCTCGCTGGAAGCCCGGAGGCCGCTCTCGATGCCTATCTCCGCCTCGCTCGAGACCCCTCGCTCGCGGGGCCCGCTGACGGCTCACCTACCCCATGGACAAGAGCATTTAATGGCTCCGCACGGCCTTGGGCGAGGAAGTCAAGCGACGAATCATTAGCCCATCCCCGGTCATCTCCGCCAACCCCTGACACCGTGCGGTCATTTCCGACACCGTGCGGTCATCCTTGACTCCGTGCGGTCATCCTCTACACTGTGCAGCGTGATGGACCTGTGTGGCGTCACGAGCCTGGGCAACGTGACAGCCCGGTACTGTCACGCTCCCCTGTTCTACCAACTCCGGTACGGGGACCCCTCGAACGGACAGGGGGAGCCCTCGAACGGGTCCATGGCCCGATGTACTCGATGATGACGACCCACGCCAGCCCATAAAATCAGGAGCACAAGGAGCGTGCGTCATGTACAGGGGACGTCACGCCGTGCGCCAGAGCACCATACGCCGGGAAGTCGCATAGTCCGACAACACGAGCCAAGACAAGAGTCACTCCCGCAGTCACGCCCCGTCGTACGCCGTCACTGTACCAAGTACT
This sequence comes from Urochloa ruziziensis, assembly GCA_015476505.1. Taxonomy (NCBI): domain Eukaryota; kingdom Viridiplantae; phylum Streptophyta; class Magnoliopsida; order Poales; family Poaceae; genus Urochloa; species Urochloa ruziziensis. The sequence goes on along the minus strand of CM027126.1, from coordinate 28,992,956 downwards.
GTACTTCTACTGTTTGTAACTGCCCCTCTTTGAACTATAAAAGGAGGAGGCAGCCCCATAGAACGGGGAGACACTCGTTCACACACTCGTTCACATACTCACTACTCAGTTCATCAAGCAACACAACTCTCACTCGTTCTAAGGGACCTGGAGGCTCATCCTCCTCTCCCGCCAAGCTTGTAGCCCCCTACTACGAGCACCCCCCGGTGCAAGGCAATACAAGTGCGCAAGCACACCCTGCTGGACGTACGATCGGAAGATCGGAACCAGGATAAACCTCGTGTCACCGCATTGCCCTTGCATCGACCATCGAGAGACGGGACACAGCGCACTTTTCTGCAGGTGTTGGACCCCCGCGCGGTTCCGACGCCGACAGTGGCGCGCCAGGTAGGGGAATCGCGCTGTGATCGACTTCTTGACCCACCAGTTCTCTCGATGGTGATCCGTACAGAGCGCCTCGTTGACCGCTGCTCCTACGGTTCATCCGACCCGCTCCCGGCCGGATTCACCATCTGGTTCGGGAGCCTGGGGTTTGAGGCAACCGGCAACGGTTATCTCATGCGGCTCCTCCCAAGGGATGCGGCCACCACTGCCGCGACCGCCGCGACAAGCCCACCGCCGCCACCAACGCCCAGGCGCAAGAGGCGCTCAGGGCAACGCTCGCGACGAGCACGCATGGAGCGGCGCCGGGCTGCGCACGCGCGCCGTTTGGACGACGTCGACCTCAGCGAAAGCGCCATTGCCGAGGAGACGACGGCCACGCCAACACCCGCACCTCCGACCACGCGCCCAAACGGGGAGAGCGAGGCCGAGCCGTCACGTTTCCCGTATGGGATGCGTGGGGCGGGCATGGCGTACTCGTCATCCATCAGCACGGCGATGGACACCTACGACGATCTCGCTGGACATCACCTGCTCTCGATCCGGAACCTTATCGCGACCTCACCGGGCGACTCATACCTCGGCACGAGCGCCGACGAGGCCTCGCGGGAGGACTCGGAGTGGGACTACCTCGAACTTCACGACTACGAGGCTTTCGTGGCGTTCCAGGCCGCGGCGGACTACTGCTTCGACTACTCTGATGACTCGAGCACGGGGGATCATGACCCTGCGCGGGAGTGCTTTGTCGCGGCAGTATTCGAGCCGGACATGGAGGACAACGGCCCCGTCGCGCCACGAGACCCCGTGGGAAGCGCGGCACCCCGGCAGCCAGCACCTCCCACGACCGGAGACGCCGCGCTGGTTCAGGCCCAGCTGATCCAGGTGCGAGAACTCGAGGCCAGCCTCGAAGACGAGCGACGCCAGGTTCGACGGCTGCGCGCAGCCCTCGAAACGGGGCGACCAGGGCCCAGTAACTTAGCGCAGGAGGTGGCACGCACCGCGCAGGCGCGAATCATGGCCGACGACCACGGGGACGACCCCCTGACCCTGGCGAGGACCAGCCAGAAGTTAATCGCCGCGGCTACGCTGATACGGGCGATGCCGGAGCCATCAACGCCGCAGGGCCGCAACCTGCGCCGCGAGGCGCAAGCCCTGATCGAACAGGCCGCGGTACAGCAGGCCGAGAGTTCCGCGTCGCGTATGAGATGCTCCGACAGCACGGGAGTCGTGGGCGGAGCGCAAGACCGGGCGGAGTCAGTGCGTACTCCTCTCAAGAGCCGGATGAAGGCTCCTGTGAAGGAACGCATGCTGGACACGCGCGCCGGCAAAGATGACGCCCGTCACATCCTCAATAAAAGGAAGCTCGACACCACCACCGGCCATGGGTACCACACTCGACGTGGAGGCCGCTACGACAGCCGTGAAGACAAGAGCCCATCGCCGGAACCTCCTGATACTCGGGTGTTCAGCCGCGAGATCCGGACGGCACCGATACCTCCGTGATTCCGGCAACCAACCACCATCGTCAAATACTCCGGGGAGACCGACCCTCGAGTCTGGCTCAACGATTACCGCCTGGCATGCACACTGGGTGGTGCGTCCAGCGACGAAGTCATCATCCGCAACCTACCCCTCCATCTCGCGGACTCGGCGCGAGCATGGCTGGAGCAGCTGCCCCCGAACCAGATCCATGACTGGAACGATCTTGTGAACACCTTCGTGGGCAATTTCCAGGGCACGTACGTACGCCCGGGGAACCCCTGGGACCTTCGGCAATGTTGCCAGAAGCCCGGCGAGTCCCTGCGAGATTACGTTCGTCGCTTCTCCAAATGCTGCACAGACCTTCCGAACGTCGGGGACTCGGAGGTGCTTCACGCCTTCCTCCTGGGCACGACGAATCGAGGCCTAGTGCGCAAACTTGGACGAAAGCCCCCCACTACCGTTAGTGGGTTGTTCGACATCGCCACGCGCTACGCCTCCGGCGAAGAGGCAGAGGGCGCTAACTTCGTCGACAAGAAGGGGAAGCACGTGGAAGGAGCGCCCGTGGAGGGAAGCAAGCCTAAGGCCCCCGCCAAAAAGATGAAGCAGGGGAAGAAAGGGAAGAAGGCGCAGCAGGCGCCACGAGTACCAGAGCCAGACGACGACTCCGACGAAGCCCTCGCGGCGGACCCCGCCCGCAAGGGCCCAGGGGGTCAGCTTCGAGGCCCGGGAGTCTTCGACGACATGCTCAAGAAACCGTGCCCATACCACAGGGGCCCGGTCACTCACACCCTCGAGCAGTGTGAGATGCTGAAGAAATACTACAACCGCGTGGCCACGAAGAACGACAACGAGAAGGGAGACGCCGACGGCAAGGACAAGGGTGGATTCCCCCAGGTGGAGAATGTGTTCTTCATCTTCGGGGGGCCCATGACCAACATGACGTCTCGGCAGCGCAAGCGCGAACGTCGAGAGGTCCTGGCAGTACACCGGGCGGCCCGAAGTACCTCGACTGGTCGGAGGAGACCATCTCCTTCAGCAGAGAGGATCACCCTGATTTCATTCCGAATCCGGGGCAATACCCGCTCGTCGTCGACCCCGTCATCGGCAACACACGCTTCTCCAAGGTGCTCATGGACGGAGGCAGCAGCCTCAACATCATGTATGCTCCCACCCTGGAGCTCCTGGGGATCGGCAGGGACCAGCTGCGCCCAAGCAAGGCTCCGTTCCACGGCGTCGCTCCGGGGAAGCGGGTTCAACCCCTCGGGCAGATCGACCTGCCGGTCTACTTCGGGACGCCGGACAACTTCCGCAAGGAAGTCCTCACCTTCGAGGTGGTGGGGTTTCGGGGTGCCTATCACGCCATTCTCGGGCGACCGTGCTACGCCAAGTTCATGGCCATCCCGAACTACACCTACCTCAAGCTGAAGATGCCGGGCCCGAAGGGAGTCATCACCGTGGGGCCCTCGTTCGAGCACGCCTACGAGTGCGATGTCGAGTGCGTCGAACACGCCGAGGCACTCGCTGAAGATGAAGCTTGTGTAGCCCGTCTGGAAGAGATGGTTCACGAGATAGACAACCCCGCGCCAAAGCACGTTGGCAGCTTCGAGCCAGCCGAGCAGACTAAGGACGTACCCCTCGACCCCAGCAACCCTGACGACAAGACGTTGAAGGTCAGCTCCACCCTCGATCGCAAATAGGAAGTGGTGCTCGTCGACTTCCTCCGCGCCAACGCCGACATCTTCGCGTGGAGCCCCTCGGATATGCCCGGCATACCGAGGGAGGTCGCCGAGCACTCCCTTGATATCCAGCCCAACTCCAGGCCGGTGTGCCAGCGCCTTCGGCGCTTTGACGAGCAGAAGCGTCGAGCGATTGGAGAGGAGCTGCGCAAGCTCTTGGAGGCCGGATTCGTCAAGGAAGTTTTTCATCCCGTGTGGCTAGCTAACCCTGTACTAGTTATGAAAAAGAATGGGAAATGGCGGATGTGCGTGGATTATACCGGTTTAAATAAAGCATGTCCCAAAGTTCCCTTTCCTTTGCCACGAATCGATCTAATCGTAGATTACACCGCGGGGTGTGAACTCCTCTGCTTCCTTGATGCGTATTCCGGTTATCACCAAATAAAGATGAAAGAATCCGACCAACTCGCGACATCTTTCATCACCCCCTTCGGCATATACTGCTACACTACGATGCCGTTTGGGCTTCGAAACGCGGGGGCCACGTATCAGCGATGCATGCTTCGGGTCTTCGGAGACCAGATCGGGCGCACCGTGGAAGCATATGTCGACGACATCGTCGTAAAATCCAAGAAGGCAGACAACTTGGTCGACGATTTGCGAGCCGCTTTCGAGGCTCTCCGGGCCGCCGGTGTAAAGCTCAATCCGGAGAAGTGCGTTTTCGGAGTGCCGCGGGGCATGTTGTTGGGTTTCATAGTCTCCCAGCGAGGCATTGAACCCAACCCCGAGAAGGTTGCTGCTCTCGAACGGATGGGCCCGATCCGAGACTTGAAAGGAGTCCAACGGGTCCTGGGGTGCTTAGCGTCGCTCAGTCGCTTTATAGCTCGGCTAGGGGAAAAGGGTTTACCTCTGTACCGGCTCCTGAGAAAACACGAACGTTTCTCCTGGACCCCAGAGGCACAGGAAGCCCTCGACAAGCTCGTCGCGTCACTCTCGAGTTCACCCATCCTTACGCCACCAAGGGATGGGGAAACGCTCTACCTATACGTGGCCGCGACGACCCAAGTGGTTAGCGCGGTCATCGTAGTAGAGAGAGAAGAAGAAGGCCATGCACTACCGGTACAACGACTCGTGTACTATATCAGCGAGGTATTATCAGAAACCAAGACGCGGTACCCGCAGATCCAAAAACTGTTGTACGCGGTCGTGCTGGCTCGAAGGAAGCTAAGGCACTACTTCGAGGCGCACCCGGTGATCGTGGTCTCGTCGTTCCCCTTGGGGGAGATAGTCCGCAACCAGGACGCGTCTGGGAGGATTATCAGATGGTCGGTGGAACTGATGGGCGAAACGCTCACGTACGCACCGCGCAAAGCCATCAAGTCCCAGGTTCTCGCGGATTTCGTCGCCGAGTGGACAGACGTTCAACTACCCCCGCCCCAGATACAGACAGAGTGTTGGACTATGTACTTCGACGGATCTGTGATGAAGACCGGAGCGGGGGCAGGGCTACTCTTCATCTCACCTCATGGAGAACACATGCGCTATGCGGTACGGCTGCATTTCCCCGTCTCCAACAACATGGCGGAATACGAAGCCCTCCTCAGTGGGCTCCGTATCGCCCTCGAGCTGGGCATCAAACGCCTCGACGTCAGAGGGGACTCGCAGCTAGTCGTAGACCAAGTGATGAAGAACTCGAGCTGCCACGACGAGAAGATGGAAGCATACTGCCACGCAGTGCGGCGCCTCGAAGACAAATTCCTCGGCCTCGAACTCAACCACATCGCGCGCAAGTACAATGAAGAAGCGGACGAGTTGGCTAAGATTGCGTCGGGGCGAACCACCATCCCCCCGAACGTCTTCGCCCGCGACTGCTCGAGACCCTCCATCGAGCCCCCGCGTCCGGACGCGACGTCGGAAGCGTCCTCGAGGGAGGCCCGCATCGAGCCAATGGACGAGGATCCCTCGACACAAGGCGTCGAGACCCCCCAACCAGAGACACCACCGCCTGAGGAGCAGGAGGCAATGGAGATCGACGGATCCCCGGCCTCACAGGACTGGCGACACCAATACGTAGACTGGATCGACCACGGCACGCTACCCTCGGATCGAACCGAGGCACGACGCATCGCCAGACGAGCTATGTCGTTCGCCATGATCGACGGCGAGCTGTACAAGCGTAGCCCTTCTGGGGTGATGCTACGCTGCCTCCCCATCCCCGCAGGACGGCAGTTGATACGAGACGTCCATGCAGGAACATGCGGGCATCACGCGGCGGCCCGAACCCTCGTGGGCAACGCCTTTCGACAAGGTTTCTATTGGCCCACGGCGGTTGCCGACGCGATAGAGGTCGTGCGTACCTGTGAAGGGTGCCAGTTCTATGCCCGCAAGACGCACCTCCCGGCGCATGAGCTACAAACCATCCCCATCACGTGGCCCTTCGCCGTATGGGGGTTGGATCTTGTGGGTCAGCTGCCAAAAGCGCCCGGGGGCTTTACTCACCTGCTGGTTGCCATCGACAAGTTCTCGAAGTGGATCGAGGTCCGGCCCATCACGAACATCCGATCCGAGCAAGCGGTACAGTTTTTTGACGACATAATCCACAGGTTTGGAGTGCCGAACTCAATAATCACTGACAATGGCACCCAATTCACTGGCAAGAAGTTCTTGGAGTTCTGCGACCGCAACCACATCCGCGTGGATTGGTCGGCCGTTGCGCATCCCCAAACAAATGGCCAGGTGGAACGGGCCAACGGCATGATATTGCAAGGATTGAAGTCGAGAATCTTCAACAAGCTTGTGGGGGATATAGTACCAGGGTACCTCACGAGCAAGCCTGGCAGCCCACCAAAGGGGGGCGGCCCACCTCACCGTTCCGGACCTGAAGACGTGCGGGACAAGTCGGCGCACGGAGGAAGGATCTGGAAGGAGAAGTCCTAGTTAGAATAGGAATTATTGTAAAGAAGGAAAGGATTCTTAGAGATAGGATCGGATACAAACCGACTTGTAACCCTGCCCCCCGATATATAAGGCGGGCAGGGACCCCCTCCAAAACAACTCGACTCATCTGATAACTAGACACCACATCTCAACAAGCAATACAACACCCCAAACAGGACGTAGGGTATTACGTCGAGTCGACGGCCCGAACCTGTATAAACCCTTGTGTCTGTCCATCCTAACCATCTTGCTTCCGATCTTTGCGATCTTCCCTACATTACAAATCACTTCCGTGGGCTATCCCGTGGAAGACTGACGGAGATAATATCACCGACAGTGGCGCGCCAGGTAGGGGATATCGCCGAGATCAATCTGGTAAGCTCGATGGATCGCGTCAAGATCTTGGACAGCTGCAACCTCCCGGACGTCGACGAAGTCGAGATCCAGTTCGGGGACGTCATCACCACCACCGCCTTGGATACCCAGGCGGCGGACGCGACGGACGCCACGGAGGTCTCCTCTCTGGCGCCGACTTCGGCCATCACGGCCCAATCCGGTCCGATCGCCTCTGATCGTACCGGATCTACCCCGCTGAGTCCTTCGCAGAACGCGAGGCCAAACCAGTCGGGAACAGATCTACAATCACTCGGTTTCGATCCAACTCCTGAGAGTCGCGTCGCCGAATCATCGCAGAGCGTAAACGCTCAACCCACACGCGTCCAGAGCCCTGAGGTCATTGCTGTTCAGACCCCTGGCTTTTGCGCGCTTGGTCGGAAGCAAGAGATGAAGGACATCGTCCAGTCGGATGATTACTTCTCTGGGAGCGACTCCTACGGGCTAGATCTGCTGGGACCCTCAATCCTAGACGATCTGCCGGAAGGATACACGGTGTCCGATGCCTCTACAGAGCCGGAACTACTAGGATCACTCGGAGAATTGACTCCGAGTAGTTTGGAGCGTTACACGCCCACATCCGACTTCTCCGAGTCCGCGGAAGACTACCTCGCGCAAGAAGGAGTCGGATCATATTGTTACATGGTGGCGCCAGCAACGCCAACCAATCCTATCTCAGAAGATGAGGTCACTCCTGCTGAGGAGACGACCGAAGCCAGGAACCAGCGTCGAGGACGCAATGCCAGTCGGGCGACTCGCAGAGCCGCACGACCACACGGAGCCGCCGCGTCAGGATCTGGTACTGTTCGACTCCAGGAACCTCGCTCTGAAGATCATCGTCGCCAACGGGATCAACACGAGCGGAGGAGCGCCCGCAACTTGATGCGCGACGGCACGTTCGAGTTCAACGGACACGAAGTCTACGAGACACCGGTCCAGAACCTCGTTACTATCAACGAGGAAATCAATCGGCTACCGCCTAACACTCCGGGCCTGGAAAAGGTAAGGGCTCTCGTGCAGGCCGCCTCCGTCCAGGTTCACCAGATGCAAGGCAGAACGACCACCGACGCTCCTGAACCCGATTCATCTCGACACCGGGCCGGCGGCGGATCGGGTCGTGATGAAGACCTCCGCACCACGATCAACAGAGATCGAGATGCAAGGGACATCATCACCAATAGCACTGAAGAGCGCCATCGCGAAGAACTCCGGCGGCGCCAAGAGTATGATCGGGATCATGGAAATCCCCGTCGTAACCCCAACAGAAGCGGCTACTCGACAGAGTCAGACTACTCTGACCTCTCCGGAAGCCCAAGGCGCGGCAACAATGGTGGTCGGCAACGAGTGCGTCCGCCACCCAGGCGCCCGACTCCGCCAAGAGATCGGACTCCACCGCGCAGCAGAACCTACCGACAAGACCGAACTCCACCCAGGACTCGGAACTATCGGAGGACCCGTTCCCCACCTAGGGACCGGGAACGTAGGAGGGACAGCACACCCCCAAGAGCGGTTGACGGATCGGGTCCGAGTGATTCCCGCCCTAGAGGTCGGATCGGCGGATTCCAGTCGTTCACCGAGCGCTTGAGAAGCGTGACGTGGCCCAGAGGCTTCAAGCTGTCGGACATCGACAAGTACGACGGGAAATCTGACCCATCTCAATGGCTTCAGATCTACTATACCGCTGTACAAGCAGCCAGCGGCGACGAGGACGTGATGGCAAACTATCTTCCCATCATGCTCACCAAGGACTGCCGCAATTGGCTGGCAGGACTCCCGCAGGACGCCATTGACAACTGGGAACAGCTTACCGAACTCTTCATCGGTAACTATCTCGGTACCTGGGAAAGGCCCGGGAGCAAGCGGCTCCTCGGTCAGATCAGGCAGCGCAAGAACGAGACTCTGCACGACTTCGTCCGCAGGTTCTCGGAAAAGCGCAACTCCATCACGGACGTCACGGATCAGGAGGTGATGTCAGCTTTCCAGCGTGGCATCTCCGATGGAAGACTGATCCATAAGTGGACTCGGAAGCCACCCGCGACTGTCAATGACATGTTCCGGGTCGCTAGCACGTGGGCGGACGCCGAGATCGCGGAAAGAGAACAACTCAGCGAGATTAGAAGCCGCTGGGAAGAAGAGAATAAGACGACTCGCAAACGCGACCGCCGTGACGACGAAGAACGACATGACGATCATCGACGCAATGACAGCCAACCTCGCAAGAAGAAGAGCGAGGGAGACATGGTCGCCGCCCTGGACCGGTCCAGAGGCCGGGTAACTCCAGAGGACTTCCAGCGCATGCTCGATGAGCAATGCCCATACCACAAGCACAAGCACTCAGCGCGAGAGTGCTATGGGCTCAAGCGAGCCTTCACCGGGGGCAACAGAGGCCCCCCATACAGAAAGAGGAACGATGGTTCCCCACGAGACGACAGGCGAAACGACGAGCCTGATAATGACTTTCAAGAAGCCGACCGAGTGGTCCGCATGATTTACGGGGGACCATAGTTCGAGTCAAAACGCCAGCAGAAGCTCACCCATCGCCAGGTCATGCACGCGAGGGAGCCACCGGTACCTGAGTACCTCAAGTGGTCGGAAGTTCCGATCACATTCACCCGGGAGGATCATCCAAACTTCATACCGAAGCCCGGGTCCCATGCCTTGGTAGTAGCCCCGACGATCCGCAACGTTCGGCTCACCAAGGTACTAGTCGACGGTGGCAGTGGCCTGAACATCCTCTTTGCTAACACATTGAAGGAGCTCGGCCTGACTACTCTCGATCTGAGTCCCCCCCAATCCGCATTCTATGGTTTGATACCGGGAGAGGGGGCAGAACCACTCGGGCACATCACGCTGCCCGTCACTTTCGGAGACCGGAATAATTACCGGACCGAGCATATGCAGTTCACGGTGGCGAACTTCGAAACTGCATACCACGCCATCCTTGGGAGGCCGGCGCTCGCCAAGTTCATGGCGATTCCTCACTACGTCTACCTGCAGGTCAAGATGCCAGGACCGAAAGGCGTAATCACCGTCTTGGGAGACGTCCGAGTCGCATACACATGCGAGCAGGAAACTCTCAACGCGGCAGCCGCCCTGGACATGTCCAAGCGCATGGAACAAGTACTGGCTGCATCACAGGAGGTGGACAAGGACGCTCTAGAGATCCCCACCAAGAAGCCAGCGAGAGAAGCCATCGCGCCAAGCAAGGAGACGGAGCTGAAGAGGATTTCTCTGGACCTGGACGACCCAAAGAAGACGGCCATCATTGGGGCAGAGTCAGACTCCACGGCAGGCTCTGCCCTGCTCTGCTTTCTCGACAGCTATCCAAGCTATAGCCAGACAGACCTGGAGCCTAACGAGCAGATAAAAACTCCGTTCGTCACATCGATCGGTGCTCCTTTGGCTTTCGGTCTGAAAAACGCCAGCGCGATCTACCAGAGAATAATTCAAGCGCGTATGGATTAATTGACTCTGGACGCAATAGGGCGCCTACATCAATAAATCCATGGAACATCGAGCACTTGCAACGCTTCTACGCCTGAATCAGTTATGTATTTGTCTTTTTTATTTTTTAGATTTATTTGCTCCGAGTGATTTTGGAGGGTAGTCACCCCCAGTTACGACTCGGCTTGTTTACAATGAGCTATCAGTAAAGTTGATTTCATCTTTCATCTATTTCTACTACTCGCATTTCCTCTTTCGCGTCACGCACATAAAGTATGAGGGGAACAAACCTTAAATCGAGAGGGAAAGTACTCGCCAAGTCAAAGCTCTAAACGTACGACAAAGACTCTGCGGCATGAGACTGAGACCAACGAGGCTAATCTACTCCGTAACAGGTCAACCACTCAGAAATTAAGGCTAGCGCAGAAAGAAAGGGAGTTGTAGACCAACAAAAACTTATATACAAAAGTGATAATTCATACATTGTTCAAAAACAGTACTGGTTCGACCACATACTACAAATATTTTGTTTACTCTGCAGGGTCGCCAGCACCAGACGGGGCCGCTTCATCCGAGTCGTCAACAACGTCCTTGGACAGGGCATTGGCGATGGGCTCGACTTCATGGAGCAGTCTGCCCACGTCGTCTTCAGAGGTACCGGCAGCATACCCGTGGCCGAGTGGCTCCAGGTCTGACGCCGGGAACAGCGACTTGAGCACTGCCAGGACATGGCCACAGCTAGCTTGGCTGATGGAGCAGAGCTGTCGCCGGAAGTAGCGTGGGAGCGCCCGAACGCGGTCGAGGATGGAAGCTGAAGACGATGACGCCTCCGGCTCGATCTCCTCCGCCACCACTCGGATAGCATCCTCCAGCGCTGTCTTCTCAGCGCGCAGCGCCTCAGCCTCGCCTTGCAGCCGGGCCACCTTGGCAGTGAGCTCTGCGAATTGGGACATAGTCCGATATCGATAATCTAAAGAAGGTTAGATCTAATAAATTTTCATGTCTGACAGAAAAACAAATAAGGAAGAACATACCTCTGAGCTCGTGCACGGCCTGGGCTTCGTTGAGCTTAGCCTGCTCTACCTCCCCGCATAAATCGCGGGTGGTACGCTGGGCTTCCTCCAACTCAGCCTGTCGCTCGACTGCATCAGCTTCGAGCTCAGCCACTCGGGCCACCAAGGAGTCGGCCTTAGCAACTGCAGAAGTTAATTCATGGATAACCAAGGCTTTAGCCTCAGCATCAGCAGCTAAGTCCTGCAAAAACAAGTCAGAAGACAATATGAATCAATATACCAATGGTATTTGATATCAACAAGATAAAAAGTTCGGGAAGTACCTTGGCTATGTGGCCCATGCGACGATGAAGGGACAGAAACTCCTCCAGAGGAGTCAGGGGAGCACCACCACCCAGGACGCCGACCGCCGCAGAAGCTATCTCGACCGTCGCAGTCTGGGGCTCCTCCACTGCTGCAGTCGGTTCAACTGCAGGAGCATGCTGGGGGCTGCCTTGTGGGACTGGCGGAGGAGTCGGCGACGCTGGTACAGGACTCGGCGGTGGCGGGGTTGGCTCCCGCTGTGACTCGGGTAGCGGACCCACAGGCTGATCGCTGAGAAGATCAGCCGAGTGGATCGGCACCTCTGGAGTTTGGATTGTTGGGGCTGCGGTCTCAATCGCCGACTGAGGCGGAGGACCCGAGAAGGGGACCTCAGACGGCGTGCTACAACATAAAGCATTTATGGATCATTAACAAAGAGCATAAAGGAAATCAAGACAAGACAAGAATACTTACAGATTAGAAATGCGCATTCTCAGGCGCTTTCCTTTCCGAGTTGGGGAAGGGAGGTCCCTCGGACTTGCAGCACTCAGAGGCATCACTGCAAGGGGAGACTGCTCCGAGCTCGTGATTGGCGGCTGGAGAGACGGCTCGGCGATGCCAGCTTCATTCTTCTCCGAGTCAGACGACTCAGATATAAGGAGCTGCCGGCGGCTGGGCGCATCCCTGAACACGATCCCTGTGGAGATCTTCCGCTTCTTCAGAGCAGGAGCAGCCTTCCCACCACTCGGAGATTGCACATCGGGGGAAGGAGAGGATGATAGAGTGATATCCGAGTCATGCAGATCACTCTCACTTTCCCCGACTGCTTCTTCAGATCCAACGGCCCTGCGCCGACGAGGCTGATCCACTCCCTTTGGCATCTCAGGCAAAGGTGGGATGGATACAAAGGCAACTCGATCCTGCAAATATTGGATTCAGTTTTGAGATTACACCCAATGGGTGGAATTGAAATAAAAACAAGAACAAACTGACTAAATACCTCAGGGCGTGGATTTCCCAAGTTGAACGCCGGAGGACAGTCAGTAGTCCTCAGCGACGTTCCAGGTGCGAAGAATTTGCCAAGCCGAGCGGCGGCTTGGACTTTGTCGACGCGCTCGGGGGCTTCGCGCGTGTTGTCCCCCTCGGCGTAATATTCATACGCCGGGTGAGCCCGCTGCTTGAGGGGCTGGACCCAGCGTAGAACGAAGTTGGCTGCCACTCCGATGGCAGACAACCCTCTGTCCTTCAACTGGGTAATAAGACCCAGGAGCTCCCGAACCTGGTCCATTTCACTCTCCTTGGGAAGAGCGGTCCAGGATTGGGAGGGGACAGGACGAGAATCGATTTCTGGAGAGATGGCAGGCGAGTGGTTTCCCACGTAAAACCACTCGGACTGCCACCCCTTATTGGAGGTAAGGAAAGGGATGTCAAAATACTCCCGAGTTCGACCCTCGCGGAGTTGGAGTCCGGCGCCCCCGACTACTAGTGGGCAGTCGGTTCGGAGATAAGGCTTAAGGAGAAAAAGATGAATGAAAAGATTGAAGTGAGGCTCTATCCCAAGATAGGCCTCACAGAGGTTGATGAAGATGGCGATATGGAGGATAGAGTTGGGATTCAATGCGCAGAGGCAGATCCCATAGTAATGCAGCAGCCCGCGGAGGAAAGAATGCGCGGGCAAGCCAAGACCACGGAGAAAGAAAGATTCAAACACCACCAAATCAGAGGAGTTTGGGGTGGGGAAAGACTCACCGGCGGCGGCGCGCCACTCGGCGGTTTGCTGGTCGGGGAGGACGCCATCCATGACGTGCTGCTCGAGGCGCTTGGTGGAGGTGATGGACTCCCTCCACTCGGCGGCACGATCCACGGCGACCTCGGCGACGGCCTTGCCCTTGGACGACCGGGCCCTTGCTGGTGACTTCTCCTTCCGCTTCGAGGCTTCCTTCCTCTTGGGCGCCATGGCAGCGATTGGTGCTGGAGGGCGAGGAAGAAGGGTGCGGGAGCAGATCTAGGGTTTTGTTCTGGCGCAAAGGGAACTGGAGCGTCGGGGAAGGCAAATGGCAAGTAAAGGAAGAAGAATGCGGCGGGGATGGCTTATAAAGGAAGGAACCGTTCCTCCCGCGCGCGGCGCGGCGCTTGTCTCGGGAATTCAACCGACGCAGGCACGTCCCGTCGCTTTGAATTCAAAGATGCGATAGGGAATCGCGATATCTCGCGATATCTCGCCTTCCGTAAGGCGACCGTTAGGGACGCAACAGACTTTTAGGAATAATGGGCCTAATGGGCTGAAATATAGCACGACCTTTCGGTTCTGTTACGATAATAAATCTGTGGGTTCCTGAGCTAGGGTTCAGGGGCGGAAACCACTCGGTCGTGAGGCTAAAATTAGTCGACGACCAGACTTGATTTTGCAATTAATATTGCGACCTCGCAACTGATTTTTTACGTAAGGCATGCGATACTATCGCTAAATTGACTCAGAAATTTGGGTCAAATGCTGACAAGTATAAGTCTTGTGAGAAGATGGCTTACCATATGGTCAAGCTGAGTCGTGGGACACGACTCGGAAGTCATGCCGAGTTCAAAGAACTTGAGGACAAAATCCTTATAAAGGGGAAATAAAAAAGCCCTTGAAGAAAAGATTATCTAAAATCCATGTCCAGAGGCATGGGGGCTGAAAAATCAGTCGGAATTCATAGCTTTCAGAGTCTTGACACGATCATGCTGAGTCGTAACAAGACTCGGGGGCTACACCCAATGGGTGCACCTGGAGGTGCACACCATTGATGGATCAAGTTCAAAAAGAGATTCATAATATTTATTTTTGACCCTCGACCAGAATATTCTATTCTGCTCAAGGCTCGGGGGCTACACCCAATGGGTGCACCTGGAGGTGCACACCATTGAAAATCAAGATACAGATGGATAAACGTTGAAGACCTTTGGCCAAATTCATACTAAAATTGCCCAAAGCCCGGGGGCTAAGTGTATTCACTTCGCTGTCGCGTCGTGAAAAAGAGCACTCCTTCCCCTCACTTTGACTGAAATTGAGGAATTGTTTTCAGGAACGTCTGAGAAACCATTCGGATCTTCCTTGAAACCACTCGGGTGAGATCTTTGATAACTTGGAGCACTCGAATCATGCAAGAAAAGATAGAACAATTACAGCCAACGATCGGCCAAGAAGTGCTCGGGGGCTACTGTGGGGGATATAGTACCAGGGTACCTCACGAGCAAGCCTGGCAGCCCACCAAAGGGGGGCGGCCCACCTCACCGTTCCGGACCTGAAGACGTGCGGGACAAGTCGGCGCACGGAGGAAGGATCTGGAAGGAGAAGTCCTAGTTGGAATAGGAATTATTGTAAAGAAGGAAAGGATTCTTAGAGATAGGATCGGATACAAACCGACTTGTAACCCTGCCCCCCGATATATAAGGCGGGCAGGGACCCCCTCCAAAACAACTCGACTCATCTGATAACTAGACACCACATCTCAACAAGCAATACAACACCCCAAACAGGACGTAGGGTATTACGTCGAGTCGACGGCCCGAACCTGTATAAACCCTTGTGTCTGTCCATCCTAACCATCTTGCTTCCGATCTTTGCGATCTTCCCTACATTACAAATCACTTCCGTGGGCTACCCCGTGGAAGACTGACGGAGATAATATCACCGACAAAGCTGAACAAGTTTGGCCGCAAGTGGATCGGCGAAGTACCCTCGGTCGTTTGGAGCCTTAGGACAACCCCAAGCAGAGCCACGGGTTTCACCCCGTTCTTTCTGGTATACGGCGCCGAGGCAATCCTGCCCACGGATCTAGAATACGGGTCCCCGAGGCTCAGGGCGTATCAAGATGAAGCGAACCAGCAAGCTCGACGAGACTCCCTCGACTGCGTGGACGAGGCGCGCGACGTTGCGCTGTTAAACTCGGCAAGATATCAACAGACGCTCCGTCAGTACCAAGCGCGGAAGGTGCGACGCCGAGACTTCAGCAAGGGAGATCTGGTCCTTAGGCTGCGACAAGACACTCGAGGGCGCCACAAGTTCACCCCTCCATGGGAAGGCCCCTACATCATCGCCGAGGTCCTGAAGCCAGGCACGTACAAGCTAGCCAACGAGAAGGGCGAAGTCTTCGCTAACGCATGGAACATCCAGCAACTACGTCGTTTCTACCCTTAAGCTCCTCGTGCTTGCCCATGTATCAGCTCATGCGACTCCTTAGTAATAATAAAGATCGTGTACAGTTTAAACATTGGAATTATCGCTTGTCTCGCGGAGAGAAAGGCGTAACGCCCCTCGAGTGGATGAAGGAAGCTCTTTATTGCCATAAAACGCATGACCGGCGAACGGTCGTGTACAACAAACAATATACAAAGCCGCTCCTTCACGGCCGAAAGACGGATGTAGCCATGCCCATTTCTCAACACTGGCGACCCTAGACCGACTAGGAACGTCGCTAGTTTTCTTCTAACAACAGCATGGCCACATACGCCAAGGCAAACGGGAGTTCTCCAGTCGTCGCGCGCGCCCCGGTCGGTGAAACGACCTTCACCAACATGGCGAGGGCCTGAGCGGCGCAACGTCGGCTGCGACGCCCACCTATCAAGACGTGGCGCGCACCCGGAAGCAAGACCACTCTGCCACCAAAGCGCGCCGCCATCGGATGCCGTGGACGGGTGACCATCGCACCTGCCTCGTTCGACCATCGCCTGCACGCCGTCCAGCTCAAGCTGGAAGACGAGGCACCGGTTGCCGACGAGGACAACCGCTGTCCGAGCGTCAACCAGCCCGAGCTGGAAGATGAGGCAGCGGTTGCCGGCGAGGCAGATGCGGCTGGCACCTTTTCTCCTTCATTCGCCCTCCCCTTCGCTAGCATTCTTCTAACACCAAAGCTCCGCCCACCCTCGAACTAAGTCAGGAGGGCGAACTCCACCCCACCCCGCCGTTCTTAACTCTAAACCCATGGAACTCGTAAAAGGCTCACAGCACTTGTGATCCCTACCACCATGGTCGAGCCTATTTATAGCGCCCACACCCTAGGCCCATTCCGCGGCATGCGCCTGACCCTCTGCGCGGAGCGGCCCCACGTGCCTTACTCATGGGACAGACCCCCAAGGGGGCCCCTGGCGAGAGGACGGCGCGTGACAGCACGGCAGAGGCGGGCATCCCTCAGAAAGGAAACACGCTCGACGCGTGGCGGTCTGACGGGGACGTGCACTACGGCCAAGGTCACGAGGCTACTATTTTCGTCAGAAAGGCGGGGCGGACGGCATCAGAGACAGCAGCACGCCATCGCTCAGCGAGAGACACGCAAGTCGAGGCCGCAGCCCTCGCAACATGATATCGCTCAGCAAAATGGCACGCAAGTCGAGGCCGCAGCCCTCGCAGCACGCCATCGCTCAGCGAGCGGCACGCATGTCGAGGCCGCAGCCCTCGCAGCACGCCATCGCTCGGCGAAGCGGCACGCAAGTCGTGGCTGCAGCCCTCGCTGAATGCTCTGCACACTGACAGAGTGACAGGACGCCCGTGACGGGACGAGGCAGCGGGAGCCATGCACCCGTCGCGTCACCAGCGCTGAGGCAGCTGAGCCAGGCACCCGTCGCGTCACCAGCGCTGAGGCAGCTGAGCCAGGCACCCGTCGCGTCACCAGCGCTGAGGCAGCGGAGCCAGGCACCCGTCGCATCACCTGCGCCGCCCCGACAAAAAAGCTAAGCTACCCTTCTACCCTACGGTTTCTTCGACGCTCCATCTCTCCATCATTTCGATCACGACTTTTTGCGCACGGGGCAGGGAGATTCTTTCTTCGCCCCGCGCGAAGACAAAAACTCCCTCGGGGGCTACCACAGGGCACATTACCCTGGGGAATAAACGCTCCACCCCTCGCCACTTGTTTCTTCTCGCAATTTTCTACAAATTTTCGTCACTTTGTCACGTTTCGGTTGTGTGTACGAAGAAGCGACGGAGGTTGGGCATCGACGGCTAAGGCAAAGGGGTGGCGATGTCGTGGGATAGCTTACGCCTCCGGGATACGGCATCCCCCTACGTCACCCTTCGAACCTAAGCTACTCGCGGAGGGGCGGGGCGCGGCTGCTTGAGGTCCAAGAGTGTCGGTGTCGAGGGAAAGCCTACGCCTTCGGGATACGGCGTCCCCCATCGACACCCCTGGGCTCGAGCAGTCCAAGCTCCTCCCGTGCGCAGGGAGATGGTCTAACCCGGTCGAATTCCTTTCGAGGCACACAACCGAAATGACAGTAAACATAGCGAATTTAAATACAATCAAGCACGATACCGAAGTTCTCAAACATCCACAAGTTCAAAACATAAAGATTCCTAAACCTATTACAAATTCGCCTCGCAGGCACTGTCACAGGCAAAGTTCCTCAAGCGCCATCCCCGTCGACGGTGCGCTCTGGGGAGGTGTCGTCGTCACCCTCGCCTGAACCGGGGAGGATCTCGTCAGCGAAGAGCGTAGCGAGTGCGGCGGCCGTCTCTGCTACGTTGGCATCAGCCTGCTCGACCGCGGCCACCGCAGCATCATCGTCGAGGCCCTCAGCGACGACGTAGCCCGTCGCCAGTGCGTCGAGCTGGACGAGGTAGTGCGTCGACACCACGCCAAGAGCCTTGCGGATGCCGAGGAGGAACGCGTTCTTCACCCGCCCCATGACGCGGTCACCCAGAGACCTCAGGCGGCTGGCCAACGAACTGCCAGACTGGGCGCCGTCCTCCTCGAACTCCAAGCACACCGCGGCGGCGGCCTCTCGTAGCTCCTCGAGCTCCTGCTGCGAGGACGCGTAAGCGACCCCCACCGCCTCCGCCCTGGCCTGCGAGTCCGCCACGGCCGCTTGCAAGCCTAGGATAAATCAAAAAGGAAAGGAATCTTCAGCGACAGGGCCAGTGTGGGTTCTGGAAGAACGGAAAGGTTACGCAGAGGCTCGAAGCTTACCGGCTGCCCGCTCCTTCTCAGCGGACCATTGCGTGCGGACCGCGCACGACTCCTCCCGCAGCGTCGCCAACGAGGCCCCTTGTTCTTGGGTCGTTGACCGCAGCACCTCGAGAGCCACGCTGTGCTCAAGGACTTGGGCCTCAGCCGCAGCAGCTGCTTCGTGTTGCTGGCGGAGCGAGGCCTGTGCCGCGGCGAGGGAAGCATCCTTCTCCTGCAGGAGAGCGTTCAGGCGCTCCACCTCGAGGGCCCTCTCTGCGGCCGCAGCACGCAGAGCGTCGCGCTCCCTCTCTGCGCGGCTCAGGGACTCGCCGTGCGCGCGAGCAGCAGCCCACGCCTCGTTTATTGCAGCACGAGCCTGGTCCACCTCAGAGCTCAGCTCGGCATTCCTCTGCATCAGATCATGGACGTGGGCGTGCTGGTCGGCGATGTACGAGACCTTGGACGCCGCCAGGTCTCGAAGTTGCTGGTACAGGGGAACAACACGAAGTCAAGGCACGAAGCGAAAAATCAAAGGGGCCAAGGGCGAAGAACACAAACTCACCACGTGCAGCTGAAGCCCCCTGGTCCGGTGAAGCTCGAGCGCGTCGGAGAGGGCGTTCTGGAGGTCGGTGCCGATTTGGTGATGCTCCAGCCAGAGCTGGTTCTCGTTCTCCGCGATGGAGACGAGTTCATCCGGGATCCCAGGGCGGTCCAGCCCAAGGATGCCTCGGATACCACCGCTCGTGCTGGCGCCAGCGCTGGCGGGGACGCTTCGACCCTCGACCGCCTCCAGCCTCGAAGGCGCGGTTGGGCCCGCGGCCACGACGGAACTGACCGCCGCAGCGGCCTCTGCCGGCGCGGGAGTTTCCTCTGCGACGGCACCCCCGCTCTCGAGCAGAGGCGCCGCACTGGCAGGAGGGAGCGCCTGCGCCTCGCACGGGGGCTCGAACCCCGGCGCCATGTCTTCTTCGTCGGCGAGGACGTAGACCACCTCGCTCCTCGCGCGCCTTCCTTCCTCCTCCGCGCCTGGGCCCGCAGGCTCTCCCGGACGACCCTGCCCGGCGACTCCAGCGGGGGCCGAGCCCCGCCCCTCCGCGGCCCCTTCGAGGCCAAGCTCCCGCCGCGCTCGCTCGACCCCCCTGGCCATGGCCGCCTCGTAGCTGGCCACGAGCGAGGCCTCAGCCTCAAGCGTCGTGCGCAAGGGCGGGGCCTCGGTGTGGGGTGTCGAGTGAACCCTCGTCTTGAGAGCTTTGATGGGAGCGAGCGTGGGGGCGGCGGGGGTGGATGTCCCGCTAAAACAACCAAACCAGAAATTAGAAAGTCGACGCAGACATCAACCAAAACGAGCCGTCGAAGGGAGATGAAACACTTACCGGTTGACGCCCTTGAGCTTCCGCTTCTGGGAGCGGCGCGAAGGCGGTTGTACCGCAGGCGCGGGGGCCCGCTCGCCGGCGACCCCGGCCCTCGCCGGCGGGGCGGGCGCCGGGACAGAAGCACCCGACGCGCCTGGCGTCGCGGCCACGAGCGGGGACGCGCCGAGCGTCGCGGCCACGAGCGGGGACGCGTCAGCGGCGCGCGCCACCGTCGCTGACTCGAAGAAAACCTCGTCGTCTGACGAGTCGTCCTCCTCTGGCTCGGGCGTGCTGTCGGGGGTCGGCAGCGGGGAGAGACCCTCCCTTTCCCGCCTCCGGTTCTCCTTCTGGTGCTCGTCCCTCCGCCGCTGCTTCCGGAGGCGCGTCTCTTTCTCCGCGTCCTTACGCGCCTTCTGCCGCTCGGCGTTCAGGCGGTTGGCTTCGCGGACGTCAGGGAGAGGGGGAGCCGATCGGTGCCCTTTGTGGGTCAGCCCCTGAAAATACGAAGTTAATCGCTTAATAAACTCGATACGAGCGCGAAACGGTTCGAAAGGAGAAGGGAAAATACTCACGAAGGTGAGGTAGCCCTCGTCGGGGCGCATCTTGATGGCCCAGAGGACGTCGTCCTCGACCGCCATCTTGGTGCAGTCCACGGCGCGCCGCGCCCGCTGGGCCGCCTCCGCAGCTGAGAGCGGCTCCTGGGCCATCCTCGAACCCTCGAAAGGGGCCCTCGACGTCAGCTGGTAGATGGGCAAGCTCCTCTGCATGAGAGGAACCACCCGCCGCTGGTGGAAGTTGGCGATGACGGCGGCGGCGTTTAGCCCCTTCTTCGCCAGGGATCGAAGCGCCGTGGTGAAGATCCCTAGCTTGTCTTGACGAGCTTTGGGGGAGACCCCCCAGCTCCATGCGAGCGGCTTCTCCGCCACGATCTTGTCAGTGTAGGGGGGGAGGAGGTTACCGTCGTTACGCAGGTAGAACCACCCCTTGTCCCAGTCCGCGTTGTTGGACGTCATGGTGGTGGGGATGTAGAGATCTTTTCTCCCTTCCCGCAGCTGGAACATGACGCTGCCGGCGCGGACAAGCCTCCGCACCCCAGTGGCCCCAGTGGCGACGGTGTGGAGCTCGGCCCGGAACAAGTGAATCCACAAGTCCCAGTGCACCGGAACCCCCAGGTATCCCTCGCATACCGCGACGAACACCGCCGCCTGGGAGATGGCGTTCGGGGCGAAGTTATGGAGCTCCACCCCGTAGTACGTGCACAGAGCGCGGATGAAATCCCCGGGAGGAGATCCGAACCCGCGCTCGTGCAGGCGAGCCAGGCTCACGACGTAGCCCTGGGGTGGAGCCGGCACCCTGTGCGAGGATGGCGGCGCCATCCACTCCGGCTGGCCGGCGGAAGAGATCTTGGGGAGCAGGCCTCTCGCAACGAGCGACTCCAGGTAGTTCTTGTCGGCGGTGGACGGGCTCCATGGGGCAGCTTCCCTCAAGGTCACCATGGCTGAGGAAGGGGAGTGAAGATGGATTGGATCTAAGCTCTCGAGGGCTAGCGAGTACGAAGAGACGGAGGGAACAAAGGTTTGAGCTAAGGTAAGGGAAACTGACCCCTCCTCTCCCCGTATTTATCGATGAAATTTTACCGGGCCGCGGGTAAAGCGCGGCTGCGGGCACGCGTTAACTCTGCACTTAACCCTGTCGCCGACAAGTGGACCCCGCAAACGTGGTGGGCCAACATAAAGGCACAATTATGACTGTGGCCGCCCGAGGCGTCGCGAAGTCTTGTAGCGCGTCTAATCCAACCGCCCCGCCAGCGCCGCTCTCGCCTGAAAAGGCGCGCCACTGCGCCCTGGCTGCGCCACGTTGGCCATGACTGCCTGATCGGACGCCTCGGACCCCGCCCCAACCAAACCGCCAGCGAATATTCCCTCGCTCCGCACCAGCACAGGTAAGGCATATATCGCTCGAGCTTTACTGATCAGGGGGTCGAAGCCTGGCTCCCGTCGAGAGTTCCGACAGGCTCTCCAGATCAAACAGAGTCAGGGGCGAACGGGGCATGCACGAACGCGCTCAACCTCGAACAAAGGCCTCGAGGCCTCGAGGATGCCCTGATCCGCGTTCAAGGCTGAACAAAGGAGGCCAGTTGAAGGATCCCAACGAGGGAGCGCATCGAGCCCTCGGTCCTAACGAATGGGATCGAGCCTTGCCTGGCGTACCTTTGTAAGCTTGTTCTGTATGAGACGTGTCTCCGGACCACGAGCCGACCCTAAACGAGCAGGGCACGGACGTCCACTTGAACCACCCGCTAACAGCTCACCGACACGTCCATGACTCGCGGCCCGCTCATGGGTAGCATGGAACTGTGTCCCCCCTCCTCCCGTGACGGGGCGACGAGGGTCGAAACTCATGGTCAAAGGCCTCTCGAAATTGGCCGAGTCAGGGTTCGGTCCATAAGGGACAACCCACGATGGCTCGAGACAAGACAACCTGGAGTCTAAGGGCGAGAACAAGACCTTGGACGATGCAATTCACTCCTCCAAGGCCTCGGGGGCTACACCCGCGGGTGCGCTAGCGCGCCCCCACGGAAAGTTCTGCGAAGGGACCTCGAAACGCCAAAACTCCAGAAAGAACACTAACCCATGCAGGTCTGACACTCATCACTGCATGGCCTCGGGGGCTACTGTCGGTGCCAATCCTGGGAGAGGCCCTAAGACAACAGTAATCACCAACTAAACCGCTGGAACCAATTAACCCGGCGAAAAATAAGTGCAGAGGTCTCGATCCGCTGTCAAGCTCGAGGGTGCCCAGTACCCCTCGAGCGAAGCGGAACTCCGCCTCGCTCGAGGCCCCTCGCTCGAAGCCCGGAGGCCGCTCTCGATGCCTATCTCCGCCTCGCTCGAGACCCCTCGCTCGCGGGGCCCGCTGACGGCTCACCTACCCCATGGACAAGAGCATTTAATGGCTCCGCACGGCCTTGGGCGAGGAAGTCAAGCGACGAATCATTAGCCCATCCCCGGTCATCTCCGCCAACCCCTGACACCGTGCGGTCATTTCCGACACCGTGCGGTCATCCTTGACTCCGTGCGGTCATCCTCTACACTGTACAGCGTGATGGACCTGTGTGGCGTCACGAGCCTGGGCAACGTGACAGCCCTGTACTGTCACGCTCCCCTGTTCTACCAACTCCGGTACGGGGACCCCTCGAACGGACAGGGGGAGCCCTCGAACGGGTCCATGGCCCGATGTACTCGATGATGACGACCCACGCCAGCCCATAAAATTAGGAGCACAAGGAGCGTGCATCATGTACAGGGGACGTCACGCCATGCGCCAGAGCACCATACGCCGGGAAGTCGCATAGTCCGACAACACGAGCCAAGACAAGAGTCACGCCCGCAGTCACGCCCCGTCGTACGCCGTCACTGTACCAAGTACTGTACTTCTACTGTTTGTAACTGCCCCTCTTTGAACTATAAAAGGAGGAGGCAGCCCCATAGAACGGGGAGACACTCGTTCACACACTCGTTCACATACTCACTACTCAGTTCATCAAGCAACACAACTCTCACTCGTTCTAAGGGACCTGGAGGCTCATCCTCCTCTCCCGCCAAGCTTGTAGCCCCCTACTACGAGCACCCCCCGGTGCAAGGCAATACAAGTGCGCAAGCACACCCTGCTGGACGTACGATCGGAAGATCGGAACCAGGATAAACCTCGTGTCACCGCATTGCCCTTGCATCGACCATCGAGAGACGGGACACAGCGCACTTTTCTGCAGGTGTTGGACCCCCGCGCGGTTCCGACGCCGACACGCTCAAACCGACCAAATTTAAAATTTTCAATTTTTAATTAAAATTCAAAAATTTGTCAAACCGCTCAAACCGGCCGGCTAACCGCTCAAACCGGCCGGCTAACCGTTCGAAACCGGTTGAACTGAGGATTTAATTTGGTTTTTAAATTTGTCCAGTTTCTACCGGTTTCCGGTCAAACCGGTCCGGCTAACCGCTACCGTCGGCCGACGGTTTGGCCGGACCGGTCGGGAAAAAAAAACCCTGTATGCCCCCTGGTACTCTGCAATCTGCACTGGCAACAACGAAAAATGTAGGGTACAAGTGTGGGTGTGGGTGGTATCCTGATCGACAGAGCCAAGCGTAGGAAGTAGGAATGCTCGCTGGCACTGATTGGCCGCGAAGGTAAGATTAGTATTACTGAAGAATTTGACCAACTGAATGTTGCTCTGTTAATGGAAATCGATTCCAAGAGAAGTTTTAGAAAACTTGAATTAACGGGCTGAAATAAAAATGTATGGGGATTCCCGGAGTTTGGAGCAAATTGTTTCCTTGGAAAGTCACGCAGAATCTCAAAAAAAATCTAATCCAACTCATACAAATCCAACTCATACAAGTTCAAAATATTGATTATCCTTGGAAGTTTCAAAAAAATCAGAGTAGAGAAAAGCTTATGGATAGAGGTTGGCTTTTCGATCCAGGATAATAAAAAGCCTCGAAGTGATTGGGCCAAACTAAAAGTATTGTCTTCATGGGCTTTCCCAAGTTTTGTTTCTACTCCTGGGAAACCATATCCGAACAGGCCCAGCCTCTACAGGCGAGAAAAACTCTGCTCCCCTTTTCGGAATTTTTTAATATCTTTCAGAAGATTTTGTGTCCTGTTTTCACTCAGATTTCTACGGCTGGGGTTGCTACTAGATTTTGGTCAAAGCGGCAACTATTTGTGACTGGCGGTGTTAATGAATGTTAGGCTGCCGAATAAAGAACATTGACTATGTAGGATGTTATGTGTGTGCACGGCTAACAGGTACCAAACTTCCGTGCCATACATACGTACGTTGACGGTTGATGATACGCATGCAGGTGCTACTGCCGTACGAGATGCACGTAGCTTAGAGCAAGTATTATAGAGGGGTGTAAGTAGGCTAAATGCTGAGGTGGAGGAATGAGAAAAAGGAAAGAGAAGGGAGGTGGGCTATAAGCTTGCAACCCGCTTATGCACAAGAACCAAGAAAGGTTGTGAGAGAGACAAGTGGGCTATATATTAATGATGAGGGACTTAACCACTACTATATGAGTGGGCTGAGAGCCTGAGAGAAGGCTGCAAGGAATCCTTTCAGCCAGCAGCGGGCTCCTTGCTCTTATGGGTAATGGCCGTTCCTCTCCGCCCCTGACTGAACGTCGACACGTATTAAGGAGTGTATTTAGCACAGCTTGTTTGGTTTGAGAAATCAATCAATTCCGCCCTAAGACGTATTCTTTGGTCCATCAGGGTCTGCACCCCCAGCCGGACTCGACCAAACCAGCGGACTGCGCGCGCGTGGAAACCCATCTACTCGGTCTCGACATCTGTGCTACGTACACGTACGTGTATGAGCTTCTAAAGTAGTAGCCCTTCTAGTCATCAGGCCAAGAATACATGCCATGTAGTAGTACTCAGGGTTAAATTTTTCGCTACAGTAGCGGTTTTTTCGGGAATAAAAACCGGGCCGGTAAACCGGTCAAACCGACCGGTTAACCAGTAGGAGCGGTTTGGTAGTGTCGGTTTTGAGCGGTAACCGGCCCTATTATGCTACCGGACCGGACCGGTTTGACCGGTAACCGGTCAAACCGGACCGGTTACCAACGGTAAATTTAACCCTGGTAGTACTCCCAAGTTAACAGCATCACTGTTCTTTTGTACATATGAGCATGCTCACTATATTCATGAGCAGCTCCTCCGTGATGGCGTGCGGGTAAACAGGCAAAATCTATCACCAAGTCATCAGACCATCAAATAGCAATGTACATCCGTACATGACGTTTTCCCTAGGCTTGCTGAGAACTTGTAGTAGCATGAGGACATCCCTTTCACAAATAAAATCATCGCGGGCATGGAAAAAGGTAAGGGAGAATGGGCTGCCTGGGCTCCCAGTTTGTGGGCTGTTGCTTATTTGTGGGCTGTTGCTTTGCGACCAGCCAGCCCGTGGCATTTTCATTGGAAGACAGGCCTATTTGTACCAAAATTGGAGTCCAGTGGGCTCACGTATCTGTTTGACGGCAGCTGCTGTCACTTGCAGTAAAATGCAAACATCAATTCTTAAAAAAATTGCAAGAATTGGCAGTGCTCGTTGGATTCATCACCTGAACGAGCTGCGTAGGTCATGCAGGGCTTGGACTGCCTATCGACTTTGGACGATCGACGTAGCTAGTGCGAGCTGAGGGACATCTGAGATACGTGTACTCACCATTAGAGGATCCGGCGAGTAAAGTGTACGGCCGGTCCCTAAACTATCGTAGGTGTGTCATCCCGGTCCATACACTCTCAAAACGACCGTTTAGGTCCTCAATCTTGTTCGGCTGTGTCATCCCGATCCTTAAACTTGCAAAACGCCCATTTAGATCCTCGAACTTATTCCGTTGTGTCATCTCGGTCCTTAAACTTGATTTTGAGTCTCATCTGGGTCAAAACATGGCGATTTAAAAACTTCATATAAAAAAATAATCATAATTTTTATATACGAACTCGAATGAAGAAAAACCTTATATCAAAATTGTAGCCCTCGATGAGATCTACAACTTTGTAGTCGAAGAGTTTTTTTATTTGAAGTGGTTTTATGTGATGGATGAAAAGATTTCGGGTGGGAACTAAACAAGGGCAGAGAGCACGAGTGAGGCTACCTAGCACCTAGCAGTAAGTGTCGTTAATGATGCGGGATCAAGAGAGCACCCGCATATTTCGTCACTTGTGTTTCTCTGGTTGTGATCGATCTACACGTAGTGTGTACATGCTCCGGCTGACTTTGGCGATCCATTTCGTCATGCGGGGTCGAGGACGATCCCATCCCATCGTGGCGACTTCACTTCATGGTACTCCACATTTTGATCGCGTACATGTTGCCCATTCTCACGTGCCCGCGCGTGTCAAAGCTTCTGTTTTCATTCAAACATTCAAAAGGAATGGGCTAGCACAAAACAGAGGGGAAACGAGGCCAGATACCCAATTGTAGTTACACATGGGCCCAATGGGCTGGCGAGCTGCAAGCAGTCGGAACAAAACTTTGATTCCTCAAAATTTTCAAAACATATTTTGCCCACTAAAATTGCGGAAATCTTATTTTCCCAGAAGAAACTTTTCCTCTCACATTCCAATGTTTGAGATTTGTGTATGGATCTTCTCCTCTAACCCTAGCCCACATCTCCATCCCTGCTCGTCGCCGTTTGCTGCCCGTGTGGCGCCACCACAGCCGTGCACGCCGTCGCTCGGAGCTCCTGCTGCCCAGCCCCACCGCCATGTGCGCAGCCATCAGAGCTCGCACGTTGCTTGGTCCCGTCGCCAAGCGTGCCGCCGGCTCGGGCTGGCCCGCAGTTGGCCCCGTGTCGGCCGACGCACCCGAGTACCTTCCCGGCAAGCACGTCGCGGCGTCTTGCACAACCTTTCCGCTGCTCCCGTGACCGCCGTGAGCGCCGCAGCAGGATGCCCCTGTGCCCCGTACGCCCAAGCTCGTTGGCCTCCCGCGCTCGCCTCCTGGTGCCGGCCTATCCCGTGGGTTGCGCCTGGTCGCCACCGCCGGTGCCGGAGAAGAAGGCCGACCGACGGCAATTTTGTTTAAAAAATGTTGAACTGTTTGGAAAAAGTTGAGAAGAAATGTTGATTATTTTTTTAAAAAAGTTAAGGTTCAACATTTTTTAGAAAAATCTTGGGTTAACTTTTTTTCAAAAATGTTGATCAACATTTTTCAAAAAGAAATGTTGGTGAAAAAAGTTGACTTAACATTTTTTTTAAAAAAATGCTGACGAAAAAAGTTGAGACTGTTGACGGAAAAAAAGCTGAGACTCAATATTTTTCGGAAATGTCGACCAAGAAAAAGTTAGGCCCAAAGCTGCATGTGAGGAAGGCCTGTCGCACACTCGCACGGAAAGGGACCTAGCTCCTCCTCTCTTCACTGTTCTGACTCTCTCTCTAGCTCGCAGGCAGCTCTCGGTCGCCGGCTGGACGCCTGACCGGCTGGCTAGCTAGGATAGGATGTTCAGAGTCTCGGTGAGGGAGTGCAGGGCGAGATTCAAGGCCAGAGCAGGGGTGAGCAGGCGCCGGAAAGGGAAACGAGAGTCCGATGCTTTGCTACACACTTGCGCAGGACAGTGGCGTAGCCAGGATTAAAATCTACCTATGGCGAGGCTACTACTACTCAATTATATAAATAAAATGTAATGTGACAAAAGGTCACAATTCAATGGAAATATATATAATCACCGATTATGCATAAATTGTGTCGCAATTGTATGAAAATATTATGCGTCGTTAAGTAGGCGATTAGATGAACATACTGTATAAGCACTAAGTGCGATGACCTGGTTGAGGAAGATTTATCATCCGATATTTTAAGGCTTGAAAGGGCTAAAAATATTCTTTATGCTTACAACTGAAAACATTGAATGAAAGATATATCAAAATTTGCAAATATGGTATAACAACATATGCAAAGCAGGGTTCAACTATTAATAGATTGTCTAATTCTATAATTAAATTCTCACCTTCTAATTTTTTTCAATCCTGTTATCATCTAAATGGGAGGTCGGTGACGATTAGCGGCGGCTGCAGCGCCATTTGGATATTGAGGAGGATTATGCAACTCCGTCTCCACCATGCCTCTAGAGGGCAATGAACGGACGCATGGGACGAGGTCACGAGGGCGGCAGGCGGCGGCTCCTCTGTTGATGAACGCGGCGCGGCGGCTCCTCTTCGCTCTATCGAAATTGAATCGTCGACTCTGTTCAACTTACAACGAAGCGACACTGTCACGTGATGGGCTGGTAGCTCAATTAGACCAATGACTGGTATGGGCTGCATTAAGTGATGGGCTGGCGGCGGCCCAAATTTTTCCTAAATGCCCAACTCCAACCGTTACTCATCTTCCACCTCTGAACAAACTGAAACATCATGTTCCATCCATGGCGACTGGAACATGGAAGGAACTGCCGCCGGGAGGGTTGCCGCCGGGGGGAGGGGGGTTCCTCAGGCGGCAGGTATGGCGGCCGCCATGGCTCGCCATACTGGTGGCTCCGCCACTGGCGCAGGACAGGCAGGAGGAGGAAGCAGCTATAGCTATATCTATATGGCCGCCCCGCCAAGCAACGGCTGCCTACCAAAATTGGTCTCCCTCCCCGTCTCTGCCAAAGCGTCAGGATCCAAGTGTGATGATGCGGTGCCCTTCTTACCCCCGGAGGAAAGGCGGTGGACGAGGCGAGGCCTCCACGCAGAGTGGTCAGGATCAGTGGTTTTTCTTGGTGCTGAGATGAGAGTGTTCTGCTTACCGCTGGAGCAGAGAGATCGACAATCGTGTGTTTGTGTGGCTTGAGGGTGACAGTCCCATGGTGGAGGAGCTCCGGGGGCGGCTCAGGCTTGCAGCGGGCTGCGGCTTTGGCGTGGCACAGCGTTGGTGACGACGGCGCAGGTGTCGAGTGGCTTGTTTCGAACTTCTCTCCCAAGTGGTCGGGTGTGGTGGTGTGTTGTGTCAGGTGCGTTTGTTTATGTTCGGAGGGTTTGTTCGTGTGGTGGTGTCCGCTTCGACGCGTTGTGTACGAATGCTTCTTTTTCTTACATGACATAGCAGTGCTCCTGCTTTTATTTAAAAAAAAAGCGGGAGCAAATCTGTTCAATGGCATCGCTTTATCCTTCCGTGTCCTATTGCATTATGAATAATCCTACCGGGGGCACAAACGGATCTTCATAGGATTATATCTACGGTTGCAAAGCACTCCAGTGTATTCATTTTCTTTAAGATGTAGTAAAAAACTAATTTTACAAGCAGAACATGTGGAGAAAGAAATGGATTGTTGTCCAAGTGTCTATGCATACGCAGCAAGCAGTAACAAAAGACTTGTCTAGCCTTGCTCTGTTTGCCTGATGAGGCAAGCTCGGTGGCCGCTGGGTCCCGCGTTTGATCACAATACAAGTGAATGTGACAAAAATGGCGGTGTTGGATAAGATAAGCTCAGCGTTTTGGCCATGGCCCATGGCTTCATTTGCTCTTTCCATATTTTTATTATAGTTTTCGTTTCCAAAAACAAGTTTTAAGTAAATGGTTGTCCTTTAAGAAATAACTAGGAGAGAGGCATGTGTTTTATAAAATCATAGTGAACAAAAACTTTATATTAATAATTAGCAAGTAAACAAATATTGCACGCGTGGAGTGGTGGGCGAAGGCGACGTGGGATGGGGGCGCCCTCGACGAGCGGCGCAGCAAGGAGCCACCGTCCCTGAGGCCCTGCTCGGGGAGGTGCTCTGCGCGCCGCTCTGGATGCAAAGATGCATGAGGGAGCCGTCGACGCCGGCGCAGCAGGGAGCCGCCGTCGATAGCCGCGATGGCGGCGGCGCAGCAGGGACGCGCCGTCGAGATGTACCAACGAGATGTGAATCGATGCAATGATTTCTCTGCCTGAACCTGGGAGAAGTAGCAACACAATTTGTTGTCTTATAAAACTTAATCTTAATGCAAAGAGCATACATGTTATAGTAGCTCAGTGGTGAGGCCAAAACTTCCTATCGTGGAAGTCGCCTGTCCGAGTCTTTGTCCGCACCATTTTTTTTTTTTTTTGCCAGATTAACTGGCGGGCGGAGGGCGGCTGGTGACCTGCCAGGCGGCCCAGTGATCTGCCACGCGGGAGGCCGGGTGACCTGGCGCCTGCACCCAAATGACGTGGAGAGCAAAAGAACGAAGTATAATATAAAATCAATGTTGGCAATAGCCCGCTATAGCTCCGCTATAGCCCCGCTATAGCTTTTTGAGACAAGTGCCGCGACGATATTGCAAATATTACCGCTAATGTCGCTAACTCTGCTATAGTGTGAAATAGTGCTAATAAATTCAATAGCATAGTGCCGCTAACTCCGCTATGACTGAGTTATAAACTTATATACTTGTGATTTATGAACTACGAGTTATAACTTATGACTTATTGGGTGTACTGTGACTTATTTTTATATGTTTACTTATGTTTGCACTCATGTCTGGACATATGCTTATGAAATATAAGATAAAATTCTTGAAATTATAAAGTTTTAACCTAAATTTTACTACTTTTTTACATACCGCTAAAGGCAATAGCTTCCGCTATAGCTGCGCTATAGCTTTTATAGCTTTTCTAGAATCACTCCGCTAAATTCTATAGCCTGCTATTTCCAACATTGTATAAAATTAAATAAGACCAAAATTGCAAACAAACGATCTGGTGGTGCAGTGGTAGGACTTGGACTTGTGTGGCTCAACGTCTCCTTTTCGAGACCGTGAAGGGCAGCATTTTGCTATTTTTTTCTTTTTATTCCCTGCATTTCTGATTTTTCCCTTTTTCACAGGTTTTGGGCCTTTTTTTGGCCGTTTTCTTTATTTCTGTTTTCCTCATATTTTCATAGGTTTTCGGCCGGTCCGTGATGAAATCGATAAACTGTCACGTGTTTTGGGCTTTGTACCCATAGTTGCAAATCCGTGACGATGTCTCAAAAACATCATGAAAAAACGTTAAGATTTCGTCATAGAATAAATAGTTTCTTGTAGTGACGTCTTGTTCACATTGATAAACCTCACCCTATACCTTTATTTGCCGGCTACACTCTACCTGCATTGCCTGGAAAACAAAAAAGCAGAATAAAACAACTTCTGATCATTATAGTTGTCAACTAATAATTATCATTATAAAACGACTTCTGATCGTTATGAAACGACTTCTGATCATTATAGTTGTCAGAATAAAACGACTTCTGATCATTATGAAACGGCTATATCATCATCGTTTTGCAAACAAATACCAACTAGCAGGGACGGACCTACGTTAAGCTCAGTGCCCTCACTCGATGCTTGATGTGCAGTAGAAGTTGACATTTTTTCACCATGTAACATCTCTCTAGGTCCATGGCGAGTCGTCGAGGCTGTCTACCCCAAAGATGAGATGTCTACTAAAGGAGTACAGATAGTTCTACAAGCCACATGTTAAGTTGTTAGAAAGTCCTCTGCTTCATAGTACGAATATTGTTAGTAAGTTCCAAGATCCCAACAGCTAATTGGCACTGTCTAATATAGCCAACTCAACATGCACTGTCTCTTTTTTTTTTCTTGAAATGATATTTTGTCCTATCGCCAACAATTGGATTGGCAGGAGGTTGCCTCAGTTCCTATGCATGTTACCTTTGATTCTGTGGTTCATGGGGATCCTGATTTTAACCGAGCAAGACCTATGTGTGTTGTGCAGAGGAGAAGATAACTTAAGGCCTTAATCACTAATCAAGCCTTCGAATGGTGCCTGGCTGGCTCCCCTGCAAAAAAAATAGCATCACCACGCTTGAAATTAGGGCACGAAATAGTTTAGCTTTCTACCAGTGACAAATAGGTAGGGGGCTCGAACCCCCCCCCCCCTCCCCCCCCCAACACACACACACCACACTCACACAGCCCCTTCTCCCCATTTATTGCATCACCACACTTAGTGTTGACATTATGCCACGAAATAGTTTAGCTTTCTACCGGTGACAAATGAGTCTGAGACGGCTGAGAGGAAGACGACGGGTCGTTTGAGGCTTTTGGCTTCAGTGGTACTGTGGGCAGTCACGGAGACAGCGCTGGGGCGAGGGTGGGCTCGAGCACCCCTACAGCCGTCGGGCTACTGAAGCCCCTCCTCCCAATTTCAGTCTATACACGTACACTAGGAGGGGCTGAGATTTATTGGGCCAACAATCTAAGAAAAAAAAGAAGCCCAAAGCTGAAAGCCCAACTAAGAAACCCTACCCGGTTGTCCCTAATTTCCAATCCACATCCACCCTATCCTCCTGTCCGGCCATCCCTAACCAGCGGCTGTAATCTAGAGCAGTAGAGCGAGGCGCGCGGCTGGCGGGAGGTTGCCTCAGTTCCTATGCATGTTACCTTTGATTCTGTGGTTCATGGGGATCCTGATTTTAACCGAGCAAGACCTATGTGTGTTGTGCAGAGGAGAAGATAACTTAAGGCCTTAATCACTAATCAAGCCTTCGAATGGATTTCTTCTTCGATCTCTGGAATCACAGAAGACGCAGCCATGGTGGTGAAGGGGGCTCCCTGTTGACTGCTGTGTCCTGTCTCTCTAGGCACCACCGGATGTTTGGAGTGAGACAGTGAGGCTGAATGGTGGGTCCCACCCTATGGGTAGCGACCCAACCAACGAGGAGATGAAACGTGTTGCAATCTTCCTGTCGCTGTCTAGTTTTTTTTTTTAGGTCGGAGCAGGGGCGAGCGGACGGGAAACGAGAGCAACTGGGCCCTTGGTAAATTCTGCGCTGATCCTTTCCACGAATCCTTTGGGCCGTGTGTACATGCAGGGACGGAGGCAGCGGTGGGGCAAGGGGGGCTCAAGCCCCCCTACAGCTGCGGTGTCAAAGGAAGTTCCTGTAATTTCGTGTCCAATTTCAACCAAAATGTGTATATTAGAAGGGGCTAAAGTTCATTTCCTGTCCAATTTCAGCTAAAATGTGTTAATTAGGATAGGCTAAAGTTCATTAGTATAGCAATCCAACAAAATAAAATCCTAAATCTCAACTGGTGCTTTTGTTCAGCCCCTCCTAAATTTATTCCTGGCTTCGTCCCTGTGTACATGTGCTTCGATTGTGGAACAGCGTGGCGTGGCGTTGGCGGAATGAAACGGACCTGCTGCTCAGCTATCCGGGACAGCGTGGCGTTGCCGATCGACCGAGCCATACCAGCCAGCTGGCTTCTTTTTGTGCGCTCCTATTCCGGCCCCATGACGACAATGTGGCTCGAAGCCTCGACGGGTTCTGTGCGCCACTGCACTAATGCGAGGAGACGCTCAACTCAACAAGCTTGGCAAGGCGGAGAGGGAGAGGAAGGAGCTGGAGGAGCATGATCGACTGGATCAGGAGGCCGCCGACCACGACCGCGAGAAAGGTTAGGATATGATGGTGCTCCATTACGGCATTGTTGAGTAGGGAAATGTGAAATTAGACAATGATGCTAGTGGACTGCATTCGTTTACCAATCACAAAGCTGCACATATTTTGGGGGCTATAATAAAGTAAAATACTCAGAAAGTTCCATTTACTTTGTGTGGATTAGGCTTAGAACTTTGCAAGGCACAGTCTGCAGTAGATACATCTCCTAGTAATCTGTGTTTTTTAAGCA
Organism: Urochloa ruziziensis; assembly: GCA_015476505.1. Classification (NCBI taxonomy): domain Eukaryota; kingdom Viridiplantae; phylum Streptophyta; class Magnoliopsida; order Poales; family Poaceae; genus Urochloa; species Urochloa ruziziensis. The sequence goes on along the minus strand of CM027126.1, from coordinate 28,958,912 downwards.
TCATATACCAACTCCTACATAGTTATTGCTCTGTTTGTTTGGCAGGATTGGGCAGAAAAGTCTATTGTATTTGGCTGATTCAATAGTGTTTTGTGAAAGAAATAATCTGGAGGGCTGCGCTGATAAGCCAAGCGAACAAAGCGTATAGCTACTTTGGGTGTAAACTGCTGCAGGCAATGAATTTTTTAAGCAGAAGAATTACCATGAAGAAGTGCCTCGTTTTAGGAAGAATGTATTTTCCTAGGGCTTTGCTACGGTACACCTAAATAACGTGAGCCATCCATTTATGTAGATCTCGGTGGTTAGAATGAAGTATTACCTCTCATGAAATAATAGAATAAATATTTATTTATATATTTTATTTATTTATAAAAAACATGAAAATATTGTTTTAGATCTAACTTCGTGCATGAAGCGACGACGGAACCGGCGGAATTGAACGGAAGAAAAACGAAGGCTGTCACGGGGAGAGACGTTAGGCGCGTCTCTCTGTTTTCCCCCCATTTTTTCGTTTTTTCCAAGGTGAACGTGATAGGGTTTAAATATAGCGTGACATGGATGTCTGTTTTTTTTTAATAACGTGAAGGTCAGATGATGTTACAAGATAAATTTAAGTGAGTTGTAACATTTTTTTCAATTAATGGTATGGGTGAGTTGTAACATTTTTTACCTAATATATAACATGGGTGACTTGTAATATTTTTTTTTTCTTTCTACCGTGACATGGGTGAGTTGTAACAATTTATTCCTAACATTTTTTCCTAACGTGACATGGCTAAGTCGTATTTTTTTTTTCTAATGTGACATTTTATTTTTCGTAACCTGACATGATTACACATGATAGATCTAGATCTTGTAGCGGCCCCTATCTGGGTCAGGGACGAACAACGGAAGAAGCACCGCCGTCCGCGCACCTCCGTGACATCGCGAGGAAAACGGAAGGTAGGAGTGTGCGATAATGCTTGCGAAATAGACGGCCATTTTATTTTTGCATTATATTAGTTATATTAATTGTTTCTTTATTTCGAAAATTGATGTCTCTAATTCATTTCAACTCTTACCTCCTAGGAAGTAACCGGTGTACTGTAGCAAAGCCCTTTTTCCTATTAAATTGCATCTTCCCAAATAATACTCTTTTAATGCTCCTTCCAGGGAAATTTTCAATCAGAAAATAATTTGCATAAATGTCAAAAAGCAATGGAACAAGATGTAATACTCAAGAATGAAGCTTCTGACGAGCGCCAGGCGTATCAAATCTGAACGAATGGTAATCTTCAGTACTATGATTCACTCGAAATTATTACTCATCTTAATTAGTTTTTGTAGCAAAAAGTTAATTATCTGGATTGGAGGAGGTCTAATATCATCGTCCATTCATTTGTTTTTGTAATAGTATTATCGCGTAGAGTACAGAGCAAAGACATTCTCTGCTCCAAGCAATGGGCAAGCTTGCAAACGAGCATTTTATGTACTGTTGAATTGCCATGGCAGTCTTATGAACACTTTTTTCTTTGTCATGTTATTTTTTTATCCAAAGAATCCAGGACATTAACATATTATCCTTTAACAAATTTCGCAGGCTGTTGATGTTACTGATGCTATATGTTATGTATGTCAATGTTATGAATGAGAATAGCTAGGCCTTTTTTTCCCCTTGCAGGCTAGAACAATGGAGGAACATCTTTCAGGGGTACAATAAGAGTTGGAACGACTTGAAAAACAACACAGTGAGGTTACGGAGAAACTTCAGAATACCAATGAGCATCTACAAGGTCAGCTCTCTGAATCCAGAGGACAATATGAACGCCTTCTGGCGGAGCACGATCACTTGCTACATGAGAGGAATCATGATGTCCGTGAAGTTCAAGAGTTACCTCAGAAAAGAGGCCTGATGCTTTCAGTGTTGACCACAGCAATGCACTGTGAGTTTTCGTCATCTGAACTGGAGTGTGCTACTGAAAATTTCAGTAGTTCGCTTAAGATTGGAGAAGGTGGGTTTGGATGCGTGTACAGAGGTCTCCTCCGGAACATGATAGTTGCAATAAAGGTGTTGAAATCTGATAGTTTACATGGACAATCACAGTTCGAGCAAGAGGTAGTCCAACTCGACTCATCCTGAAATCTAATTTGTCTTTGCCAAAGTTAAAAAAGGTACGCGCCGTGTTCACCAAGTAACAAGAGCAACTCTAACCCAGCCCTCAAATGGGTCTCTATATCTATTTTAATCTCTCAGTTGCAAAAAACTAGCTCCAGCCGAGCCCCTAGATGAGCCTCTATTTTGTGGAGGCCTCCAAATGTTGGTCAAAAACCTCTAGATTTGGAGGCCCTCCATTTCCACCCACCCGTGGGCCCCACTTCTATTTTTCATCTTCCTCCTCTGTTCCGTCCGCTCGGTCCGTCTCCGTCCCGGGCTCCTCCCGCGCCGCCGCCGTCGCCATCCCGCCTCGCCGCCGGCCCGCCGGCAAGCGCGCCCGTCGGAGCAAGAGCCCTCCCCTCCCTCCCTCCGCCGGCGGACCACGCCGTCCGCCTGCTCCATGAACGGCGGGAGCTCGCGCACGACATCGACACCGCCCTCGCACACCCCGCAGAGGCACAGGTGCACGGCAGCACCAGCACGCACGCCTCCGCGCCGCCGCACGACCTGCACGCCGTCCTCGCGCTGCCCTTCTCCTGCTGCCGCGCCTCGAAGCAGCACGACTCGGCGTCCTCGGCTTCGCCCTCGCCGCCGGCGCGCGGCGACGTCAGCGCCGCCGGCGACCGCCGCTGCGCGAAAAGGTCGTCGAGCGCGGCGCGGAGGCCCGCGGCGACGGCCTCGTGTCCCCTGGCGACGTCCCGCCACGCGCGGTCATAGGTGGGCAGCTTCTTGATGGCCGCCCACCGCAGCGTCTCCTCATCGTCCTCCTCACTCGCCGACCGCCCGAACGCGTCGCTCCGGCCCGACGCCCGCCACGACGACGCCGTCCGCCGCATGCTCCCGCGGCGATGCTCCCCATCCGCACTAAATCCATTTCCCTTCCTCCTGCTCTCGATCAAATCAAACCTCGTCAGCTCCTCCGTTCTTGGTTTTTCCCGTCTCTTCTTCCTTTGCTTGACCAACCGTGTTATTGCTCGATCCCTAAAGATTTCCCAGCTCTGCTTTTACTCAAGTGATTTCTCAGATGGCTGCAAATTTGGTTCACAACTGTCTAGATGCTGCTTGATATGCTGTACATTTCAGGAAAAAATCTGAAACTAACAGGCTGTACATGAGCTGATATGCCAACATTTCAGATGGCTGAAACCTGGGAACCTGGGACTGTGTTATACCACAGATAGCAAATAGTTCATGGAACTGTGTTATACCACAGATAGCAAATAGTTCAGATTTGCCCAAATTCAGATTTAAAATATGTTAGAAATCTGAGATGTTAAAAACCTGGGAACATGTTAAAAACCGTAGATGTTATCACAGATTTCGTCAGACTCAACAAGTCTAAAAACAGTGCCATTGATCAATCTTTTGACGCTTCAAATAAATAGCAAACGATGTTTGTTTCCCTCAAGATTTGGCAAGGTGATAGCTCAAGTATCAAACATTCCATTTTGCATCTTATAGCTATATACTTCATAGACAAAATTTGTAGAAAAGTTGCACTGAACAGGGACGTTTATTCACTGGTTTCAGACAGCTATATGTGTCCTTTTCGACAGCATTTTCAGAAATGATGGCATCTGCTGAAGCATTATAATCTGTTATGCTTTCCTGAGAAACTAATTTCTCCATAAATGTCAGTTTCTCAGAGTTGCTCTACATATTCATTTTCTGTAAAAGTGTAGAGACAATGCCCATTGCAGTGTAGCCTGCAATACACAAGAACTCAACAGAGCAGGATGCATCATGCTGAAAGATCTATACCACTAATATCTACCAGACTAAGAGTTTTACAAAATTCAGATATCACTATCCACCAAAGACTAAGTGACGACTGACGCCATTTTACAAAAAGCCGAGACTCTTTGCTGATGATCTCTTCTGTTGACTCCTGCTACTGCATGCTTGCATCTCTGTCCAGATTAGTTGCAGCATTTTGAATCCTCAAAATAGCCTACAGAAAAAGAGGATCATTGTATTAGTTTCAGCTCTCAATAAAGCAAGCAGTAATTTTCACACAGCAATTTTCAGAAATGAGCAATTATTTTCAGAAATGATGGCATCTATTTGGATAAATTATTCAGAGCATATGGTTACAGAATTATTCGATGCCATTATTCGATGTGACCACGACAACAGCCACTGAATTATGTACACCATTTTAAAAATTATCAGTAAACATCACCTTAATCATCTACCCATGGCACCAAATTAACAATGATGCTGGCCTATCTAGAAATTAGAGAAAGGCCCCATCACATTGACACTCCTTTGCACCAAATTTCTTGCTTTGTTGCCAGCCAATGAAATAGTACATCTCCAAATGCAGTATACCACTAATAATAAGCAAGAACAGCACATGACTTTCTCATCAGAACGCGCTAGGACACTGAAATCACAACGAATTGCATCTGAATAAGCAAGTAGGAAGGCGGCAGCTGAACAACACATACCTGCTGCATCCAACCAAGAACTTGAAGGAACAGAGCTTTCTTCTTCCTCGACCTCGACGGCGGCAGAAGAGGAGGTGGTTGTCGAGGCTGCACAAGAGGAGGTTCGGTGTGGTGGAGAGCCTCCGCGGGCTGACGACAAGGGAGGCGAAGAGGCCGAGCGGAGAGAGGCACGACGGCCGGCGGGTGGGCGCGGCGTCCGGCGGGTTCGCGTGGCGGCCGGCGAGGCGGGCGTGGCTGGCGGCGCGGGAGAAAGGCGCGACGACGGCGGGTACGCGCGACAACGACGGGTGGGGGAGAGGCGGGCGCGTTCGGCGGCGGCGGCGGCGGCGGCGGCGAGAGGGGCGCGGCCGGCGGCGCAGGGGAGATGCGAACGCGTGCGTGCGCGAGGGAGATGTAGACGCTGACAGTGGGACCCACTCGTCATATTGATTTGGGGGCCAATTGATCGGACAGGTTGTGGAGTGAGGTGAGAATTTGAAGCCTCTAAATTTTACATATCCATCTAAAAATGTAAATTAGGGGCTTAAATATAGATGGTGGGCTGGAGTTGGTCTAATACATGAATCCTTCCCAAATTATTAACTGCCAGGCCAATTCCTCGGGGCTCTCAGCTCTCTCCTCCGATCCCTTCAACTAACGACCTCGCCATGTCTTCCTCCTCCTCGGATCCGGTGGCGGCGCTCGGCGACGCTTGACGCCAGCCAAGCCCGCGACGCGTTCCGCTTTTCCTCCTTCCGATCGTGCGAGGTGACCACATCGCCAACTACTCCAGCGTCGAGTCCCTCCTCCCCAATGGCAAGTGCATCGAGTCCAAGCCCTTCCGCGCCGGCGGCCACCGGTGGAAGCTCTCCTACTACCCCAACGGCTACAACGACTCGACGAGTGGCCGCCCCACCGCAATGCTCAGCCACTGCCAAGTATGACCTGAGCGTCCTCGACAGCTCCGGCAAGCCGCTGTACTGTACCGCGTCTCCACGAGGCCGCGGCACTACAGCCTCCGTCGCGGCATCTGGATGGAAATCAAGGAGGCGGAGGAGCTGCGACATCTCAAGGACGACGGCATCGTCGTGCGGTGCGACCTCAACGTGCAGAGCGTGCAGGAGGAGTCCCGTACGTGCCAAGTGGTTCCTTCGAAGGTTTCTACAGTAGATAGATTTTGTTTTACAAGGGGCCGGGGTTGATAATGTACTGTCTTCCAGGACCAGAGTCTTGTCAAAGGAATCGCCTATTATTTGTCCTTTCCAAAATCCTTTAATTTTGTGTTTCTCTCTGTTTTCATTTTCTCACTGATTGCTCTGATCGAAATAAAGCTGGCGTATTCTTGTTATCTCTCTGCACATTGTTTATGTAGCTTAACGCTAAAATACATGTGGACTTGCCTTTCCCACACAATCAAATATTGTGTACAATGCGTGTCTTTATGCAATTACAAATTAAAGGTCTTAAATACATATTGCATTGCGAGGTATATAATATACATTATATTGGCAAAGTTGGAGCATACAAATCACGACGCCACCAATCACCCTACCTATAAAGGGCCCATAAAATAGGGTTAAAATGCTTGTCGTCTTCCCCTGTTGTTTTTGCCGATGGCGTCGCCCACGCTCCTCCTTTTTTTCACCGTGTGTGGACCGTACCCTCCCCAATATTGCCATCAAGGCAAGTGTGCATACTACGACCTCCGCCCACCCCCAAAAAAAATGATTTTAAATTTGGATTATAATGCATCAAGACATGATACGCACCTTGTCTCGACACGAGCAAGGCGTCGGGCGTGGGCATGCTCTCCGCCGCGACGTAGTGCCCTCCCCCAGGCGGAATGGCAAGAGTGGCCGCGACGCTCCCTATACTCCCTCTATCCACCAAAAAATATACAATTTTAGAGTTTGAAAGTTATCTATAAAAAAATGCAACTCTAGAGAAAACACCAACTTTTTGTAGAGTTTTCTAGTAGTTTTCTATAGTGATGCGTGTAGTATTTGATACTTGGTACAGAGGTAAATATGTATTTTTACCTGTTTATTAGTATGCATGTAAAATACTAGAATTGTGTTTTTTATGGACGGAGGTACGTTGGAAACTTAAATTTCTACCATCCCGGCTGCGTACAACGCGCTGAGCAGCGAGCAAAGTAGATAGAACATCGTGGTTGTAAAATAATTGAGTCCAGTAATGTTTTGAGCCCAACCCAATAGTTCATATTTTAAGTTGTCAGGTGGAGGAACCCCGCATGCCACCACGTCTCTGCACCCACCGGCAAGTCGGGTTGCCCTTGGACTCGAGCTTCGATCGGTTTACGGCCTGCCGGCCTGGGGCTTAATTACACGTACTCTAGCTCCACCGGCGCGCTGCCGTCGCCTCGCACTTTCCTGCTCGGCTGCAAGTGCGAGATACGGCAAGAGCAATGTCGCAGGGTCGACGGGGGAAAAGAACTAGTGGCAACTTACGGCAGCGAGCACGAGTCACCGATGAGTAAACAAGGCGGTGACTGAAAACATGACCAGACGAGCAGCATCGGCGGCTGTGCTAATCCCAATATTTAGCAGTAAGCGTCACGCAAAAAAAAAACATGCATGTTTGTTATGCCGATCGTAGCATCACGGCGAACAACGCCATTGGTGTAGTCATCCATCCGGCTTTAATATTGGGAAGAACGGTTCTAGCTTAATCTAGACTTTTTCAAGAGACGTAAGTACGTGATCTTCGGTCTTCAGAACAGTACACGGGTCTCTGTTTTAAGCTATTCAGGCCTTTAATCATGGCAAGAACAGTTCCAGCTTACTTGCCCTATCCGAACAAGTTGTCAGTTGACACCGGCAAGGTCGCCGCCGGCCAAGTTCCGCACGTCAGGGCCCTGTTTGGATGTTTCGCCAAAGTTTTTTTCGAGTATGTTCCCTCACATGCATGGCATATTAAATGTAGTCAAAAAAAATAACCCATTATATGGATGAAGTGTACTTCGCGAGACGAATCTAATGAGCCTAGTTAGGTCGTGATTAGACAATAAATTGATACAGTAAACATTTGCTAATGATGGATTAATTAGACTCATTAGGTTCGTCTTGCGATTTACTGACAGAATCTGTTAATACTTTAAATGTGTGCCCGACGTACTGTAAATTTTTTTCAGGAAACCTCTGAACGCGGCCCTGATTGATCAGATCGATCAGGGGTGCCCGCTGCGCTGAGGATCGGAAGCAGTCAGCGTCGGCGGCCACTGGCGTCTCGTGACTCGTGAGGGGCACAGGGATCCTGCTGGTAGGAAGACCCCCCGTACGCGCCAAGTGCATGCGCCACAGGCCAGGAAATCGCTCTGCGCTCGCCATGCATGCATTTGCGCTGCAAACCCAATGCAATCACCCAGTTTGGAGCTAAAGAGCGGGGACAAGAAGCAAGCCGGCCGGCCAGCTGGGACAAGCAAGCGCATGGGCATGAATGATGACGATTTTTACGCCTTTCACCTTGCGCGGCAGCCACACATGAATGAAAGGGGGAGCAACTCCCTGGCGCATATGTGGTGCCCTAGCCATTGCCGCACACCCCACCAAACGCCAAGGAGAAAGGATGCACGCCTCTTGCCTGTGCTGTCAGGGACGTCCCCTCCACCCCGCGTTGTTGTAGCATGAAAGCGATGGATGAAAAAAGAAAAAAAAATCGCAACTAGTGAAGATTGGAAGAAGATAAAAAATCATATTTATTAAACCGAATGCCCAAATCAAATTCTAATTGCACAGCTATGTTTCTTACAGCGAGATCTTCAAAAATAGACCACACTTAACTATACTTTGATTAATTTTTTTGGAACATATTTTTATGAACACGAAACAATTCTGTTACGAAGTTAGAACACTTAACTTTATTTTTCATTATACACAACATTTGGATAAGGAACACAAATTTGATAACATAGAACAAATCGTGGAACAAAATATTATATATGATAAACAAAAATATATACATGTAGAACAAATCTACTATGGGAGATTGTTGGAACAAAAAATATATACAGAAGAAATAAAAAAATGTATGCTTGGAACAAAATATATGACTCTGCGAACAAGTTATAACTCATAGAACCAAAATATATACATGTGAAATAACTTATATCACCCGAATTATCTTTAAATAAGTAAAAAAATCAATCACACAAAGAGAATAAGTAAAAAAATAAACAGAAGAAAAGGAGTAAAAAAAGATGGAGCAAAGAAACAACAAAGGAGAGGGAAAAAAAGCTAAAAGAAAAAAAGAACAACAAATGGACTGCTAGGTCCATCGACTGCCTTCTTATCTGGGCTTGTTTGACCGCGTGGCTAGGCCTCTACCTCAAAAGCACTTGTTTTGTTGGGCCAGTGGAGAAAATACGTAGCCCTTGGTGGGCCGGACAAAAGCGGCAGCCGGCCGCCGCGCTGAGCTGCGGTGGAAGCATTGGCGCCGCATATGCGGCCCATAGCATATCCGCATATCTACGCGAGGCTACGAAGCAAAGAGAAACCCTACCCGTGGGCGGCAGACATACTGCTGCTGATATACGGTACACACCCGCTTCACTTTTCAAAAATTTAATTGTTTACGTGCACTTTTTAATGAACAGTTTCATATTCTGTGATGCAGGTTCTTAATGATGGTACCATTGGTGCTAACCGTACACCAAGCTTAGAAGCTTATCTGTATGCACAGCCTTCGACCGTGGTTACTCCGTTGATCCAAGATGTGTATGCACAACCTTCGACAATGGCACACTCTAATATCCTAATGCCACAATCTTATGTGCAAGGAGGATATACAAGTCTCCTTCTTGGAGTTGATCAAGCTGCGACACTGCAGTCTCCTGTTAGGAAATTACATTTTGGTGGAGTGACAAATCACAATAATATATAACCTTGCTGTGTTGGTTTTGTAATGTCTCCATCAATATTGCTACTGAATTGTTTTAGTTTAGTACATTTTGATTTCAGTTGGAAATAATAGCACTATCTCAGAACAATTTGTATGAACTATTTTTCCTCACATGAACTTGTCGTCGTATGTATAGCAAATCAGATGTGCAAAATCTCATATGAAAAAAGAATGATTCTCTAGCCACAAAAAACTGCAGGCGTATTTGCACTAGTTACAAACTGAAATTCTCAAATTGCCGGTGTCCACATCCACAGCCAATGCATCTCCATCATTTCCTTCAAAAACTGTTGGCGCCAATGTTCTTTCTCCATCCAGCCAAAAGCCTGTGTGTGACCGCCGTCGCCGCCGGAAACGGGCTCCGCCTCCGTACGAGGATACTTCCGTTTCTGACCAAAAGCATCGCAGGAGATGCGGAGCAGTGAGTGACTGTTTACATAACAGTATGATGGGGTCTCTTTGGAGCTTGCACGGACGTAAAATTAACTGGCGGACCATGGGAGCGTGGAGCCAGTGAGTGAGTTTTATTTTTCCCCCTTCCGCGCAAGGAAAACTTTAGGAAAGCGGTGAAAACTCGAAAGCCACGAGAGGAAACTAGGAAAGCGCTGTTGGGATTTTATATGGCTTTAAACATTATTCATTTACCATGGCCATTGTTCAACTCAATGTGAATAGAGGGCAGACCGTTTAGATCCACGAAACCTTACAAACGTGGCCGGTAGAAACTCAAGGGTGACAAGTGTTAGATGAAAACTAATAATGCTTATAACATAAACATGAACAGGATTTACTAGACTAACCAGATCACATCTAGCATCTTAGCTAATGCGGAAAAGGTAGGTTCGGCTTTGTACCGGCGCTTGCATTCTTCATGGCGTCGGTGAGGCCCGACGAAGTAGTAGCAACGAGAGTTTCGTCGGGCTTGTAGCGTAGTCGTTCCTGCCACGGCACATGGATGGGCGGGTGGTTCGCGCATTCATCGTGTGCCTGCCTCCTGCTGTCCGAGGCACTGCTCGATGCTCGTGCTTCTCCGGCGTCGTCCGATGCCCTGGCGCGACACCCGCATCGCTCTCCCGCTCTTTTTGCCCACTGTCATCTCGCTTCCGTGGACCCCGCAGCCACTGCTGCGGCCCGCTCTGCGCTACGCCTATCTTCGTCACGTCGGCCGCCACCGCTGTGATGCGCCTTCATGTCGGATTTCAGAGGCTGGATTGGACCCAGCTCGATCGTGGAGATTCGGCTTGGTGGTGGGACTGACCAAGGCGGCACGACGCCGAGCGCGTGGGCGGCTGCACCGCCGCCGTTCCTCGAGAGAGCCTGTCCCGAGATGGTGGAGGACGAGGATCCGCGCCCACTGAGGAGTGGGGACCAAGCGCGTGGTGGGCGACGAGCCGATGAGCGAGGCGGAAGCGTGCTGCGGATCGACCGGGAGGGCGACGCGGCGGCGGCGGCGGGCGGCGCTCGCATCGAGGACGGTGATGTAATGGACGTGAGCCTTGACTCTTCAGGAGTTCTTGGCCATGCTCTGAAACGTTACCATTTTTGTGTGGACATCAGCTCTAAAAAATCAGTTACAAAGTTTGCAACTCGCACATTTGCATAAGGTCGCAGCTCAGCCATGGAAGAAACAAAAAATAGAACACCAACCAAAAAAAGAAGATGGCGGTTTGTTTAAGAGAGACCATGGGCCTCTGTTGGGCTGGAGGTGCAGCGGCCTGTTATCCTTCCACCGTTGAAAGCGGCGCAGTGATCCGCTGCTCTGTGAATCCAGCCTCACGCCGTTCCTGCCAACTTCAGGTCCGGTGAAGCCCACAATGCTTTCGCCTGGGCCACACGGGCCACTACCCAACTTGGAACGGGCAGGCCAGCAAAGGCAACACCGCAGGCCCAGGACCAGAGTCCGCACCAAACATCCACGCCACCTTGATGCCCCCACTTGGGTCACAAGCTCTCGCTGCTGAGCATTCCCAAAAAAAAAAAAAAAAAGCTCTCGCTGCTGAGCTCGGCGAGGCAGGGCTGTCAGGGTGAGTATTTAAGCTGGTGCTGCCCTGTGTGGATTGGCGAGGTGGTGCTAAGGATGAGGCGGCTGTGGAACAGTGGTTTGGAAATGGACTTCCCTTTCAAATTCCTGGCTTCTCTTAACAGAAATCTGAAGTTTGGTCACCGAGATGAGGATACATGTACAGACTTTGGTTTTCCCAGGAGGATCATGATTCAATGTGCGTGTGGGGAGTATCTTCGTCGACCCAGGCCTCTTGATATTCACACTACAACAAAGAATCGTAACCTGGGTGAGTTGAATAGAGTGAAGTGCTAATATGGAACTAATCACTCTCTTTTTGACAAGAACCGGGCTTTTATTTAAACTAATCACTCTCTGGAAATTACAGATTGGCTTCGCCTGAATTCAAGAGTAGTAGTAGGCACGCTCAATCCTCCCATGGCGCGCCCCAGCTCCATCCTTGAAGGATTTTAATTACTGTCATAGTGTCATGTCTGCTAATCAATTTGAGTTGTGCCTAGGAGAAGCAAATCAAGTGCTCAAGGTAACAAGCAAATGAGTATTGTCATGATGGTTGCGAAGCAATTTGAGTTGTGCGCTTGCGGCTTCCAGCTTCGTCTACCTCGTCTGTCGTCTCCATCTTGGTCCTCAGTTGTTAAGGTAACAAGAAAATCAACTGCTCGTGGTCCATCTTGGTCCTCGGTCCTCACAGGCGACAAGCTAATCAATTGCTTTTCATCTTTCTTGTGTTTTGGTGTTCTCAGCGTTAGGAACATAAGTCGTGATATGAGTGGATCAGTACAAAGAATATATCAGCCATAAGTTTATTCCTATAAATCACTCTAAGGTGTGGCAGAGTATGAGTGCTCTTTTTAAGGACCAGCTTATGGGAGGTGGAAAATCACGACTTTTGATTTTATGTAGTAAAGTTATTCTACTTTCTACATGCTTATGGGAGGTGGAAAATAGCTTTCCTAGTAATAAATTTTACTACAGAGGACTATTTATCTTTTGAACTGCATATATAAATTGATCACTAAGGTCTTAACCATTAGGCTTGATCCTTATGTGAAGAAGCTGGACCATGTATCTCAATTTGCTTTGGAATAATGCAATATTATGACTGGATTTATGACACTAAATTTTGCACAAAACCAAAAGGAACAAAAGAAAACTGGAATTGTTTAGAAGTATATTTTGGAAAGGCAAATTGTTTTTTTTTTGGGTTCAAATGACTATATTAAGAGTAAGAGGTTTCAGTGTGCAATGGACTTGTGTGACAAATGCCTTATGCTGGTCAATTTCGAAACAAGAAACATGGCCCCGTTTTGACAAAGTAACGGTTGCAACAACGCATAGCACGATAGGGACAAACTTCTTCGCAATTTCGCGAAGCTCCTCCACTGTCGCAGCGTTGCCTAAACCATGACAGTTCCAGGTGATGCAACTCATTGCGTCCGGCAACCCTCCTCCTCGGAGTCCGCCAGTTGCTTGTTCAACGATGCCTCGCTGAAATCCTTCACCGTCATCAACTTCCACCGCAACAAAACCGATGACTTGGGTTGATTTGCTGTCATCGATGACACCCAACGACAGAAAAGTGATCTATTAGACTCACCCACCCTCACGGTCCTCCTGCTAAGGATGGGAAGCTGAGCAGATCAGCCCCCGTGGTCAGCACGAGCAGATTGGACGGGAGAGGCGCGTGAGGAGCGGAAGAAGCCTTCGCCGGCGAAGATAGCGCCGAAGTCGCTCAAACCCTAGGGGACCCCTAGGTCATGCCGCCGCCTTCCTGCAATTCTCGCCACTTTGTAAATGTGTGTATGTGTATTTATGGTCTCCCCGGCCCTTGTTGCAAGCTCACCAAAGTCCATGTCACTTCCATGGGCCAAAACTATTGGGCCGAACGAACACTACCTAGCTGAAAGGTTCATGGATCAAATAAAGGCCCATGAGCTGCACTTCACATAAAGGATTCGAGCCGAAGCGGGCTGAAAATTAATTGGCACGCCGGATCTCTCTCCCTCTCTTGAATCATGTTATGTTAAAAAGAGAATCATGTTACTGTATGTTAGAAAGGAACAGTGCTCACACCAATGAAAAGACGAGCATTCTATTATTAGTGAGTTTTTGGTTCTTTTTGAATTGTTACAAATTCCAGTGTAATTTTCTCATCCCTGTGTTAGCCCTTGGTAAGAGCGTAGTCCACCTAAATTTAATCTCCTACTTTCTCGCACAGGATGTTATGCTTGTGTTTGCGAATTATTGTCGGCCGGACAAATCCAGTTCCAAAGCTACTTTGCCGCTCAAACTGTCTCTGTTTAATTTAAAAAGTAATATATAGGAGTAGTGTAGTAAACCAACTTATGGATGTGGAGACTACTATAGCAAATTCTACTCCACATCCTCCAAGTCAGATATTAGATTATTTGTATCCACTCACTCCATTTCGTATCCTTTAAAATTGGAATCAGCAAATTGTCTACGTATGTCGTTTTCACAAACCAGTAGAAGTGCACGTGCCACATGCACGTGCGTTTAAAAAATACATAATAAAAATGTCTAATATAAAAAACAATTATATATGTGCGTGTATGATCTGTATTCATATAGGGACACAAAAAAAATCTATAAGCAAAACTATCCCTAATATTTGCAGGTGACTAATCTGCCCCTGATGACATGAACGTGACAATAATATCCAAGCATCATCATCACCGGAAATCAAAGATCATCAATTAAACCAACCTTAATCAGTACAAGCATTACGATACAACATTAGTAACAATGACCAGCACGTGCATTCTTTATGTTGATATCATAGGAATTAAAATTCTTATATAATAGATCATGATTTTTTATATCAAAAGAACAATGACCAGCACGTGCATTAATGGTATAGTAAAATTCTAAAATACAAATCTCATGATTGCCTCCACCACACGGAATTGCCACCAACACAAATGCTTTGAGTTCTCAGGTGATGCAAGGTGACTATGCCTTGGTGACGAGGAAGCCAAGAAAACTGAGTTGCAAGAAGAGTCCAAGGTGAAACAAGGTGCAACCTTCTCCAAAAAAGAAAATATAAGGACCTCTTGCTTTGAGGTATATAAATGACAAAGTAACATGTTATGTCATCTTAAGCCATCGTAAAAGGAAAGTAGATTCTAAATAAATAGGCAATTTACCTCTGTAGGACCTGACCTTGGTTGAAAGGTAGGACCATGTAATTGGCCTAGCACTGTAACTCCCTGGACTCCACTTGTTAGCAGCAGGCTTTCCATTTGCAATTGATGCGTCATCCTTGGCTGGCCCTTTATCCAAGCATGGAATTGCAAACCAAATCATCTATGAAGGAGGAAAGCTATTTTGAATCAAATCCGTGCAGTTTCATTCACACAATTAGACATAGGTTCTTTTGCTATGGAAGGTGCGACATATAATGGTAGCAAAAACTGATGATAAAAACATTAACTTGATTTGGTCACTTAGCTATCTGTTTTAACCACACCATAGCTAAAATTCAAAGCAGGTGAAGAGATGTAGCTGCAATTACACATTTGATTCAGAACATTGATGTTACACCTTCAGACACACAAAAAGGAGAAATTTAGAGTTCCTAAACAATTGTGCAGATAAGTCAAAACAATACTACTGAGATTGGTAAAAAATAAAATGATCTTGTCCACTTCTGAACCAATTTGAGCAACATTTTAACAACTATACCAAATCAGAATAAAATTAATACAAGTTCATTTTGGCAACAACATTTTGTTAAAAACACCTTTACGTTTTTTATAAAGAACTTTTTTCAAAACATCTTATAGCTCCAACTGATTTAGAGAAGAGAAAAATGCCACCACACATTAACCAAGAGTTAACACAGTAGGGATCATCCAATGCATAGTAAAAGTTGCTAGTCCAAGTCGTAAAAGATCAGAGTAGAAGAAGTCAACCAGGAGTTGTTTTCTGATCTATTTCTATTAATCTCTAGTTCTCGACTACTGTCGGCACCAGGTAACAAATTAGAAGCATGTATCAGTACAAATTTGATTATCACAAGCATGCCAAATTATGAAGCAAAGCAGACACCACAACAGAAGCTTATTAGCATAAAAATTCAAGGCAGAACATGACTGAAACCGCATAAAAAACCAACTGTCCTAACAAGGAGACATACAACTGTCCGCGTAAAAGATTCTTAAGCCATTCATGCGGGTATGATAGATACTATACTTTAGTCAAGTCTAGAGATGGTACATCATGTACATCCCCGGAACCCCATCTTCCTGGTTACGTAATTAGGAGAAATACTATCAAATGGAAGTCAGCATTGCATTGCAGAAACAATAAACCATATGCAAAGAACAATTCAAACTAACTGCACAATACCAACAACGGTGTCAGTATCTTCTTGTAAGTTGTTAGATTTTGTAAAAAAAAATGGTTAACAGATTTCAGGAACAAGGTAGCAAGTAGAGTCAGAATAAGTTGGATGCTTTCTGCATACCTTAAGAGGCGAAAGTTCAGTACCATTTCTTTTCTTCTTGCTCTTAATGATCCCTTCTGACTTTCTCCTAGAGGTGTCAGCCTGATTTAATGCCATTTTCAGTTGTTAGACAATTCCAACGTTAATACAATAGGGTACTGCTTAATCTTCAAAATAGAAGTTACTGCAATTGTAAGCTCAACTTCTAAGCACAAAAATAACTAAAAGAAAGAGATGCTTGCTGGCACTTAACAGGGGACAGGAATAAACGACAGAGCAAATATAAAGGCACAAATTCATGCTTGTTGCTTGGTGAATCCTAGAACAGATCCTAGTCAGTTCTCAAAAACAGTAGCTACCAATGAATTTCAGAATGCCATGTACCTCCTCCGTTTCAAATTATAGGTCGTTTCAAGAAATGAAAGAGACAACTAAAATGCACTAAATTTTAGAAACTCTAAATTCAGATATTCTTACAAACTATAAAATTTCTTCACACTAAAATTCCAATTTATTTATCCCCTTCTGGTTTCAAACTCAAGTGATTTGCTTTTTTTTCTGCAGTACAAAATCAAGATTCAAATATTCTTGTAGACTCTAAATGGTCTAAAAAGGATTATTTAACTAACACATCCATTTTTTTCAGCACACATTGCATTCCAGAATAAAACAGCAAGTTAACAAATAATAAACTCAGCTACCCTCACTATCCAATATGTAAGTTCGTTTGCTGATTATTAAAGAGCGCAGTGATGAATATAAGGCACCACTTGAGATTGTTACCTGTGTCAACCTGCCTCAACGGTACTATTATCTGCTTGCATCCATCCTTCTGAGGTTATAGATCATCCCAAAAAAAACTGCATTTATATAGAGAAGATAGCTTATTAGACAGTTTTCAGTCAGCACAATTTACTTCACAATTCTCCTGTTGGAAATCTGGAACATCATAAACATTACCAGGATGGCAACAGTAATATCCCATCGCTTAAGCCGGTATTCCCAGTAGGCCTTTGTAATGCCTAGTACAACATGGGACATATCACAAGTAGCAGATCCTATTCTTCAGAATTCATAGGGAAAA
The DNA here is from genome assembly GCA_015476505.1 of Urochloa ruziziensis. Classification (NCBI taxonomy): domain Eukaryota; kingdom Viridiplantae; phylum Streptophyta; class Magnoliopsida; order Poales; family Poaceae; genus Urochloa; species Urochloa ruziziensis. Next base: position 28,941,854 of record CM027126.1, on the reverse strand, counting down.
AAGAGAGTATATTTACAAAAGGGAAGAAACAATTTTAGTTCAATAAATCCAGAGGAAATTCAGTTATGCAAATATGGGAAACATTCACTTACCCTGCTAATGTCTGTATACTCATCTTCAAGTCCCCCAAGCATATTTATCCTACGTCTCAGTTCCATTCATGCAGACATGGACCCATTCGTCCATAGTACACATTAGCATTTAGCACGAAACAATGCTAGATTATGAATTGTTTTGCATATAATGAGATAACAAACCACAAATTAATAAAACTCAGATATAACATCAAGTGTCCCAAGTTCTACAGGCAAGGACGGGTTGTATTGTATCACAAATAAATAAGCAGTAAAAATACCTTTTTGTGCAGATCCTCCATGTCGTGCCCGGTCAAATTTTATCAATCTAGTTGTGGCAAGCTGCCCACAGCCAGCAGGGTCACAGATGTGGTGCTGACAGTGGTTGACAAACTCACCCCGGCACTCACCATAGGTACGGCAGCCCAAATAACTCTAGTTACACATGTTAAGCATTTATAAAACAAAATGACAGTGTAAAATAATTAAACAGGGTAAGCATACAGTTCCGATTTTTCTAACTGATAATTAAGGAATGAAAGATCGTGCTTGAAATATATTAAAAAGCATTCACCCACTCCTGAGCATTTTGTCAAACACATCATACGCATGGTGTCGATTCTGGTGCGGCACAAGAGTAGCGCCAGGAATATATCGGAGAAGTTGCTGCCGAAGCATCGGGTTCTATTGCCGTGATGCCACAGCCACGACCAAGTAAGCTGACAAGAGCTGCTCGCTGCTGGCAGGATCCTACCCAAGCTGGTGGAACCAGTGGAAGTCAGGTACTGTATGTCGATGGATCTCCAATGTGTATGGAGAAGATGGAAATTAAATACAAAAACAAAATTGAAATTGGAAATGAGATAAGAAACTAATTTCTACGCCAAACCTTTGGTTTTCCACATCTTGGTGTGCTGCACCACGTAATCAAGTGGGAAACAGGGGAAAGGATCATCCACCGCGAGGAATCAATCAAAAATAGAAAATAACTAAAATTGGAAGGAGAAGGATAGACAGCTACTTGCGCCGCCGGGGAAGGGCAGCCCTCGGTGCCTGCCCTTGATGTCGATCTACCATGGTGTTGGGGGGTAGACTTCGGAAAGTAACCCCTCCCCACCTTTGGGAAGTCTTGACCGTGTTTTCAGCTGTCTTCATGTCTGATGAAGTTTCAGGGTCAGGAGCGGCCCAGGAGACGGGCACTGGATTCCCGAAGGTAAACCCGAGGGCACCCTCGGGTTCGAGCCGGAGATAGCGTCCGGCGAGTCGCGTCTGGGAAGACAGGCGCGGACTGGAAGACGGGCGCAGGATTCCCGAAGGCAAATCCGAGAGCGCCCTCGGATCCAAAGTCGGAGATGGTGTCCGGCGAGTCGCGAGGGGAAACCCGAAAGTGCCCGCGGAAGAGCGGGCTGAGTTCCACTTCGACCGAAGACCGAAGATCGCGGCGGGGAGCGAGGCGAATTCAGGAGACCGAAAGCTCCCTCGTATACTAGGGCCCAGCTGACGGTAGCATCCCGTGAAGGGTAAAGTCTGTAATGTCCGAGAATATTCCAGGAATCTAGCAGTTGCTAGGGGCAAGATTGTAATTGTACTTGGTGTCGGTTCGCCTTCCTATAAATAGAGAAGGTTTTTGTAACTAACGGGGGGATCATTTTTATTATTAGTTGGAATACGTGATTTAAATACTTTGCATCGGAATCCCGAGAGTCGAAATCGTGTCCATTTCCGAAGGGGGTCTCATCCCTTATTTTCCGCTCCCCTTTCGGTCCATTTTCTAGGCTGTTGGTGGCGGAGTCCGCTCCGGGGCCGTCTTACACCCAACAGTTTTTGGCGCCCACCTCGTGGTAGTAATCCAAGACCAAAAATGGCTCAAACCAAGAAGAAACCTTCGGGCGTGGCCAACGGAGCCGGTGCTTCGGAACCAGTCACACAGGCAAACCCCGAAGGTATCACCAACACTGGTGAGCAGGCGGCACAACCACAGACAGCGCCGCGCTCCGAAGACCCAGAGATCCCCATCGAGGACCCAGCCAGCGGAGAATTCGAGGTAGGCCTCGAGGAGATTGGAGTGACAGCAGAAGACATAGCAGCTCTCCGAAGGGTACAAGCAACAATACGAAGAGCATCAGAAGAAGCACGAAGAGCAGCTACTACTTCGGCACAAGCAGACCCAACGATACAGATGAGATCAAGGGGCATGACCAGGGACAAGGGTTAGCTGACCGCTGACCAGTTCAACGCTCAAAACAGAGCCGAAGCTCTAAAAGAACAAATGCTTAGATACGAAGCCTTACAAGAAGAAATGGCAAGAAGAAATGTAACATCCATCCGAGTAGAAAACAGGGAAGAGGAACAGTATGAAGGTGTCCCCGAAAACCAGATGTGGCAAACCATTCAAAACATGCAGCGTCGCATTGATCAGTTGCAGAATAGATTGTTGGAGCAGCCGGAAAGAGCCCCACACAATTCACGTTTCCACACAGGTCACAGAAACACATTTCCTGATGTAGGACCGCTATCCGCAGAATTGGAGGCAGCCCCCTGGCCACTTCGATTCAATGCCACAACCTTGCCACAGTATGATGGTGAATCCGACCCCAAAGAATTCCTCATGAAATACGAGGCAGTGGTGGAATCAAACGGAGGAGATTCTTCGACAAAGGCAAAAGCTCTGGTCTTGTCACTCAAGGGGGCAGCCCAATTCTGGTATACCAACCTCCCAAAGGGGCAAATATCAACTTGGCATGAACTCAGAGGCCGGTTGATATCAAGCTTTCGGGGAATGCAGGCCGAGGGCCTGTCCTCAAATGACTTCATGATATCATGCGTCCAGGGTGACAAGGAATCTTTGCAGCAATACATGCAGCGAATCGTAAAGCTAGCAGCAAGAGCCCCAAGGGTGAAGGAAGATAGCATCATTGACTACACCATCGCTGGCCTTCGTATTGGCCCATGCCAAGATTATCTAGAAAGAGCAAGACCTGACACTGTTAGAGAACTATTCGAGATCATGTAGGAATACTGCAAGTCGGATGAGGGGCGCAGGAGAAGAATCAAACAGATGAACTCACAGAAGAAACAGAGGGGGAATAATTATCAGCAAAGGCAGTGGCAATCAGAATCAGGTACGAGGCAGAACTCGAGACCAGTAAACAACGTCACAAATCAACCTCCCTGTCAGCAATCTGCACAAAGCAGTGGTCACAACGACAGTCAGCCATCAAACTCCAGAGGGGGAAGAAGCAACAGAGGAATAGGGGGAAGAGGAGGTCGAGGGGGTAAAACCCCATGGTGTTTTTTTCATGGCAAAGATATTGGCCACAGCACTCACGAATGTCCTCATGCTCTCCAGAAGAAGAAAAAATTCGAAGAGCAGCTGAAAAACCCGAAGGGTCACTCGCTTGACACATCGTCAGTACCGCAACCCCCTCATCCTATCAACCGCTCGGTTTCGTATGTGTCACCGAACTTTGTCCCACCACATCACTCCTATTATTTTCCACCTCAGCAATATGCATACCCTTCAGCTCCTCAAATGCCACAACTACCACCACCACCACCAATCCCGAGATATGACTCACTGGGTTACCACACAGAGCTAAAGCCAAAATCAAAAAATGCCGGGCAAAGCAGCTCTGCGGGAGACATCGGAGACGACCCGCCAGGAATGGTCCATACCATAAATGCAATTTCTGGGGGCTCTAACGAGCCCGAACATATGACGAAGAGGCAAAGGAAAGATGAGGCACGAAGTGTGAACCAAATCTATTCCGGGCAAGTTTTCCGAACCCCATGGTCCCATATACCCATAACTTTCAGTCAGGCTGATGTGAGACTCATGAAATACCCGCATAATGACCCGCTCGTGATCCGAGCTAACATTGGGCGTAACTCTCAGCACAGACCGTACGGCAATGACGTCGGTAAAATTCTTGTGGACAACGGCAGTTCTGCAGATATCATCACCTGGAAATGTTTTCTGGAGATGGGTTTCAAATCCGAAGACCTGAAGGATGCAAAAAATCCACTGTATGGTTTCGGAGGCAAGAGGGTAAACGCAAAAGGAAAACGTGACATTGATGTCACCTTCGGTTCTGGTTCTTCAAGACGTGTCGAAACAATCACGTTCGACATTGTCGAAATCGACTACCCATACAATGCCATTTTCGGAAGAACAACCATAAATAGGTTCTCGGCAGTGATCCACCAGGACTACCTCTGCATGAAGATTCCAACAAGTCAAGGCATAATTTCTGTGTATGGCAGTCAGGACGAAGCCCGAAGAGCTGAAAGAAACACAACTTTTGGTGTACAACACGTCCATGCAATCAATGATGAACCCGAGGAAGAAAACGAAGACCCGGAGGAAATTCCTGAGGAACAAAAGAGAAAGCAAAATGCAGAGCGGGTAGCCCCTTTTGAGCACACAAAGAAAATACCATTATGCGAGGATGTGCCAGACAAAACAGTCATCATAGGCAAAGAACTTGATAGTGAGGAAGAAATCAGACTTATTGAGTTCCTTCGGAATAACCAAGATGTCTTTGCTTGGTCGTCAAACGACTTGACCGGAGTCAGCAGGAGTGTGATTGAACATGAACTTCGCCTAGACCCGAAGGCAAAGCCGAAAAAACAGAAGCTCCGTGTCATGTCCGAAGAACGAAAAAACGCAGCACAAGCAGAGGTGCAGAAATTGCTAGATGCTAGAGTCATACGTCCTGTCCAATTCTCCTTATGGTTGGCCAATGTAGTCATGGTTCCAAAGAAAAATAGACAATGGAGAATGTGCATTGACTTCACCTGTCTGAACAAGGCCTGCCCAAAGGATGACTTCCCACTGCCGTGAATAGATGTCCTCGTGGATCAGGCAGCTTGCTGTGAAATGCTTAGTTTTCTGGATTGTTTTTCTGGATACCATCAGATATGGATGAAGATGGAAGATGAAGAGGCAACCAGTTTCACCACCCCCTTCGGAACTTACTGTTTCATCAGAATGCCAGAAGGACTCAGAAATGCAGGGTGCACTTTCAGCAGAATGATCCAGAAAATTCTGGGGTCCCAGTTGAAAAGAAATGTTTCGGCATACGTTGATGATGTCGTCGTAAAAAGCAAACAGAGAGCAGATCACATCCAAGACCTTCGGGAAACTTTCTCAAACTTGAGAAGAAATGGCTTGAAACTGAACCCGGCAAAGTGTGTTTTCGGCATCACCAAAGGGAAACTTCTGGGCTGCCTAATCTCCAAGACAGGAATTGAGGCAAACCCCGAGAAAGTTGAAGCAATCAGGCGGATGCAGCCGCCGAGGAACAGGAAAGATGTACAGAAACTATCTGGGAAAATTGCGGCACTGGGCAGGTTCATTTCAAAGTCAGCAGAAAGAAGCCTGCGCTTCTTCAAGGCAATTCGGAACACAGCGAATTTCCAGTGGGGTCAAGAACAACAAAAAGCCTTCGAAGACCTCAAGCAATACATAGAGAACCTTGCCATCCTCTCAAGCCCAACAGCAGGGTCCCAGCTGATGCTTTACATTGCAGCCTCGGATACAGCGTTGAGTGCAGCTTTAGTAGAAGAAAGAGAGGTCAAAGGGGTGCCGACTCAGGTCCCAATCTATTTTGTCTCGGAGGCTCTCTCGGGTTCGAAGCTATTTTACTCAGAGATGGAGAAAATAGCTTACACTGTAATCATGGCCAAAAGAAAGTTACGTCATTACTTCCTCAGCCACAAAATTCTTGTGCCAACCTCGTATCCATTACGAGATATGTTTGAAAACAAGGAATCCTTAGGAAGGGTCGGAAAATGGGCTGCGGAGTTGCAAGAGCATTTTGTCGATTTCGTTCCACGGGCAGCAATCAAATCACAAGTCCTGACAGATTTTGTAGCAGATTGGACGCCTTCTAATGAGGCAATTTCCAGACCAATTCCAGAATCCTTATGGGAAATACAATTCGACGGAGCTTACTGTGACAGAGGATCAGGAGCATCCGCAATAATCCTGTCCCCGTCGGGAATCAAGCTCAGATATGCCATTTGGCTCGATTATGACAACTGCACAAATAACATTGCAGAATACGAGGGGCTACTGCTGGGGCTTCGGAAAGCAAGAGCACTGGGGGCACGCTGAGTCTTCGTAAACACCGATTCTGAGCTGATTGCAGGGCACAAGGACAAGTCGTACAAAGCCAAGCACCCAGAGCTAATAAAATACTTGGCAGCTGTGAGGGCTATGGAAAAATACTTTTTCGGGTTCACAGTGAAAAACTACCCGAGGTCCAGAAATAAAGAGGCAGATGACCTAGCAAAAGCAGCAGCAAGCCAATCCCCATTACCTTCGGACGTATTCTATGAAGTGCTCAAACAGAAATCAGTTCTCGGCGACGAGCCCCCAGTAAGATATATAAACGCAATCCAGAGCGAAGACTGGAGAGCACTGCTGATGGCCTTCATAAGGGGGCATTTTGAACCAGAAGATGAAAAATTATGCCGAAAAGGAGTCTGCGCACCATTGCTCAAATGCATCTCCGTCCAAGAAGGCAAGGAATTGCTCCAGGAAATTCACAGCGGAATGTGCTCATCACACATCAAAACAAGAGCTCTGGTTCAGAAAGCTTTCAGGCAAGGTTTCTACTGGCCATCAGCAGTATGAGACGCAGATGAAGTGGTCAGAACCTGCAGCAACTGTAGCATGCATGCACCATACAAACATTTCCCCGCAAACAAAGTACAACTTATACCCCCAATTTGGCCGTTAGCTAGATGGGGAATAGATATCGTGGGACCACTCCCGAAAGCCCAGGGGAATTTGACCTACGCAATAGTGGCAGTAGAGTATTTCACCAAGTGGATCGAGGCAAAGCCAGTACAAAAGATCACATCTGCCTCAGTGCAGAAATTCTTCTAGCAAAACATTGTATGTCGGTTCGGAGTACCCAAGGAAGTAACAGTCGACAACGGCAAACAATTTGACAGCGAGTCTTTTCGCAATTTCTGCCAAGGCCTCGGAACCAAGCTGTGCTTCGCTTCCGTGTATCACCCGCAGTCAAACGGGGCGGTTGAGAGAGCAAATGGAATCATCTTCTCCGGTGTCAAGAAAAACATTACCGGCCTCCCGAAATGAAAATGGGTAGACGAGCTGCCAAGAGTCATATGGTCCCATAACACCACAGAATCAAGAACAACAAAGTTCTCGCCATTCAGGCTGTTATATGGGGAAGAAGCCATGACACCAGAAGAAATCAAGCACGAGTCCGGAAGAACAGAATCAAACCAAGACGCAACCATGATGGAAGTGACAATTGACACCATGGAAATCCTAAGGGAAGAAGCCTCCAGAAACATCCAAGACTACCAAGAAGAAACCAAGAGGTGGAGAAACAAAAAGGTAAAACCAAGGGGCATCCAGACAGGAGACATGGTGCTCAGAAAGGTCCCAAAGGGAAAATATAAAGGAAAGCTTAACCCGAAATGGGAAGGACCTTTTCTCGTGTCGGAAACCTCAAGACCATCAGCATTCAGACTGCAATCACTGGACGGCGTCGATGACCCGTACCCGTGGAATGAAGACATGCTGCAACGTTATTACGTTTAGGGAGCCAGGGGCTCGAGAATTGTAACATAAAGTCCACTCTACAGTTCCCTCTTGTAATTTCTCGTTTACATTATGTAATGAGGACACCGTACTCTTTTCCTCACAGGGGAAGCTTTCGAGTTGCAATTCATAAGCAATTCAGAAGTGTGAGGTTTTTAACGAGGCGGATTTCCTGTGTAACCCCTTGTGTAATATAAGCAAGGTTCCCCAAGAAAACAAAATCCCGAAGCAACAAACCGCTCTGTAAACAAAGCAGAGTTGTCTTCGGAAAAACAGATGGTTCAAGAACCATTGTGAGTTAAGCCTCGGAGCGCAACAATGGCCCGAGCGCAGAAGTCTTAACTCATACGCGAAAAACGCGACGGAACATTCCGCAATGAACATAGGGGAAACACGCCCCTGGGCCCAGAAATTTCGAAAATGGTACCAAAAAACTAAAACTTCCGACGGGAAGGAATATGAACCATATCATTCAAAATCTGCCCGCCCCTCGGAGTTCGACCTTTGAACTAAGGGGGGGAGGTGTTCTTCGAAACAGCTTAATTCAAACATCGAACTGCCCTCGGGGCTTTTATTGAGCAATTACATTGCAGAAAAATTTTCAGGTTTCACTCATTACAACATCACAAATTTCAGAAAGCAATTTATCTACAACGCCGGAAATGATGGCCTCAGCTTCACCTCTCAAGAACGTATTGAAAGTACCTGCGGGCGAGAAAACAAAGTTACAAAGCAGGGCTCGTAAAAATCTAACTGGGGAATTTATACATAAATTCCGCAGGTTCAAATTCGCTATCATCTACGGGTTCCTCCTTCGGATTTAACAAACCGAAGGGGGGCTCGAATCTAACCCCAGAACTAATCTGGTCAATTCGATTCATCTCACGGACGAAGAATCGAGTATGTAAAATACGATCGTGTTCCACCATGTTCCGACAAAACACCGAGAAAAACAATCGAGATTCGGCATTTCGAGCGTTATACTTTCGAAGCTTATACTCCCAAAACGAGTCGAAACTTGCATCCGGATATTTCGCTCGGAACTTGGACCAAATGCAACCAGACATAAGAAAACCATCTTTGTACATCGTCAAAGGGAGCACACCTTCGGTTACCACAGCAGGATCCACACGAAGGACCTGCGTGGCAACCGAGCAGAGTTAGCAAAATATTCTCAAGTTATTACAATGAACCCATGACCCATGAAATCACGACGCAAGCCTCACACCTCTCGCGCCTCAACATTCGGGTTGATTTCCGCCGGGGTAGCAGAAACCTCCTGGGTAGATGTAGCGACGGCCGCGCTAGAAGCTCCACCGGCCTCAGGTTCAATTTCTTCCTCGATGGTCTCCAGCTTCGAAGATTTAGCAGACTTTGAAGCGAGCCGAGCCTCGAGTGCTGAAGAAACCTTGTTCTCGATTTGAGCCCGGATCTGTAAAGAACAGTGGAAAAAATCGTGAAAACGAAGCAACCACAGGAAAAAAAGAAGATAAAACAAACGAGAAAACCAACCTGCTCCTCAGTGCGACGAGACTCATCCCGAGCTAAAACCCCGCCGTGAAATTTGAAGAAAGTGAGCATGAAATTGTTGGCGATGTTCTTGGCAAGGGGGCTCAGAGCTCTTGGAGCCATATCATCCACCGAAGGCCAAACATACGAAGGATCCTTCAGCATGCGCAGCTCATTTTTCCCAATGTGCTTCGAATCGGCAGAAGCATCTGAAGGTAGCAACGAGCAAATGGCCTGGGCAAAAGCCCGAGAGGCAACCTTAGCGTTCAACTCTCCCCACAAGCCGCTACCAATAGAAGCTATCTCCAGGCAAGAGAATATCCAATCATAAAACCCTTCGATGCTGCATTCATCGACATCCAAGTTAGGGGGGATAAGACCAAAAGGTGCGAGAGCGCGAGCGAAACCAGTTTTGACTTCTTCAACACCTTCGGCGTGAGCACACATATAATCCTCAAACTGCTTTTTCAGCTCTGAAAGGCTAACATCCTGGGTGCTCAAGTCTTGTTTTAACTTATCGTTTTCCTCAATGAGTTCTTTGTTCCGCTTGGCAACCCGCCTCTCAATTTCCAGTTCGATTTTCATGTCATCCACGATCTTTCTCAAATCTTCATTCTCCTTCACAAGAACTTGTTTCTCTAGGGCCAAATCTTCACAGCGCCCTTTCTCCATCTGAAGGCTCTCAAGAAGCGATTTCTTGTCTTCTTCAAGTGCAGCAACTTTTCCGGAGGCAACCTCGGAACTCTTCATGTACGGTCGAAGATCATCCATGTCTCGCTTGTGCGTATGAGAAGCGCAACGAATTGAAAGATAAGTTTTTAAGGCCAGGTCCTCAGCCTGCTGCAGGACAACCTCGATGTTCTGCTGGCAAAGTCTGCTTTCCATCAGAGGCAAGCAAAAAGAGCGACCAGCTTCGGAAAGAAATTCACGCTCATGTCCCCCACTCTTAAAAGCGATCTTTCCTACCATCTGGCCACCAATAAGCTTGCAGTCCTCGGGAAAACCAAGCTTACACGCAATTTCTTTAGGGTCCTCGGAGCTCACGAAGTAGCTGCTGCTGGTCTCCGTGTCATCAATGTCAACATCCGCATCTCCTTCATCCCCGGCTATCAGAGGTTGCAGCGGTACTGATTCTGTTCTGGTATCCGAAGTGCTGTCCGAAGATGGACTAGAATCTCTAGACGACCGACGGGACGTGTCAGATCCAGAATCATGAGGGTCTGGTGAACTTGCGCGTACATCACCAGCAACATCACCACCTTGGACGCCCCGCTCTTCCACCTCATCGGCTTTGTCGTCACTATCTGAAGCAGGGGGCTATAGACAACACCAATACCAACAGAAGATGGCCCACTAGCCAGAACCACTTCGGAAGTAACAAGTTTAACAGCTTGTTCCCTTACTGTCGGTGAAACCACGGGGGAATTAGTCTGAGGAACATCCAGAACACTGTCATCAACTGCATGAGCTGGGGCTCCAGAAGGTCCAACCATTTCACCTTCAAGCACTGATTCGTCATCATCCATATCTCCAAAAACATCCTTGAGGACCTCCTTGGGATCAAGAATCTTAAGCTTTTTCGAGGCATCACCAGAAGTTGAAGGTTTGCGTTTCGCTACGCTTTTTGGTCGAGAGCGCGGCGACTCCTGAACTCTGGTAGGAACAACACCACCACTACCAAAAGCCGCTTTCGGGGTAGCAAGCGCAGAAACATCCTTCTCGTCCTTCGAGGATTTCAGATCTCTCGCAATGCTCTTGTTAGTAGATTTACGAAGACCAGGAGACATCTTAAAAAACTCGAACACACGGTTCGACCTCTTCAATGATAACGTTTTCTTGCTCTCGCTGAACTCAGCTGGAGATTCTTTCCCAATCATACCGTTGACATCCTTTTCAACCCAGGAAGCGTTAATATCTTCGGAAAAAGGTAAAGCGTTAGTAATAGCCACGAAACGGAAAGAAAAACACACATTTGTAATAAGGAAAAAGTATCAGAAATATCCAACAAACCTTTGGCCGTTAGTCCAAAGCACTTAGCGAAATCCGGCATCGGAATACCGTCCTCAGGAGTTTCCTTCCAGAAATCTACACTCCATCCGGCCTGGACGGGAAAAACACGACACAGGCGGAACTCTTCAAAAAGATCGCGAACACTGTACTTCTGAGAGATTCTCCGGAGCATTTCAACAAACGCCACCCCTTCGAGGGCTGCCCCGGCAGATGAAGGCCAAGATCCTGAGAGATTGCCCAGAGGCGAACACACGAGGGGGTAGTCACCTCCATCGTCCTTGGCAATCACGTGGTACACCCAAGAAGTCCACCAGTTCTTCGGCCATTTATTCCGATAGGCCATAACAGGAAACAAAACGTGAGGTCTGTATACGAAATTGAGACAGCCAAATTGGCACTCCTTTTCGACGTTCCCCTTAGAAGGGTGAGCGTGGAGTTGAGTTTTAGATTTCCTATGCACCCAGTGGGCGTATAGGAAACCGTCCAAACTGGGCTTAATCTTCGTGGTTTTGCAGACCCACAAGTACACGTTCAAGCGAACGAAAGCGTTCGGAGTAAGCTGATGCAGATAAACCCCACATCCCTTCAAGATTTCCACTACAACAGGATCCAGGGGAAATCTAAGGCCAGACACGAAATGGTCCCGGAAAACAACAACCTCATTAGCTTTCGGCGAAGGTTTCGCCTTATCTTCTTCTGCAAGCCTGGCTTTCCCCGTTTCAATCATCTTGGAGGACTCCAGCAGCTGCAGATCAGTCTGCTTGAAAGTGCTAAAACCAAACATCAGAGTCGCTGGCTTCGTCGACGGCTTATCAGAATCAATACCACCTTCGTCATCAATCCTCTTCCTTTTCGGAGCCATTGAAGCAGGAAAAAGAAAAAGCCCTACGAAAAAATCAAACCTAATCAAAACCGAAGACCTAGAGGAAAACACAAGTCCTGGAAATTATTCAAAACTAATCAAGAACGAACTAGAAAAAATAGTACAAAGGAAAAAAAAAGACTAGAAAGCGAACAAGAAAACTTACCCGGAAAAGAAGCGCAGAAATAAAGGCTCCTCAAAATCACCAAAAGCTTCGGTGCTCCTCTAAAACCAGGGCAGAACAATAGAGACGAGTACAGGTACGAGGTCCCTTATATAGCCACCAAAAAATAAATGGGCCTCACGAGTAACAAGAACAGGCCGAGAAAAGGCCCAGGTGGGGGAGGTGTTTCGGGAAGTCTACACCTTCCCCCTCGCCGTTCCACTGCTCGGCAACGTGTCGACAGTTCAGGCCGTCGCGTAGATAGCCTTGAGGAGATGACGCGCGTCCGTCACTGACGAGGGGCTACTGTTGGGGGGTAGACTTCGGAAAGTAACCCCTCCCCACCTTTGGGAAGTCTTGACCGTGTTTTCAGCTGTCTTCATGTCTGATGAAGTTTCAGGGTCAGGAGCGGTCCAGGAGACGGGCACTGGATTCCCGAAGGTAAACCCGAGGGCACCCTCGGGTTCGAGCCGGAGATAGCGTCCGGCGAGTCGCGTCTGGGAAGACAGGCGCGGACTGGAAGACGGGCGCAGGATTCCCGAAGGCAAATCCGAGAGCGCCCTCGGATCCAAAGTAGGAGATGGTGTCCGGCGAGTCGCGAGGGGGAACCCGAAAGTGCCCGCGGAAGAGCGGGCTGAGTTCCACTTCGACCGAAGACCGAAGATCGCGGCGGGGAGCGAGGCGAATTCAGGAGACCGAAAGCTCCCTCGTATTCTAGGGCCCAGCTGACGGTAGCATCCCGTGAAGGGTAAAGTCTGTAATGTCCGAGAATATTCCAGGAATCTAGCAGTTGCTAGGGGCAAGATTGTAATTGTACTTGGTGTCGGTTCGCCTTCCTATAAATAGAGAAGGTTTTTGTAACTAACGGGAGGATCATTTTTTATTATTAGTTGGAATACGTGATTGAAATACTTTGCATCGGAATCCCGAGAGTCGAAATCGTGTCCATTTCCGAAAAGGGTCTCATCCCTTATTTTCCGCTCCCCTTTCGGTCCATTTTCTAGGCTGTTGGTGGCGGAGTCCGCCCCGGGGCCGTCTTACACCCAACACATGGAACTGTCCTCGGTGACATGGTAACTTCCATCTAGCCTCCACACAAAAGATGCCGATGTATCAACAAATGATGGAAATCTCGAGAAAAGGGAAAACGTGTTAGCAACCAAGAACTGGAAGCTCCGAGAAAGGGGAAAACATGTTTGGGGAACCAGATCCATGGGGTGCACGAACTTACTGAACGAAAACTGGATGCCTCCGGATAACCACGGCATCGAGGGAGCGAGCTGCGAGCATCACCTCGTCAATCACGGCACCGACTCCCACACAAGAAATTGCCGCCGTGATCTCATTCGCCTCCATAGCGACATCCTCCTCCGCCACCGCCGTGACGTCCTCACCCCATCGTACACACCTGATGAATCTATAGAACATGGATTGGAGTAAATTTGGGCTAATCTTGTAGGACTGGGGCAATTTCGAAAGGGTCTTACCTTCACGAAGGACTACCGCAAGCATCAAACGCCTACCAGTGTTGTCCTCATCAGATAGCTGGCCAAAGGCACGCCCTCCATGATGCCCAGACACGGCGTGTAGGCACGCCCGCCGTGGGCTAGCTTGCCGTCGGCGTCGGGGCAAGACGTCACCAGACCCTCGTGGGCGGCCAAGCTCCATCGCATGGAGATCCCAACGTCAGACCTCCTCTCTAGGGCCGGATTCCTCGCGGTGCAGGCTTGAATGGCGACCGGAAGATGCCCCATCATGGAGTTCCAGTGGCCGCCGCCTCTTCCAGGTCCGCCACCGAGCCAACGGAGATGGAGAGGGGCGACGCGAGTCACGCGACAGACCCCGCCGCCCGCCGGCACCGCTTCCATCTCCTGCTCCCGTGGCCCGTGTTGGAGGACGACGGTGCCTCTCGCGGGGTGATAGGGGCATGACAGGCGACTGCGCGACTGCGGCTTCTAGCGGGGAATACCGGCGGCGCGGCAGCCGGATCGAGCGAGGACGGATAGGAAGGAAAGGAATCAGCGAGCGGAAGGAAAGGAAATGCGTGATTGACGGGCGGGTCGGGGCGGGTACAAGCGGGCGGGTAGACGGGATCCTGGTGCATCAAAAATTTCCCCTTTCCATAATTTCAGCCGCCTCAACTCGATGAGAGGCGTCGGATCCCGCCTAGGAGCCCTCCTAAGCGTCCCCTTAATTTTTTGATGGCTAAACAATTTTAATGGAACTCTGTCAAGTGGGGTCCCTGTGAGGGGTATGAGGGGGTTTAGAAAAGCAGTTTTTTACCAATTGTTTTGGATCCCTATAGCGTAGATTCTGAGGGTTAGAGCATGCGCTTTGGCTTGGGCAGGGAGAATGCCTTGCCTTCTTTAAATAGCAATGGCCCTGAAAGGAAGGAAGCATGCAAGGGCCCCGCAAGAAATAGTGACACGGCGCATCAACATGTTAGTTCTTCTCTGGGCGCCAATGTGAGACCCACCAACATTATTATTTAACGCCTGCGATCATAATGATGCTGCATTATTTTCTCGACCATTGCACACCAGCACCAGCATGTTTACATGTAGTATTAAGGCACAAGGAAGACAAGAAACACAAAGAGAAGCCAATGCAGCATGCCAGCATCCTCCTGAGGTCCATTCCTTTAGAAACACCATCCACTCCTCGTTCTTCATCATATCACATTATCACCCACTCGTTCTGCCAAACTGATCACGGGAGACAAAAACAGTACACCAAAATTAACTCCCTCCACCTGTGTTCTGATGCAGTGGTGTCATACTCCACAAACCGACTCCCGCTTGAGGGTGTACCGTACTGTAACGGCATTTGATCCAGCCCTGAACAGAAAGCCAGGTGAAGAATTTCTACCCGTGGAGGAGAGGAGCACTGCACGTTGACCGTACCCAGAGTCCAGACATGACATTCTTGATCGCCTTGGCTTGTAGCGCAAATGCGCAGCGTCGATCATCAGGTTCATTAGTTAAGACCACACTGGAGAGATGAGACAGAGCACCCACTTCCAGCAAGTTCCATGCAGATCACACCGAAAGCAACATATGAAAGCTGCATCGAAATAACAAAGCATAAATTGGTAATCACTCATCAGCAGTCCAAGGCACCTTCATGTTAAATCTTTCAACCTTACCTTTGTAATAGCATTGTGTTTGACGAGAGTTAAGTTGTATCAAACATTCAAACATGATAAATTCAGTGTGTTTACTGTTCACCATGCCAAACTATCCTGAAGTGGCGTGGTTGCAATTTGCAAGAGTCAAATTCCTGAAACTTTGTGGTTAAGCATAGTCTGTCTGCTTTTATAAATCATACTAACATTAGTAGGCTGTCCCTGTACATGTAACTAATGCATTTAAACCTTATACGAAACACTGGCTGGAACAAAGGACAAGTTTTACCCACAAAATGATGATAGCATAAATTGTACCGTTCGTGAGTCACTGCACAAATCTCTGATTCGCCAGAAATTTGATATTGGGCAAGCTAGTTGCATAATAAAAACTGTATATATCGACTTCTGTCGTTGCAGGTTAAAAAAAACAAATACATCAGAAATCATGTTCCATTTTCTTCTTGCGAATTTACCAATCTGAAAAAAGGGGAAAATTGCTCTACAATTTCTCAGATTCGTCTTTCAACCAGTCCTAAAAGACAGAACCATCCTGTTACTAACTATTACAAAACATGTAGATCCATCGAAATCCTACCTCTAGCTTTGCCTGGGGTGTTGTTCACATGCAGATCAGGGGCATCGGATACGGCTCCTTTGGCCACGAATTCAGAGGCACGGTGAAGCTCAGGGGCATTGGGTTCCTCGGTGTCGGATCCGAGATTGGGGCGCGTCGAGTTCGTCGGTGCCGTTGGAAGGTTGGGGTCGGCGGGTCGCCATCGGCTTGGAGTGAGCGACAGCGTACTGAGCAGCATGAACGAGGACGAGCTAGGGGGCTTCGGAACCCTCGACGGCGGCGGAGCGGCGAAAAAGCACGAACGGGAAAGTTCAGAGTTCAGAAAGGAGTGAAAGGACTCGGAATCCTCGACGGCAGGCGCGAGCGCAAGCACGAGCGCGAGGCACGAATGCGGAAAGCGAGGCACAAGGCAGGCGGGCGGAGGCTCAAACGTCGTTGACCGTTACGAATCCTAAAGCACCTCTGGACACGAACTACAGGCCAATGCCGGGGTCTCAACCGCCTGCGGATCTTACCAACCAGATCGCCGTTGGCCTCGTGGTACGCAAACACCGCGAGAATGAATTGTTCAATTCAAACACGATTTCATATGTCACGTTTAACCTCTTTTTATCATTTGCACATGTTGATGACGCCACAGGCCTGGCCTTCGCGCTTTGGAGACTCCTTATTAAGACTGTTCATGTATTACACTGTAAGTACGTAGTATTCAGTGCAATTTAATTAGGCGCTCTCGTCATTTTTGAAAGGTTACTATGTTGTACTCCGTACGTCATCATGTAGCTAGCTAGCAGGTTTTAGTTTGGAAATTGTTTTTTTTCTGATGAATATTTTGGAAATTATTGTTAAGGGTCTTTCTTGCGTAGGCTCCAGACTACTAACATCATAGGGCAAATTTTGCCACGCACGTCAAAGTCTTGATGAGTGAGATATACAATGTATTCATGCAGACTGATGGCGGAGCACAGAAGAATTGCTTCAATCTTGATTGCGGAGGGTTTCAGCTTCACCAGAGCTCGGTCGCGCTTGGAGATTCATGGGACGACAGTGACTCCCAGGTTGGAGGTGTGAGATATGGTGTAACCGTTAGCATACACAGGGTAAGCTAAGCTTCCATATATACATCCAAGCATTGTATATTTTCCTTTCCATCCAAAGGGCTCTAGGGCACCAGCTATGAAATAGTCTATACTACAAAGGACGACGAAATTTTCGTACCAGGGTTACTCTTACCCCTCTAACACCGTCGGATTTTATGATGACGATCGGACGGTCTAGATTAATCTAAAGAGTCTATGTTGACTACATCGCTCCTACATCGTCGGATTTTATGATGACGATCGGACGGTCTAGATTAATCTAAAGAGTCTATGTTGACTACATCGCTCCTACATCGTCGGATTTTATGATTATCTAACGCTCTAGATTAATCTAAAGAGTCCATGTTGACTATATCATTGATTTAGTATTTTTTTTAAACATGTGCCTGTGACACGCACTATGTAAGAAAGCCACAAACAAGACACTATTATGGGAGACACGGAATTAACCCGCGTCTCCTTTTTCATAAAGGAGACGCGGATTGAACAGTCGCGTCTCCCATAAGTGTAGCCGGACAATCCGCGTCTCCCGTATGCATATAAAGGAGACGCGGGTGAAGAAACCGCGTCTCCCATAGTTAAGGTCCCATATATCAAACGAAAAGGAGACACGGATCCATAAATCGCGTCTCCCGTAACACTCTGGAGACGCATGAGGCAAAACGCGTCAGCCGTACCTCGGACCCGAATTTTTTGTTAACTGGCGTTGAGGCTGAATTTGGCGTCCGCCTCCTCCCCACCCAATCCGCCAGCCCCATCCCGCACCTCTCTCTCGCCCCCATCCGGACCTCTCTCCCTCTCGTTCGTCTCTCGTCTCTCTCGTCTCCACCACCAGCGCCGCCGACGCCCATCCCACACCCCACCACTGGCGCCGCCGCACCCAGCCATCCACTACTAGAATTGTAACTTTATCCGAGAGTTAACGTAAGTTACTGACCACCCCTTGGCAAGGTTAAGAATAGCCAACAGTTTTTATATTCCCTACAGTACAACTAATTACCTTCGGGTATTACAGGAATGGCCAACAGTTTTTTTAATGCCCGATTGTTTCTTTGTCACGGTCGGCAAACTACAGGAATAACTGATAGTTTTCTCAGCACAGTCGGCAAATTATGGAAGTGACCGACGGGTACAAAGAATTACCGTGGGTGCAACACGTACGGCCAGGGATTGACTAAATGCTAACCGTCATTGCTTGCTGCTCCCACGTTGTGTTTAAATTAAGCACCAAGGACCATAAGATCAGGTAACAAACAATTAATATCACAACGACCGAGTACATATTATCCGTCGAAGCCTTTTTTTTCCCTCATCCCTCATCTAGCTCCAACTCAGATATGATCATGGGTTCGTTCAGGATCATCCAGTTCGATCAGAGGTAGGATCCTGACTTAGTTTGCACCATGGAAGTTGGAAGGTTCGTGCAGGTCCTGATGTTGCGACTCTTGCGGAATCTGAAGCCGTATGCCCACGCGCTAGAGCCGGTGGTCGCCGCCTTAAGCCGCCGCCGGCTGTGCAATCTATCCACTCTCCGCGTGTGGCAAGGAGGTGCGAATCGATAGCCATGTTGCACAGCATGGCAAGGGACCGTCAAAAGGTTTGTAGATCCATATTCATTCGAGATTAACATCTATCTCCATTGACAACCGTCGCAGGTCTTTCCCCTAATGACCGGTGTTCCCGATCCATCTAGGTACAGGAATGTCCTAAAGTTTGGCGTGAATCCATTCTGCACTAATTAATCCGTTGCTTGTTTTATTTCAGGATTCGTCATATTCCCCTAGATATCACTGTTGGGTATGGAACCCCAGTACCCGTAGAGAAACCACTCGAAGGAAGGAAATAAGAAGTCGGACTCCTATTAGGACTCTACTTTGTAATCATATTAGGACTTCAACATTGTAACCGACTAGTTCCCCGCCCCCTAGGATATATAAAGGAGGGCAGGGGTGCCTAGATCGGTAGGGAAGATAGAAGACCATAGACTCAGGGAGAACCATCGAGTCTCTCAACAGAGAGACACACATTACATCCATACGCAATACAAACCACCAAACATGACGTAGGGTATTACGCTATCTCGGCGGCCCGAACCTGTCTAAACCTTGTGTTGTGTAGCCATTGCGTTCCTGATCTCGGCGAAACCCCACCTGAAATCTACTACCTCGGGATACCCCTTGGTAGGATCGACGGTAGAACACCGACATCTGGCGCGCCAGGTAGGGGTGTTTATCGAAGATCCCGTGGTGAACCTAATGGCGTCAATCAAGCTCGGATTAAGCTGCTCGAGTCAGATTCGAATCTATCGAGTACCCACCCACCCTGATTCCCATCTCAAGATCAATCTACAAGACGAGAAGAATTTTTTGTTTTGCGGCGAGTCCAAGGCTGACAGACCTGATCCGTGTTCCCTCAATTAGAGCGAGGCATACTTCCCTAGTCCACGCCGAGTTGGAGTTTTGAGCGGACACATACGGTTTGGCAACAGGAGCATGGGCCACATGCAGTCGGTTATTGCCAGGTGGAAATCGACAATTTTATCTTTCTGTCTCCGAGTCGAAATCGATCGACCGTGTGAGCCGCAGCCTGCCAAGTGCTTGCAGGATCGAGAGGGGATTCCTTTGTTCGGGTGCTTATCACGGCAAGACTTTTTGAAGTACGCATCCAAAGATTTTCCAGAGAAGATTCTTTCCAATCGCGAGGCAATTAAGTGCCACGATGCCATGATACTCGGCAACAAGCAGCAACAATCTCGACTGCTCAGTTCGCGCTGCACGGCAACAACGACTAGGGGTGAAAATGGTTATGGAAATTCCTGACCGACCGAGCTTCGTTTTCGAAAAAATGGTTTCGTTTCCGACCGTTTCCGATTCTACTTAAACACAAAACTTGATATTTTGAATCGCTATCACCTCTACATTGCATTTCTTACATAATAGTTGATTTAGAAAATATGGTAAATTTTCGACCGACCGAGCTTCGTTTCCGCTAATGCAATTTCGTTTCTGACTATTTCCGATCGTTTTCATCCCTAACAACGACTACTCCGGATTGACTACTCCGGATTGACTAGAAACTAGTCGGGACGGGCCTCAAACCACTCGACACGACTTCAGCTCACGCCGCCGACGTCCTGATGATGACTCCGACTACTTCAAGCATGTGCCGCCGCCGACATCAACTACTCGGTTCAACCCGAAACTACTCAGCGACGGCCCTCACGCGCTCAAACTAGTCGGAATCAACTCCGACTAGTCTACTTCATCGACAAACGGCGACGAATCAAGCTAAGTTACTTGTTTTGATTATTTTAATTAATCTCTCAATCTTGTTCTAACAAGATTGACCAAGCGCCGACTACTTTGTTCGGGTATGCCTCTCAACGAGATTTACGCAGCTACTCTCGGAGGCTACACCGACTACTTCGCGCACAAAACGCGCTCTTGCCGACTGCTTTATAAGTCTGCATCCTCTTTGTCACACAGTCGACTATTTTATTTCGCTGATTTCTCTTAATGGTCGTTATTCTTTTCGAGTAGCAAATGCCTTAATCCGTGAAACCTTGAGATTCTCAGTCAGAACCTAACTGACTCATACAAAACATGAGCGACTCATACATATGAGGTAAGGCAGTACGAGACCATGGTGATTAAACGTAACAGGTGGACTACTCGGGAGAATACATGGCCTAACAAGAGCTCAGCATGCCCAAGAATTGGCAATTTATTCTCTTGCTGAATACAATTTCGGTATATTGAACAATCCACATTATGTACTACATAATGTTTTGATTGTTTTTTCAGGTGACAATTCTGCACGCCGCGCAGCGTGCCATCACATCTTCGCCACCTTCCATGCTCAGGGGCTGACGCTAAAATTACAACTCGGTTCGCCGTCAGGCTTACCTAGTTGCCTTTCTCCAGCATCTTCGAGTCGTCAAGTACCAATGGCGGGGCTACGGTCACATTGGCACCTGACTCCTGTTTCTGGGGAGATCGCGGCGTGACAAGTCAACCACGACCTCCTCTGTTTTGCTACTCTATTGATGGTGGCTATTTCGACTACATACTACTCGACGCATCTCCGCTAGCTCCTATACTCGGGGGCTGGGTGCAAGAAAAGCACTCGATTGATAATATTTGAAAGAGTATTTGCAACCTGAATTAAAAGGCCTTCGGTATTTTGGGAAAAGAATATCGGCTTAACCATTATTCTGGGAGACGTCCCGGGATAAGCGGGTTATTCTGATTTTTTTAAAACAAGATTCGAGGTGACCATTATTTCTGGGCGCAAATTACTACTCGGATGATGATCTCCAAGATGATTCGATAAACACTAAGCTCGCTGGACCCTTGAATTGATCATTCTGAATCGTTTCAAGACACGGGGGCTGATAGGCTATATACAACGACTGCTGATTTTTTCAAGACGAAGAATGAAGACTCAAATCAAGACCCTCGTCTCGATTCTACGAATTCAAACCAAGGCTCGGGGCTACTTGATATCAAGTGCAATTTTTTTCAAAATTGCACATTTCAAGCAAGACGAAGATTCAAGATTCTGTGGACCCCCAGCCTGATTCTTCGACTCAACCTAAGGCTCGGGGGCTACTCCATATGGAGCACGACTTTTGTCGCGCCCTATATTGAATATTGAAGAACTACAAGTTGATCAAGATCAACAGGGCATGAGCACCTCACAGCCTCGTGTCAACCAAGGACTTTCCAAGATCGACAAGACAAGTACTCGAGGAACTAGCAGAAGCTCAAGAAAGCACTCGAAGCACTCAAGAAAGTACTCGATAGACTTGGCAAGTACTCGGTTGATAACAAGAACTCGGCAATGATATGCTCGGGGGCTTGTTGGGTATGGAACCCCAGTACCCGTAGAGAAACCACTCGAATGAGGGAAGATAGAAGACCATAGACTCAGGGAGAACCATCAAGTCTCTCAACAGAGAGACACACATTACATTTATACGCAATACAAACCACCAAACAGGACGTATGCTATTACGCTATCTCGGCGGCCCGAACCTGTCTAAACCTTGTGTTGTGTAGCCTTTGCGTTCCTGATCTCGGCGAAACCCCACCTGAAATCTACTACCTCGGGATACCCCTCGGTAGGATCGACGTTAGAACACCGACACGGGTTGGGTCCGATTTGTCAAGTCGGGTAGCCCATGTCATGTATAACAACGCCCAATATGAGGCATGACTTGGAAAATTAAG
This sequence comes from Urochloa ruziziensis, assembly GCA_015476505.1. Taxonomy (NCBI): domain Eukaryota; kingdom Viridiplantae; phylum Streptophyta; class Magnoliopsida; order Poales; family Poaceae; genus Urochloa; species Urochloa ruziziensis. Next base: position 28,919,622 of record CM027126.1, on the reverse strand, counting down.
CAAAACATTTGAAATGACGTTAATTTAGGCACGCTTCATAGAGAAAACGGGAAAGCAGCCAAAGTGAAATTTGTTAATTTGGCACGCCTGATAGATAGATAGACCGAGAAAAAAAAAAGCTCTGCTTTTCAGGCTGTTGGAAGGTAATTTGGAGCAGCATCACCAACGTTCTTCCTCGTGGCTCAGATCTTCCAGCATCAGGCCCGTCACGCTCGGCTTCTTTAATTTAAGACTCGCACTAACACGTGTCGAAGCCTGAACGTGCAGATGTTGAAGTAAAACATAATGCACGGTGTACCCGTGCGACTGTCGCTTTCATCCCTCTAGCCGTACAGAGTGAACTTCGTACCGAAACTGGATACAGATACAGCTGCTTCTTTTTTCCCCCTGAGACGGAGATACAACTTTTGGGTACCTTTATTCGATGCCGGTCAGAAAATCTGACTTGGATACGGGATTAAAGAACAGTGTGACTTTTACGGTGACAGTGCCATCTGTGGCTGTGCAAATAATTGACTGGGTTTTACCCTGACGTTCTGCTGTTTTTTTTTTCGGAACCATACAGACGCTCACAAACACGCACATTCATCCCTACAATGTCGTATGAGCACACGCACACAACTCTAGCCGTATGAGCACCTTCAAAAGATTGAGCTGGCAAATTCTCGAGATTGACGAAGTCATTGTCAGTCTTGCTACACGTTATTGACTTATTTGCCTGTCAATTATGTACAGTCAGTTTAGTGCAATACGTGCACCAACAGACAAACAGAGTCCAACACGTTATTCCGGACTCCGGAGTGTGCGCAACACGCAATAGCATTTGTAAAACCATGGCTGGGCTTTCCCAGTGAATGCTCCAAGCCCACATATATAGATCGAAGAGCGGCCCAAGAGAACTTCAGCCTAAGAGAACTTGGACCCGTCATACAAATGCTAGTGCCGTGCCACTCCACTCGCTCCATTTCCCTGCAATGGCTATCGCTACCGAACGGACAAACAAGTTCTGTTCCCTGCCCAGGGTAGCGGCGGCGGGTGAAACCTGGGACGGCGGCCACTTGCCCCCAGGCCCCGGCGGAGGCGTGTGGTGGTGGCCGTGGTGCTTGGGCGACCCCGGCGATGACTTCGGGTGGTGCTCTTTACCTTCTCAGTTCCGGATTCAAATGTTTTACACTGGTAAATGGTAATGTGTTGTTTGCTGCTCATGATTCCATGAAGGTGACATGCATTATCTGAAAGTTTGGGCAGGGAGTCATGTTTTTACAGCTCAATCGTGGTGGATCTCCATGCATGATCTCACTTTACAGTGCTTTCTTGTGGCAGAAAAGAAATGTTCTTTTGTTTAGCGTACCCACATTACATATTGTGGCCATAATAGCCATAGCAAAGCTAAGTGCCCCGATTTCGGCGTGGTTGCAATGCTCTCGTGCGAACGACTGTTAGAAATTGAGGGTTTGGACGATTAGCAGAGCAGATGAATGCTTTTGAGAAATAAAAAGGTTCAGTTCATTTGGACTGGGCCCATCCTGGACCCTATATAACACTAGGCCTTATCGCTCGTTCACTTTTCCGCCGCAGTCATCCACGCCGTGATCAAGGCCTAGCTCCATCCCCACCAATGTGGCCACCCGCAGGAAGAATGGAGAGCAGTAGGGCTGTGCACGTACGTACGGCGACGACGCAGGATTTGCCGCTGTCGGGCTCGCGGAGTCCACAACTCCACATGCGGGTCAGCAAGTACGGGTGCAGCAGCGCCATCCCCTCCACCCATGCGCCGCCGGAGGGTTAGCTTGTGCGCGACGTTCCCGCCGGCGCTGAACCCGAGCACAGACACCGATGCTGAGGAGCCGTAACCAACCGCTGCTGCCGCCGCGCTCGACCGCACACACGCACACGACCATGTCAAAGTCCGTGCGCCGCTGGCCTCCTACTTGCCATCGTTGTGGCCGTGCCTCCGAACGAACGTTGCCAGTACGAATGAACGCCCATCGCGTCTCGTCGCGGGCCCCGCACACACGCACGCGTGCACCGCCGCCATGCATGACGAATTTAATTTAAGTCATATCATATAGCTAAAACAAGCGCATACGCTTGCAGAACCATTGCACTACGCCATAAGTTGTGGCTCTTAATCAACTACATATTCTAATAATCAAATAAGGTATTCAGAAAATTTAAATTCATTCAAAATTTATCAAAAAATTGAAATCAACGAAATTCTAGGAATTTCGTGTTTTCTGAGAGGACTGAAAAAAAAATTAAATCCGGAATTGAAAATATTTGGGATCTCTAGTCAGCAGCTAGTATCTCAATTGAGGGGGGGGGGGGGGGGGGGGGGGCTTGAGGCCCCCGGTGGCTACAGGATTAATAGAGCCTCCTTCAATTGCAAAAACCAGAGACAAACACAGATGCAATCCATTTTATTATAATACAAAAGAAATTAGCAACAAGAGGACACACAGGACATGGAGACCAATTGCTAGTCTAAAAACTATTGACCCCTTTTGAAAAAGAGATTTAAGCAATGCACCAAAAAAGGCTGGATCTACCAAGTCGTGATGAAACTCAATTGCCACGTAATATATGATGCTGCACTAAAGTCTAGCATTCATGTACTCCAAAGGCTCCAGGTAGTACATGGAAGGAAGACAGCGCCGACGCCGGCGATCGCGGCCACCGCGGCCGCCGAGAGCCAGAGGCGGCCGTGCTAACGAGGGCACGAGCTGATCGTGACCTCGGTGGCCTCGTGTTTCCCGCTCGTGCTGGGAACTGGAGGCGGCGCGCCGCTGATCACGCTGCCGCCGACGCCGAAGTTGGGCGGCTCCCGCTTGCCCATCGACCCTGGCACGGGTGGAGGCAGAGCCGGGCGGCGCGGGGCTGGTGCCGGTGCCGGAGATCCGTCGTTGCTCCGTGGTGGCGCCGGAAGCTGGGGCGGGGCACCACCGGCGGCTACGGGCAAGCAGGACCTCAGAAGAACCATCACATGAAGTGGGTGTTGAGTATAAGGCTACGGCTGTAGGGGGGCTTGAGCCCCCTGATGGCTTCGCCACTGGCTGAGGCATGCTCTGTGGCAGCTACCCTCCCAAAGCGCAATATGCTCTGTGGAGCTTGAGCCCCCCGGTGGCTTCATCGTCTCAATCAAGATTAGCTACCTATCTGCCAAGAAGCTTGGTTTTCAGACGAGACGCTTTCCATCGTCTCAAGATGATTTTTCAACACGCAATTGACTTTGCAGTGGCAGTGCCATTATTAACTGAGTTCAACTGCATATGCTAGGGCCCTGTTCAGATGAAACGCGAAATTTTTTTCGAGTATGTCGGGCACACATTTGAAGTATTAAATATAAACTAATTACAAAACTAATTACAGATTATGTGAGTAAATCGCAAGACGAACCTAACGAGTCTAATTAATCCGTCATTAGCACATGTTTACTGTAGCAATTTATTGTCTAATTACGACCTAACTGGGCTCATTAGATTCATCTCGCGAAGTACACTCCATCCATATAATGGGTTATTTTTTTCGACTACATTTAATATGCCATGCATGTGAGGGAAAGACTTGAAAAACAAATACTTAACAATGCATAGAAATGCACAAAAAAAATTACTTTCACACTCACACGCAGTCCATTCAACATGCAGTTCCAAATAATGCACACAATGGTGCTCAGTCTTAAATATTACAGTTTCCATCCATTGCCCAACATATACGAATCAGTCCATAGTTCATTAGTTCTAAATATTACAGCACATGATCCGAAACAAAGCCACATATGCTCAAACCGGGTTAACATAAGTACATTGTCCAAAATACTACAGGTAATTAACCACATACCTAAACATGGTCATGTATCCTCAAAATATGGTCGCACAATCAGTCATACACTCGATCATACTCCCTGATGATCTGTTAACTGCAATTCCCAACAAACGAGAAGTCAGCAACAATGAATGCATAAGTCAATTTTGGGTCTCTAGAGAACAAGAACTATATTATGATCTGTCAATAACATAGACATAAGGATCCAAAACTATGAACGTCAGTGCTGAATTGCCTATTAGCCTACCTCCATCAGTACATCTTCTTCCTTGTTGCTCTATCAGTACATTCTTCGCCAGGAATTGTTGCCCTGGTATAGAATTTATGAAAATCTCTGATTGCTAACAGATCCTCCCTCCTCTCAGGAAGGTGACGAAAGTCCATAGTATAATCCTTCTTCCTTTCTCTGATGACATGCCACTTGATCTTTTATCAGTGCCTTAATATTATGTGGCACGTCCTTGCAAGAGACTACATTCTTTGTTATTCCAGCTAAGTGCTCCCTTAGACGGGTTGCACCTCCACTCTTGATAGTCATTTGACAATAATAGCATGCTGGCGCATCATCCAGTGGCGCCATTGCTACGATGGTGACCATTGTTCGTGCTGGGGTGGAGGTGGTTGCAAGAAATGGTAAATCGGCAAGCTGTCGTGTCAATCCTTTAAATTCAGTACCAATTTGGCTAGTGTGCTGCACACATTGAATTTTAGTTTAATGTTGACATAAAAAATTAATTACATATATATTGAAAAATGAAAATGTGGATGGTGGAACTTCAACCTATGATTTATTATGTTTGGTGGTGTTGTGCTGCAGGGAGACATGTGAAATTAACAGGGCCCATTGAATATGTAAGAAGTTGTTCCATATTTCTACAACACGGTCGTAGAAATCCTCACGAGAGAACCAACTGAGTTCCATTTTGAACTGTTTTGTGATTCCCGTATAGGATGGTGTGCCAGTATCCAATAGTAACGGCGTATGATCTGAGATCCCTCGATCGAGAGCTTGTACCGTGACCAACGGATATTTAAATTCCCATTCGGTCATCATAACTCTGTCGAGTTTCTCATATGTGGGTTGTGGTAAGGAGTTAGCCCAAGTGAATTGTCGGCCTGTTAAGTCAATTTCCATAAGATCAAAGCTGTCAATGACTGCATTGAACAGGAAAGGCCACCGACCATTAAATCTATTGTTATTTTTCTCCTTACGTCTTACCTGTATGTGGTGATAACAAGATAAGACGTAAGTATTCAAGAAGAGAAAGAAAACACAGTATTGAACATTGACTATATGACGTAGACGGTAGACAGGTAGAGTAAACCCAAAATGATTGCCTAGCTTGACACTGAGATCACGGGTTGGTTCAGACCGAGAGAAAATTGAGTGCGGGACACTCTAAACCAAAAGAGCAACAGGAAGCAGGCTACTTGAAGAGGTTCCATGTATACTTACAAAACTTAACAAACACCGAACCATAAAGAAATGGATGAGCATGACTATTTCATTGAATTTTTTGCCTTGTTAGAAATCTGGCTGTGTGCTGCCCATCCTAAGAAAAGAAATTTGTCTGCCCACAGAATCATCAGATAAAAATGAACTTTAAACAATGAGCATTACTGTATTGAACTTCCAACAGAGCATTTGACCGATTTGCAAAGATACACCAATTGGTGACATAATTGGAGAATACACACGAAAGCTGTGTGTATCTTTGCATTAAGAAGAAGATTTCCCAAAATGTGTATCTTTGTGCTTCGATGGTGGCATTACTCCTTTCTAGAGTTTGAACAGGCATTTGGGTGCAATATTTGCCATGAAGGAAGACAGTTACCTGACTTAAGCATTCCAACGGGTCTGGGCCTCTGGGCGTGACTGACCAAACGAAATGTCGACAATCGTCACACCCCAGCCTGCATCCGCGCCATGCTATCGGTCAGGCATTTCATCGAACGCGTGGAGCACGAAGGAGATCGCCTACCTCACGGTCCGAATTTTACCGGCGCTTCTCCGCCTGCGTACGATCGGGGCTTCGTCGGCAAGGGCGTGCGCCTCGAACTTGAAGGCAGGCCATCGCCGGCGCCGGGGAAGGCCTACTCGCGCCGCCGCCGGGAATCCAGGATATAGCTGTTAGATCTGAAGCGAACAGCAGCAGGCCCATCAGGACTACAGATAGTTTTCTCGATCGTGGGGACCGCAGGGCAGTGGTCTCAGCCTATGAGGCCCCCAGGTAGTGTGGTGCATCACGCGAGCGTGACGCCGCGGGCCGCGGCGGCCCATGGCGGTGGAGCTCGACGGCGAGCGCTGCTCGCCTCTGCTCGAGGCCGCCGGAACCCTCGCCGCTGCTTCCTCAGATGCCAGCTCGCTCCGGTGGAGCTGTCAAACGCCGCGCACCGGCAGGAAGAGCTCGAGCCGGCGTGGGCCATCCTTCTCATAAGAAAATGGCGCTGCTTGTGCTGATCATCGCGTCATCAGTCCGGATCGCGGCGTACTGGGGAACTTGTTCGCCGGAGCGGTGGCAGGGGTACGTGGTGCTGGTGCCGGCGGCGAGGGCGCCCAAGGTGTGGAGTGTGCCGTGGCTGCCGTCGCCGTCCATTGCCACCAACCTCTTCCTCATGGGGTCGCTGGGGAAAGGACGCGTTCATCAGGTTCGGCGCCTGCATGACCATCATGCTCCCCTCGTCTACTACGTGCTCGTCATCCTCTCCACGCCACCTACGACGTCGCGTGCTGCCGGGGAGGAGGAGGACGACAAATAGTTCGCTGATGCGGACGATGGCAAGAACAAGGTTGCCGCGTGCAAGGAAATTAAACTGCGTGGGATTGTAAGCGAAACCGTGCAAATGCAATTATAAATGTGACCCGTAACAAATTCATATGTTCCCTCACGGTATCTGATTAAAAAAAAATCAGAGATGCAAAACATTACGCACTATCCTCACTAAAATTTACTGATCCTACTAGAGTCCCGTCGCTTTGGGTGTTTCCCACCTCTGTAGTTACATCTAAAAATTAAAAGATGATCTTTTCTGTAAAACTTGGAAACGAAATTAGTTTGAAAGCGCAAGAAGTTTTTTCCAGTAAAAAACAGAGTGACAACTTTTTTTTTTTTTTTTTGAGGGGGAACAGAGTGACAACTGTGTACGCAAAACCATTAGCAGCATCTGGATCGCATATGGCCCAAGCCCAGCAGATCCAGAACTCAACATTTTGTACATTTGGGCCATTTTAGTACAATGTTGTTAGTGCGCTATTGGGCCCAAGTTTTCTAGGTTGGGTCGGGTTGGACGGCAAAATGCCCAAGATGACGTGCATGCGTGAAAGAAACGACCAAAATAATTGTTGTTTCAAGACTCGAGGCTCAAGTGAGGTTTGCTCGGTTACCTACCCTGTGCTGGCTGCTGAATTGCGTGAAGTTGGGGCAAACGGGCTGTCATAGTTGGAGATTTTGGCTTTAACTAGTCAGATTAGCGCGCTATGCGCCCTATTATAAAATTTTTTATGTTCTGAAATATTAATAAAATAACATATATTGCTTGTATTGTGTTAGTAAGTAACATTGTATTGATTATTAAATCAAGAAATCAATTAAAATAATTAAAAATTTAATTGATCAGTATTAGAATATAAATTCATCCCAAAATAGTTATACCTTACATCATTGGTTATTTGAGTCTGAGCGCCATACAATAATTTTCGTGATTGAGAATTTGATAATTATTAGGCATTTATGTTGTATTGGTTATTTAAGCACGATATAATATTTTTCAAAAATTGTAAGTCCTGTTTTGCAAAAAAAAAATAAATAAATTGGTGGGCCCCACATATAGTGGTCCGTGGGTCCCACGTACGGGTATGCGGGTCCCACATATGCGGGTCATGTGGGCCCCACACACGGTGTCACGTGGGTCCCACTCATGATGGGTCCCGTGGGACCCATGAATAGTAGCATCTAGCCTAGGATTGCTCCAATTCTTGGAGCTTTAATATATAGGAATAGATGGGCTGGCAAGTACTTGCGAAGAAGAGAAGTCCAAAGCTCTCTCAGAAAAAAGGAAAGCCCAAAGGCCTGCTGCTGGACGTCGCTGCCCAAAGTGCTTCGTGGTCGCTTGGTTTCGTGGACTTTTCATTAAAAAAACAAAATAAAAAATGAGCTCTTCATTCTAAAAAAACAAAATTGAGCTTGGCTCGGCATTATATACGTTGAAACCTTTGACACGCGCCGGCTACAGGTGCCAATTAATATATTGGTGTTGTCGAGCTTCGCAACCGGCTCAGACATGCAGGAGCAAGGAGCTACGTTTGTTGGATGTACATATGTACGGAAAATGCAAGAGGTTCGGCACAGCGGAGCTGATAGATCATATTGGCGTATGTTTAGAAGTTTACTAACGCTTGGAGACACCTCGCTTTTAAGCATGGCTTTTGCTGTATCCTCGGGCGAGGTGGGACTAAAGTCCTCCCCGCGTGACGGCGTGAGCGCGAGCAGCCGCAGCAACAACAAACGCAGCACACTGGCCCGGAGAGCAGCCCATGTTCGGCAGGGTCCCTTTTTCCGTCCGCCACACTGGGCTCTCTCGGTCGACAGGCTACCATCGGCCCAGTGTCAACTAACTTGTTTGGATAGGACAAGCAAGCTAGAACTGTTCTTGCCATGATTAAAGGGCTGAACAGCTTAAAACAGGGACCCGTGTTAAGTTGTGAAGACCGAAAACACGAAAGTGCAAATGCGTCATAGGCACGAAAGGGCACGCCTCAAAGTGGAAACACGAAAGCCGCCTTAAAGTGAAATTTGTTAATTTGCCATGCGTCATAGACTGAAAGAAAAAAAAAAAGCTATGCTTTTCAGGCTGTTAGAACTTAGAAGGTAATTTGGAGCAGCAGCACCAACGTTCTTCCTCGTGGCTCAGATCTTCCATCACTAACACATGTCTCCACGTCATGTGAAGCCTGAACGTGCAAATGTCGAACTAAAACATAATGCACGGTGTAAGCGTGCGAATGTCGCGTTCATCCCTCTGGCCGTACAGAGTCAACTTCCTACAGAAACTGGATTTAGATACCGCTTCTTCTTCTTCTTCTTTCCTGAGACGGAGATACGTCTTTATCCGATGCCGGTCCCAAGGTCAATTAAGTAGTGTCAGTTTAGTGCAGTACGTGCACCAACAGGGAAACAGTCCAACACATTCTTCCGGAATGGAGCGCGCAACACGGCAACAACATTTGTAAGAAAACCATGGCTGGGCTTTCTCAGTGGTTGCTTCAAGCCCACATATATACATCGAAGAGCGGCCCAAGGGCCGAACTTCGGCCCATCATACAAATGCTAGTGCCGTGTCACTCCACTCGCTCCATTTCCCTGCAAGGCTGGACAAACAAGTTCTGTTCCCTGCCCAGGGCACCGGCGGCGGGTGGAACGGGAACGGCGGCAGCGGCGGCTACTTGCCCCGAGGCCCCGGCTGCGCGGTCACGGCGGGCTCTGTCCGTGCAGGCCGTCAAGCCCCGGCGTGGCCGGTGGTTCACCGCCGTACGGCGGCTCCGGCGGAGGACCTGATGAGTGCTTCCGCTTGCGTGGAACGGTGGACGCTGTCCTTGGTGCCATTTTGACAGATCACTTGGGTTTGCATTATTGTGCTTGTGCATCGGCCACGCTTATATAAGCAAGCTACATTTTGTGAGTGTCCTTGGGTTGGTAGGGGAAAATGAAGCTGTTTTACTTGTGGAGTTTTGATATTCAACTGAATTTGGTATATATTGGAACATTTTGTAGTGACATTCCTTTTTACCTGCTCAGTGCCGGATTCAAATGTTTTTACACTGCTAATGTGTTGTTGGTGCCCATGATTACATGAAGGTGACATGCATTATCCGAAATGAACAAACATCGCGCCAAACGTGCTGTCTGCTGTTATTCCCACAGTCGTTGAAGAACATTGTGTTAAGGTTCATACACGGACACTGGAATGAGATCCTGGTTACAAATGGGCCTCATCAAGTAGGTGCATATAAGCAACCTAAGTATGAATATTACAATGACAAATGTGTTAGCTCAGCTGGATCTCACTGAGGCAATTACAGTGTGGAAAGAACTATTTCATTTCAGACAGTCTATTCAGAAAACCCTGGCCAAATACCATTGCTATGAATCACCTTTTTTGCGGGTGATTGCTATGAATCACCAACCGGAACCGTTGCCGAATGGAAAGTGGTCGAGCTGAGGATCAATGTTTGTGCGTGGCCGTGGTCCGTTCGTCCTTCCGCAAGCCGCCGCCGTCCTCCACGCCGGGATCGCGAAGCCCCGCCTCGGCCACAAGACCAAAGTCCCCAGATGAAGGCCTGGCACTATCCCCATTCCCCACCAATGTGACCGCCCGCAGGAAGACTGGAGCCTGGAGGGCAGCATTCGCAAATAAAAAAGGTGCAGAGGATCTCTGTCAGTCAGACGATATCAGATGCAATAGATGCAGAGCTTGGGCTCTGCTTCAGTGCTCTGGCGAACTCCAGGACGCGGCAGCGCTGTACTGTAACGCGGCGGAGAGCAATAGGGCTGAGCGGGTCCCGTCCGTCCTCGGCCACCAGCGCGTCCTCTGCGAGGCACACGATCTCCATGCCGCACCCTCCGCACACGAACACCCACAGCTCCGCCAGCTTGCCCCGCATTCACTCCTTCCGTACGTCGCCGCGTCGCACGCCGGCGACGAGAAATACGGGTGCAGCAGCGTCATCCCCTCCACCCGTGCGCCAGCCGGCTCTGTTCCGGCGCGGAGGGTCAGGTTGTGCGCCACGTTCCCGCCGGCGCTGAACCCGAGCACGGACACGCGCGCCGCGGTCGCGGAGCCACGGGTGGGCGCCGCACCGGAGCTGAGGAGCCGCAGCCGACGCCAGCGACGACATCGAGCCGTGACCCGCCGACAAGCCTTCCTGTCGTGCCTGCCATGTATTCTCTCTGCCAGGAGCGACAAGGACCGGCCGTGGCGAGCTGTGACCCGTCGCCGCCGCCGCCGCGCTTATGCCGTGGCCCAGCCGGCCGTCTCTCCGCGATCGCACACATGCACAGGCAGTCCAAGTCCACGCGCCGCTGGCCTCCTACTTGCCATCGTCGTGGGCGTGCCATGGCCGCCCCGCGCGTGCCTCCGAACGAAAGTTTCCAGTAAACGAACGCGCCGTCGCCGGGATATTTTCTTGGGTTTTCCAGTATTATACATGTCTGCTGTTGCGGAGTCGTGACCAAGGAAATAAAGGAGAAACCCGATAATCATGTTGGTGATGACCGGTTTGTTAAAAAATTTCGGTAATTTCAAATTTGTGCCCACTCCTTCCTCTAGTACATATATTTTCTTATTTTTATGCGTTGTGATGTGTTATTATTCATGTTTGGATGTTTGGAGATAATGTAGAATTTGTTCTCTAAGTTTTGTCCAAAAGAAAAAAGGTAAATTCGATAAATTTGATAACGAGTTTATCGGCAACCTCTGGTTTTTTCCCTTACCGGTAAAGTTAACCTTGGTCGTGACCCGCCGCCGCGCTCACGCGGTGGCCCGGCCGTCGCGTCTTGCCGCGAGCCCCGCACATACGCACGCGTGCCTCGTCGCCGTGCATGGCAAAGCGTCTCGCCACGAGACGCTGGCCCAAGACCTCGCGCCTCGCTTGCCAGTATACGTCTCCGGGTTGAGGGGTTCAATTACAGTTGTCGATGCTTAACAAATCTCGTTCCCCTTATTAATTCCATCATGGCGCAAGGCACTGTCCTGCTGATCACTTTTCACTTTTGCTCCAGTCGTGCCGGCGGAGAGTATAAGACTATAGCGCAAGCGACGATCCTGCTTAACAAATCACCTTTTGCTCCGGTCATGGCACTCGTGGGTGGGTGACGAGCATAAGGCTATGGCTGTAGGGGGGCTTGAGCCCCCCCTCCCCCCTCCCAACCCCCCTTGGCTTCGGCGCTTCGCCACTAGCTAAGACCGCCCTCCCGATCGAGATGAAGACCACCGGCCGCCGCGGCGCCATGGGCTGCCTAGGGACCGCCCTCCTGGTCCTCTGCGCCTTCCTGGGCATGATGGCCCAGCTGGCAGTGATGCCCTTCTCCTACCCCTGCATCCAGGTACGTGACTAGGCTGAGCTCCATCGATCCTTCCGTCTCATAGTCTAACGATTTTCTTCTTGATTGTTTCTCCTGCCTGCAGCTGAAGGGTGCCACCCCGCCCGTGGACGAGGGCGAGGCGCGCGCCGCGGCGGAGCGCCTGATGGAGGCCGCCCGCGCCCTCTGCTTCGGCAGCCTCATCATCACACACTTGCACGCGGAGGGCAAGCTCGTCGTCTTCCTCTCCGCCGCCGCGCTCGCCTACGCCGCGGTGCGCGGCGTGGAGGTCTTCCGCGTCCTGGCACTCTGGGTCGCCCACGTCGACGGGCCAATGGCGTCGTCCTTCTACCTCGCCGTAGGGACACCCTTCCTCATCGTCCTCCTGCTCGGGGCCATGCACGTCCTCAACTGAGAGAGGACCAGCGCCGACCTGCTGCCTCGCGCACTACTCCATCCGGCCTCCAGTTCCAGTTCCTTCTTGTCGTCGTCGTCGTCATTCTGCTGATCACTTTTCACTTTTGCTCCAGTCGTGCCGGCGGAGAGTATAAGACTATAGCGCAAGCGACGATCCTGCTTAACAAATCACCTTTTGCTCCGGTCATGGCACTCGTGGGTGGGTGACGAGCATAAGGCTATGGCTGTAGGGGGGCTTGAGCCCCCCCCCCTCCCCCCTCCCAACCCCCCTTGGCTTCGGCGCTTCGCCACTAGCTAAGACATGCTTTGTAGCAGCTACCCTCCCAAAGCATAATCTGATGAATCTACACTTTATCTTTGATCTTTTCTGGTTTGTTCAATACGACAGTTATGACATTGCATTCCACTTGTAGTTCCACTTTAGGGCTTGTTCGTTTTGAGTCGTATTGAGGGGGATTGGGTCGTATTCGGACGTATTAAATCCCTAACAAGTCAAAATATATTTCAATACACTCCAATACCTTCCAATACCTTTGAGGAAGGTATTAAACGAACAAGGCCTTAATGTTTTCTGCAGGCACAAGTGTTGGAATGATTGGTCAATGTATTGTGTTGGAACTTATCTGTTATTTTTGTTGCTGGAGTGGCTTATGTACCATGGTGGAGGGCTATGCTAGTTGAAGATAGTATTATATGCAATATGTTATTTTCATGTGATGCTGAATGGAAATGCCATTTATGTGGTGCTATGATTATTGGAATATAATGGTTGATGGTATTTCTAGTCTGTAATTGCTAATTGCTTATTTGATAAATGGCCTAAAAAATGGTGTTTCGGCGTGGAGGTTCAGGCTGTGCGGCACGTTCCCGCCGACGCTGAACCCGAGAACGGACACACGCGTCACGTCCCGTGGTCGCGGAGCCACGAGTCAGCATCGGCCGTGGCGGCGGAGGTCACCCGCACGAGCGCGGCCCAGTCGTCGACGAGCGCGCCGGCACGCACGGGGAGGCGGTTGAGGAAGGCGTGCTTGGGGGCATCGGCTGCGAACCCGACGACGAGGCCCCTGCAGTGGAAGTAAAGGACGGACTCCTTGCGACGGCCAGGATGGACGTTGGTGAGGGGGTATTTGAAATACCGTACGTCCCCTAGGGTCCCTCTCAACTGTTGGATCAAACTCGCGCGGCTCAGATCGGGGAGTCAGGCGTCCTCGTCCGAGCAGACGCGGGACGGTGGGAGTACAGATGGCCATTGGGCTGACATGGCACGAGCACGACGCAGGCCGAAGGGCACTTCGTGCCGCGCCGGCCATGGGGCGCAACACGGGCACGACGGCCGTTTTTCGCGCGCGTGGCGGCACGATGGCATGGGGACGACCCAACGTGCCGACCGTGCCCATGCCATCCCGCAGCAAAGCTCGTCGTCGCCAGCTCCTCGTGCGCCGCCGGCTCGCCATGGCCGCGGCCCGTCGGCTTGCCGTCCCCGTCCGCTCCTCGAGCGCCGTCGGCTTGCCGTCGTCGGGTGCTCCTCGCGCCGATTCGAGGAGGGGAGAAGAGGTGCGGCGGCGCCGATTGGAGGAGGGGAGGGGAGGGGAAGGACGACAGATGTGACGAGGGAGAGGGACGCCGACGAGGGTGGGACCGTGGGAGAGCGCAAGAGGCTCAGCGAGATCTGGATCGGGAGGGGGCGGCCGAGAGAGAGGATGAGAGCCAGAGGCCCGCTAGGCTGGGACTTGGGAGGGGGAGGGGGGTGGGGTTTATATGTTGGGCCGCCCACCGTCCCGCCTCGGGCCAGCCCATTTCGTGCCATGCTGGACCGAGACGGTGGGCCACTGGTGGCGCCCGGGCACGGCCCGACCTCGTGCTGGGCCGGCATGGGCCTGAAACTCCTCGTGCTGGGCTCATGCTCGTGCCAGGCCAAATCGTCGTGCCATGGGCTGGCCCATGGGCCGCGGGCCAAATGGCCATCTATAGGTGAGAGGGCGACGCGGCGCCGTTGGCTGAGCCGCCGCTCACCTCGTTGTCATTAGAGAGAGCGGTGGCCCAACACCAGCGGTGGCAGCTGTTTGGCGACAGGCGTGCGGGAGCCAGGAGCTGCTGGCAGTGCGGTGCGACGCCCCAGGTCCAAGTCCATGCGACTCCATCACGCGGTGGTACGGATCGGATCCGGCAAGTCCACGTGCCCCAAGACCAGGCAGGTGCTCACGAATCTGGAGCGCGTGCCGGGAGAACAGCGTCGCCGTGGAGGCTGGCAAGGCCACGCTGGAGGCGGCGTCGTTCCTCGTGAAGAAGCTGTCAGCGTCCTTCTCCCCCGAGTCGATCAAGCGCGTGGTGCAAGAGATCCGGCAGCTGGACAAGTCCGGCTCCGACAACCGGGCGTTCATCGGGGAGGCCGGCGCCGCGGGGCTCCTCGTGCTGCTGCTCCGGTCTGAGGACGCGGCGCTGCTCAACCTCTCCATCCTGGACTCCAACAAGAATAAGAAGCGCATCATGCACGCGGAGAGCGCCGTGGACGCGCTGTGCGACGTCGTGGCGCGCCAAGGAGAACGCCGCGGCCACTGTGCTCAGCCTGGCGGCCGTCCACGCCTACCGCCGCCCGCCTGGGCCGGAACGCGTGCATCGTCGAGAGCGCGTCGTGGAGCTCGCGAGCGCGGGGCCGTCCAGCACCAAAATTCTGGATGTTGTGTTTGAAGGTCAACAACCTGAAGTAGGCGAAATGTGCATGCCAGAAGGAGAAGAGGAAAGCAGACGCGGCAGGGCAATCAGCAGATGGTTCACGGTCGGATGCTGAAGAATCACACATCAGGAAGACGCTCAGTAGAAGCAAAATATATCTGTTCCCTGTAATTTGTTTCCGGCTTTGAGTTTGCGCTTGCACTCTTGTTCCACATCTGCAGACTGCAGTAGTACACCGGTTTGTATGGGTTCAGTAGCGCTTTGAGTTTTCCCTTGTGCGCACTCTGCAGTAGTGCAGCGTCAACTGTCGAGCATCAATCCACGCGAATTCCAAGTTCAGTAACTGCCAACTGGGTCAACCTTCCTTCCTGTCAAACTGCTCTCTTGTCCAGTAACAATCCTGAGCGATTCCAAGTTGCAACTAGTTGACTCAATCGATGTGCCTTGAAGGACCATGTAAGCTCAGTTCAGCGCAAGAGAGATACTGATGTGCGTATCTCTGTAAATGCTCAATTGATGCTCGCTGTTTTCTGAAGTCTGATGTGCGTGATGCAGTTGCAGGCTTGCAGCGTAGCAGATAGGACAGGCCCGGGCGGCGATCCTTGTCGTGACTCGCGAAGAGATGGCATGACCAGTCAGTCACTAGGAGAGAATGAGCCATCCGCGGACGACATAAACAACGGCCATTTTTGGCCCCGATGCTAATGGAGTATTAGCACCGGGTCCAACGGCTAGCAGCCGCGCGCAGGCGCGCACGGCGCGCGTCGGTGGGGGCGGAGGACCTTTAGCACCGGTTGCATCCAGCAACCGGTGCTAAATCTACCCCTTTAGCACCGGTTGCTGCCTGCAACCGGTGCTAATTCCAGAGCAACATTTAGCACCGGTTCTAGCTAAGGACCGGTGCTAAATACCCGATGTTAGCACCGGTTGCAGCCAGCAACCGGTGCTGATTATCTACCTATATATTCCCTCCTTCCTCCCCACGCCCGAGCCAGCATGAACACTCCGAGCTGTGTTCATGGTGTACTCGGGTTGAGGGGAGATTTTGCCATTTTTTTTCAAAAATTGTGAAGCTTTCCTTCTTTTGAATCATTCTACGAGGTACACAATTTCATCCTCGCATGTTCTTGTTTAGTTTCTATTGTTATTATACTTTATAAATATGAAATTTGTGAAGAAAAAAAGAGAAGAGAGAGAAATGGTTATATATGTGTGTTCATAGTGTTTTAAATTTAATGCTAGGTATGTATTGGAGAAATTTTGTTAGAAATCTTTTTTGAGTATGCTTTTTAGTCTTTTATTTATAAATGGAATATAATGATTTTTAAAAATGTGTTATGTAATTTTTTATATTAATTGGAGATATGTGAAATTGGTTAGTTTATTTTGACAGAAGTTCGTATGTGGGATGAGTACAAACAGGAAAGTTTTAACCTTATGGCACTACTTTTCATCAACATCAATGATTGGCCTGCACTAAGTAACCTGTCCGGACAAACAAACAAAGGATATAAAGCATGCATCCATTGCTTAGATGATACTGAAAGCATCTATTTGAAGCATTGTAGAAAGGTTGTTTACATGGGTCATCGTCGATTTCTTCCTTCGAAGCACGAACTACGAAAGAAATGTCCACACTTTGGCGGGGATGCGGAGCACCGTACAAAGCCGATACACCGCAATGGACAAGATGTATTTGATATGGTGAAAAATGTAGAAGTAATATTTGGAAAGGGAGATGGAAGCCAACCTGTCAAGGCAGGTGAGGATGGGCGTGCCGCGATGTGGAAGAAAAAGTCTCTCTTTTGGGAGCTTCCTTATTGGAAATTGTTAGAGATCCGCAACGCAATTGATGTGATGCATCTGACGAAGAATCTTTGTGTGAACTTGATCAGCTTCCTTGGTACTTATGGGAATCCAAGAGATACACTGGAAGCACGGCAAGAACTTAAACGTTTGAATCTACGGAATGATCTACATCCAGAAAACAGAGACAAAGGACGCAAGTACCTGTGTCCCGCTAGCTTCACTCTCAGCAAAGAGGAGAAGGCAAGTATGTTTGAATGCTTGAACAGTATGCTATTCCTCCAATATTAAAGGAATAATTAACATGAAAGATAAAAAGTTCTTAAACCTCAAGTCTCACGACTGTCATGTGTTGATGACCCAACTGCTTCCCGTCATACTGAGGGGTGTGCTACCAGTTAATGTGCGGAAAGCGATTGTGAAGCTATGTGCATTCCTTAATGCAATTTCTCAGAAGGTGATCAATCCTGAAGATTTGGATAGGCTACAGAACGACGTGGTCCAATGTCTTGTCAGCTTTGAGATGATATTTCCGCCATCATTCTTCAATATTATGACACATCTATTGGTTCACGTCGTCAAAGAGATTCGTATACTAGGCCCGGTATTTCTTCGTAACATGTTCCCTTTTGAGAAATAGTTTGCTGTTCTGAAGAAGTATGTACGTAGTCGTGCTCGTCCAGAAGGATGCATTGCTAAGGGATACGAAACAGAGGAGGTGATTGAATTCTGTGTTGACTTTATCGAAGACCTCAAGCCGATTGGGTTGCCTGAATCACATCATGAGGGGAGACTTGGTGGAAAGGGCACACTAGGAAGAAAGTCGATGGTAATCAGAGACATGCTGACATTTCGTAAAGCACATCTCACAATTCTGCAGCAGTCAGCCTTAGTTGCTCCATACATCGAGAAGCACATGAAGATTCTGTATGAAGAAAATCCAGGAAAGACTACGACATTTATTCAACGTCAACACAATAGTAGTTTCGCAGATTGGTTGCGAGAACATCTGATGGCTGTTGTGGGTATTGATGCGCAACTAGCCTTTCTAGCTAGGGGTCCATCGACCACGATCTTAAAATTTCAAGGCTACGACATAAATGGGTATACATTTTATACAAGAGCCCAAGACAAGAAGAGCACCAACCAAAATAGTGGTGTCCGGATCGATGCGACCGACAGCAATGGCAATAAGAACTCATACTATGGTGTCATAGAGGAGATATGGAAACTGGAATATGGACCTTTTAAAGATCCCACTGTTTAAGTGTCAATGGGTGAAACTGACTGCAGGAGGAGTTACAACTGATGAGTATGGGATGACTATACTGGACCTAAACAAGATTGGGTTTCTAGACGAACCGTTCGTCCTAGTCAAAGATGTGACACAAGTTTTTATATAAAAGACATGGCTAGCAAGCCAAAGAAAGGGACGAGCAAGCAATCGGACCCATCAAAAGACGAGGCAAAGCGTCATATATTTCTTCCTGGAAAAAGAAAAATCGTAGGAGTTGAGGATAAGACAGATGAAGATTATGATATGCTCGACGGTCGACCTCCATTCTCGGTGGCTGTTGACCCAACCGTCCTGTTAGCAGCAGAGGAGACACCCTATCTACGTCGCGATCACAATCAAGGGACATTTGTGAGGAGAAAGTTTGTTAGTGTTCAAGTAAACAATGATGCTGTATAAGTTAATTGCACTATGATGAAAACTGTAATATTTTAACTATTTTTTTCCCTTTCATTTCATATATAACAAATATATTAATTTTTTATATATTAATTGCACTATGACGTGGCTAATAATGTTTTAGTTATAATCTAAATAAATAAGACTAACTATAACCTAAATAAATAAGACCGAGTATAAATTAAATAAATAATACTAAACATTTAGATGTAATATAAAATATGTGAGCACCGGGTATTGTTGTAACTCCTCCTGCAGTCAATTAAATTAAATAGCACCGGGTATTTGCAAAAACCGGTGCTAAATATAAAATTGCGCGAAAAAAGTGGCGCCAAACGGAACTGGGGCACCTTTAGCACCGGGCGGATCCAAGACCCGGTGCTAAAGGTCCCCAATTTCGTTTGGCGCCCCGGCGGCTGACCTTTAGCACCGGGCCTTGGCTGCGCCCGGTGCTAATCCTAAACCTTTAGCACCGGGCCTTGGCTGCGCCCGGTGCTAAAGGTCCGCCCTATATATAGCCAACACTTAGAAAATTTTCGCATCTCGCCGTCTTCGTCTTCTCCACTCCCCACTTCGTCTCCCCGTTGGCCCTCGCGGACCCCGCCGCCGTTGTCCCCAAGCGCCACCGCGCCGCCGCCGTCGTCTCCAAGCGCCGCCGTCGTCCCCAAGCGCCACCGCGCCGCCGTCGTCCCCCATCGCCGCCGCGTCTCCCGCCCCAAGCGCCGCCGTCGTCGCCCCCATCGCCGCCGCATCTCCCCAAGCGCCGCCGCCGTCTCCACCCCCGGCGCCGCCCCTCCACCGTTGCCGGCACCGTCGCCACCCCCGGCGCCGCCCTATATATAGCCAACACTTAGAAAATTTTCGCATCTCGCCATCTTCGTCTTCTCCACTCCTCACTTCGTCTCCCCGTCGGCCCTCGCGGACCCCGCCGCCGTCGTCCCCAAGCGCCACCGCGCCGCCGTCGTCCCCCGTCGCCGCCGCGTCTCCCGCCCCAAGCGCCGCCGTCGTCGCCCCCATCGCCGCCGCATCTCCCCAAGCGCTGCCGCCGTCTCCACCCCCGGCGCCGCCCCTCCACCGTTGCCGGCACCGTCGCCACCCCCGGCACCGCCCCTCCACCGACGCCTGGCCTCCACACCGACGACGCCCCCGCTCGCCACCGCCGTCGGACGCGCCGCCGCCCCCGACGCGCCCGGCCGCCACCCGCGCGCCATTCGGCCGCCCGGACGCGCCGCCGCCCTCCATGCGGCCTCCCGCCGCCCCGCCGTCGCTGGCCGCTCCGCCCCGCGCCGTCGCGCCGCCAGCGCGCCGTTGCCGCCTAGCTCGACGCCCGTCGCCCTCCACGCGCGTACCGGCCCGACGAACGCGAGCTCGCCTCAAGCGATCCGCGAGCTTGATCGTCTCAAGCAATCCGCGTCCGCGAGCGGCTGTTCGTCTGAAGCCGGCCGAGTGCGACCCTGCGACTGCCGAGAACCGTCGCCGACCGCCACGCGAACACAAGCTCATTTGAAGCCGGCCACACGTAAGCCCTTTCCGACGTGCATGGAGAACGTACCCGACAGCTGCATGTGTATTAATTTTACAGTTACTGTTAATGATTAGGGTTAACGATAAATTTACTAGAATTTATTTATATGACTTAGAATTATTTCTTTAACGTACAGTGATTATTTATTTGGCATAGAATATTTATTTAACGTACACTAATTATTTGACGTAGAATACTTATTTAACATACAATAATTATTTATTTGATCGTAGAATATTTATTTAACATACAATAATTATTTATTTGATGTAGAATATTTATTTAACATACAATAATTATTTATTTGACGTAGAATATTTATTTAACATACAATAATTATTTATTCGACGTAGAATATTTTTTTACGTACAATACTTATTTATTTGACGTAAATATATTTCCATAGCGCGTAGAATATTTATTTAACATACAATAATTATTTATTTGACGTAGAATATTTATTTAACATACAATAATTATTTATTTGACGTAGAATATTTATTTGTCGTAGAATATTTTTTTGCGTACAATACTTATTTATTTGACGTAAATATATTTCTATAGCGTACAATACTTATAAGTATTTATTTGACTAGAATATTTTCTTTAACGTTCAATAATTATTTATTTAACGTGCAATATTTATTTTTGAAGATGACGATCCACGAGGAGGATAATGATGAATTCTTAGCAGCTCAGTTTCATTTGGGTGGAAACACTGATCGGCCACCGAGTATGGAAGAAATAATGCAAGGTATTTCTGGTGGCGATAATTTGGACCAGATGCAACCTAATGTGGGTCAACGTAATAGTGATGAGCCCACGTCTAGTCAGGTGCTAATATTTCTCATAAACATTATATACATTATCTTAACCTAATGTTGTGACTAATTTATACCGTCTAATTATTCTAGCCATCTACGGCGACAACTGGCGCTACGAAACGCCCTGGAAAAAGAAGTATCACTAAGAGGCTGAAGGAGGTCAAATTGCACATCACCAAAGTGGAGGATGATGGGGAGCCAACTGAGCCCAAAGAAATTGCCAGAAAATATGTCTCTCAATGTGGTGTTATTGTTCGTGAACGCGTTCCCATTAGCATCAGGAAATGAAGATCTACGGACCCCAATGAACCGTATGTTCTGGCTAATACGGAGAAAGAAATGATATGGACTGATGTGAAAGAATATTCAGATTTCCTTCAGATCATGAAGAGAAATTGAAGGATTGGACGCTGAAAAAGATGGCAACTCAATTTCAAAATTATAAGACAAAATTATGGAAGAAATATCTCAAAACAGAAGAAATTCCGGATTTTGACAATCACCCTACCGTAAGACCTCATCATTGGGACGCGTTCGTGGAATACAAACAGTCCACAGAAGGATCTGAGATATCCACAAGGAACATCGGCAATGCGGAAAAAAAGAAGTACACCCATCGAATGGGTTCAGGCGGTTATAAAGGTAGCGTCGACAAATGGGACAAGATGGAAGAAGATCTCTATGCTAAAGGCATTCGTCCAGCGACACATGACTGGCTCTTACGATCCAAGCATTGGTATTATGGTCATGGAGGCACTCTCAGTCCAATAGACGGATCTTTGATTTTTGGCGAGGACTTGCGAGACCTAGCTCACCGCCTCCTTGAAATCATAAGGAAAGCTGAGGCCGGAGAATTCATCCCTGACAGAGAAAGAGATGAGCTAACCTATGCCTTAGGAAACAAGGAGCATCCTGGAAGAACGCGCGGAGTAGGAACTTCTGTTTCTTGGAAGTATGCTTTCAAGGAGGACAGCTCCTCCGACAGGAGCCGTAAGCGGAAGAAGACCGAAACAGAGAACAGGATGAGAGAGCTAGAGGAAATCGTAGCCAGGGCGCACGGATACAGGATATGGAGGGAGAGATGGAACAGCGAATGAAGCTAGCACTTATTCAGATGACCCAATCTAGAGGAACAGAAGATCCTGCTGCTTTGGTTACCCCTCCACAACAACGTAGCAGTCACGCTTCCACAGAGCTTCCGCCAGCTCAATCAGAACTGGCCCGCTACCCTGTGGATGAAATATCTCAGCGCACCGCTTGCGAGCTTCATTCAACATTGAAGAACATATTAGTGGTGGTACGTATAATAACAATGACTTAAAGTTAGTTTACATATGTTGAACATATTATTGTGTTATTAACTTTTCCGAATATATTAGGTTGCATACGGCACGGCTAGACCATTGGAAGAAGGACAAATAGTACACTCCAAGGAGATTCCATATGGCTACGCACCACCGAGTATGGAAGAAATAATGCAAGGTATTTCTGGTGGCGATAATTTGGACCAGATGCAACCTAATGTGGGTCAACGTAATAGTGATGAGCCCACGTCTAGTCAGGTGCTAATATTTCTCATAAACATTATATACATTATCTTAACCTAATGTTGTGACTAATTTATACCGTCTAATTATTCTAGCCATCTACGGCGACAACTGGCGCTACGAAACGCCCTGGAAAAAGAAGTATCACTAAGAGGCTGAAGGAGGTCAAATTGCACATCACCAAAGTGGAGGATGATGGGGAGCCAACTGAGCCCAAAGAAATTGCCAGAAAATATGTCTCTCAATGTGGTGTTATTGTTCGTGAACGCGTTCCCATTAGCATCAGGAAATGAAGATCTACGGACCCCAATGAACCGTATGTTCTGGCTAATACGGAGAAAGAAATGATATGGACTGATGTGAAAGAATATTCAGATTTCCTTCAGATCATGAAGAGAAATTGAAGGATTGGACGCTGAAAAAGATGGCAACTCAATTTCAAAATTATAAGACAAAATTATGGAAGAAATATCTCAAAACAGAAGAAATTCCGGATTTTGACAATCACCCTACCGTAAGAGCTCATCATTGGGACGCGTTCGTGGAATACAAACAGTCCACAGAAGGATCTGAGATATCCACAAGGAACATCGGCAATGCGGAAAAAAAGAAGTACACCCATCGAATGGGTTCAGGCGGTTATAAAGGTAGCGTCGACAAATGGGACAAGATGGAAGAAGATCTCTATGCTAAAGGCATTCGTCCAGCGACACATGACTGGCTCTTACGATCCAAGCATTGGTATTATGGTCATGGAGGCACTCTCAGTCCAATAGACGGATCTTTGATTTTTGGCGAGGACTTGCGAGACCTAGCTCACCGCCTCCTTGAAATCATAAGGAAAGCTGAGGCCGGAGAATTCATCCCTGACAGAGAAAGAGATGAGCTAACCTATGCCTTAGGAAACAAGGAGCATCCTGGAAGAACGCGCGGAGTAGGAACTTCTGTTTCTTGGAAGTATGCTTTCAAGGAGGACAGCTCCTCCGACAGGAGCCGTAAGCGGAAGAAGACCGAAACAGAGAACAGGATGAGAGAGCTAGAGGAAATCGTAGCCAGGGCGCACGGATACAGGATATGGAGGGAGAGATGGAACAGCGAATGAAGCTAGCACTTATTCAGATGACCCAATCTAGAGGAACAGAAGATCCTGCTGCTTTGGTTACCCCTCCACAACAACGTAGCAGTCACGCTTCCACAGAGCTTCCGCCAGCTCAATCAGAACTGGCCCGCTACCCTGTGGATGAAATATCTCAGCGCACCGCTTGCGAGCTTCATTCAACATTGAAGAACATATTAGTGGTGGTACGTATAATAACAATGACTTAAAGTTAGTTTACATATGTTGAACATATTATTGTGTTATTAACTTTTCCGAATATATTAGGTTGCATACGGCACGGCTAGACCATTGGAAGAAGGACAAATAGTACACTCCAAGGAGATTCCATATGGCTACGCACCAGTCGAGGTGGAACAAGTTGTCTCAGATTACAACGGCTTGCAGCTTGACATCCCCGGAGGTGATGGGGAAACACTTCTTGGAGAGTGTTGTCACGCCTTATATATCGGGGGGCAGGGTTACAAGTCGGTTTGTATCCGATCCTATCTTTAAGAATCCTTTCCTTCTTTACAATAATTCCTATTCCAACTAGTACTTCTCTTTCCAGATCCTTCCTCCGTGCGCCGACTTGTCCCGCACGTCTTCAGGTCCAGAACGATGAGGTGGGCCGCCCCCTTTTGGTGGGCTGCTAAGCTTGCTCGTGAGGCACCCGGGTACTATATCCCCCACACCACCGGCGAGGCCAAAAAGGAATCCGCCCAGAAAGAAAACTGCGCCAACAAGTCCTCCACCACCAACAAAGCGGCCAACTAAGCAAAAGAAAGTGCCGGCAAAGAAGAAATTAGCTTACGAGCTGACGCAAGAGGAACTTGACGAGGTAGTCGCCGCAGAAGTACACGCGCATTTTCACAAGAAGAAAGAGCCTGAGAAAGAGTTCGTGGTTGACCCGGTCAAGGCGGCGAGGTTCTTACAAAATTTGACCAGGACAGAACAGAAAAAAGCCGAAATATCTGACTACGACCGCTCATTAATAAAATCTTTTCAGAAAAGGAAGAGAGCTGAGCAGGCTGAGCGGTTGGTATCGCCTAAGTCTAAAGTGAAGCCGGCATCGCCTAAGTCAAAAGTGAAGCCGACATCGCCTAAGTCTAAAGTGAAGCCGGTAACGCATAAGTCGAAACGTTCTATTATTCCTCAGCTCGGCGAACAACCTCAGCAAGGATTGACTCAGTTGCCTGATACGCACGAACTGATGCTCCAACGTCAAATGGAAGAGACAGGTCTCAGTAGAGCGGTCCTCACTGGTCAAGAATCCCCGCCCAAAGCTAAAGTGACTAAGTGGCATTTTGAGCTTGGCATGTCGTTCGTCCCGCCAGATGATGTGAAAAAGCTACAAACAAAGATGTATTTATTGCATGGATGGTACATGGTTCAAGCGTCGAAAGGACGAGACATGTTCGGGTGTCGCGTGAAGGATGAGGATTTTTTCAATGGAGAAGACACGATTTGGTTGGAGTTCAAAGATATCTACAAAATCTACCAACGAGACGCCCTGGACATGTCTTTGATTCAAACCTGGGTTCTGTAAGTGATTTCTTATAACAATTTCTTTATTGTCATTTAAAAAACTCTATGAGTGACGACGCTACTTTATTGCTTATTATGTAGAATGGAGATTCAAAGATGTCGGAGGGAGCGTATTTTTGACGTTGGTTTCATGGACCCATCAAAGGTAAACCAAGACATGATTTATAAAGATCCAGAGGCGACATATCAGAACTTATTCAAGTATGTGGATAAGCAAAATTTTATGGACTCCATACTATTGCCATACCACTACGGGTGAGTGCTAACACTTATATTATCTCATTTTATTTTCTTAATTTCTTAATTTCTTTAAATTATCTCATTATGCTAAAACAATTATACATATGTATGTAGTTACCACTGGGTGCTCATAGTACTGAATCCTGATAGAGGTGTGGTAAACGTTTTCGATTCATTGAGGAAACCACAAGAAGAGTATCAGGAAATCATTGACATGTTTGCAAGGTCGTATATATAAGTAAATTTCAACAATTCAAATTTTTCTATATACTTACATTATTGACTTATTTTATTTGAACTCAAATTTGAGACTAACAACATGATTATGTAATTGTAGGATGTGGAACGAGATTCGTGAAAAGCACCCCGGTATTGGATATGAAAAGCTCGTATGGAATACCGAATTCCCGGTACGCATGCAATTTGTACATATACGTCTTTGCTAATCAACTTAAAAAATATCTTTAACTTTGTTTTCGCCAACAGTGTCATCAGCAGGGGCCGGGCAATAATTTATGCGCATACTACGTTTGCGAGTACATGCATAGCTGGATTAAAAAAATATATACTAATCATGATATTATGGTACACAATATCTATTTACAAGTTTCTAATTCAACTTCACCATTATTATACTTTAATTTTAATTGTTTGCAATTCGTAGATGATGTCCATCTCTAGTAAAAGCCTAGAGCAGCATAAGATCGACGCAGTTGCAGAACAACTCGTTGGATTTATTTGGGACGAGATCATCAATGTGAATGGAGAATTTCATTATGATGATGCATGGGACAATACGGACACCTCAAGTCTTCGTTCCTCCATCGCTGGTCCTAAATCCTTTGCTCGTCCTAGTTCATCATCAGCTCGTCCAAGTGCAGGATCGTAATTTATGGATACTAAGTTAGAAAACTTAACTCTTTTTAGCACTATGAGATGATGTAACTCTTTTGGTACTAAGATATGTAATATATGTCTTTTTTATGGTTATACGAGCCTTATACAAATACTAGTGCAGTGTAGTACGACATCCGTATTAGAACAAATACGTAGGCGAAAAACGTTGGCAAAATACGTATACAAACAAATAAATATGAAGGCTGGAAAAGGGAAAATTATATGGTCCCCCTTTAGCACCGGTTCTCGAAACCAACCGGTGCTAAAGGGGCTCGCGCAGGGGCCATGTGCGCGGCCCCTTTTAGCACCGGTTGGTTTCGAGACCCGGTGCTAAAGGGGTACACCTTTAGCACCGGGTAAATTACCCGGTGCTAAAGGTGTACCCCTTTAGCACCGAAAGATCCGCACCAGTTGGGAAACCGGTGCTGAAGGGGGTTTTCCAACCGGTGCGGATGCCTCATTCTCTTCTAGTGAGTTAATCCACGCGAAGAGGAGCGAATGCATCAGCAGGCGGAGTGCCTCTTGCTGCTCTGCCTACGGCAGCTTCCTTGTTTCCTCTCCTCTCCCCGTCGTCCATCGATCGATCCTCTAAACTAGATACACTCCAGTTCAGCTTCAGCCTAGAATCAGAGAAGTTAGTAGCCGGACCGAAGGAAGGCGCGATCGAGATGGCGGCGGGATCCGAATCGCCGGCGACGACCGTCGACCGCCACCGTCGCCGCCATGGCGGATCCGTCATGCCAGCCGTTCCCTCTCCTAGAGGCGGAGGGACAGCATGAACAGCACGAGGAGGAAGTGGAGAACGACGGCGCGCCGGGGGGAGAAGGCACGCTGCTGGTGAACCTGGGCGACATGGAGCGGGCGATCAGCGGCGACGCGTTCCGGAGCGTGTGGCACCGGGTAGCAGCGAGCACGGGCGCGGAGAGGTTCTCTCTGTGCTACTTCGCATTCCCGCGGGACGACGCCGTCATCACCTCCGGCGACGGCGGCGGCGGCAGCAGCTACAGGCCCTTCACCTACGCGAGTTCCGCGACGCGGATCCTTTCAGATGGCAGTGAAATAACCCCCGAGAAACGACGGCCAGGATGTCTTGGAGATTCGGGCCGCGCAACCAACTGTTACTGACGTGGCAAAGCTGACGTGGGCTCATTTACACGGTGGCAAGGGGTGACCCAAACGAAAAGGTCAGAGAAACAGGGCATCCCGATCCCTTTCCATACCAAGCCCCACGAGTCCACGACTGCCATGGCCGCCGGGCTGAGCTCGCTTCCATCCCAAGCCTCTTCTCCCCCGATGGCTTCCACATGAAACCAAACCAATCCCAGCGACCAGGAACAAACAAGTAGCAATGCCCTCGCAAGAACACGCGCCGCATCGAACCCGCCCCATGGCGTCGCGCCTAGATCTGCAAAATCGTTCTCCAATTCCATCGCCGCAGCATGCCGGAGAAGTAGCTCCCCCTCCTCAAATCGCAGCCGAGTAGGCCAAAGAAGTTGTTGTCGGATGGGAGACGTGGCCAGGTGCGGAAAGGGAGCCGAAAGCCCCCACGGAAGTTCACCTTGCTTTGCCGGGCGAGGCGAAGCAAGCGGGCCAAGCAAGGCTAGCAGTGGCAAGGTAGTTTAGAGGAGGAATGAGATGCTGAGGATCCTCAGAGACAAGGCTCTAACCTGACAATGATGTTGAGGATCCTCTGTATCAATTGATGGATTAACATTGTGCAGCTGGAAAAGAAATCTTCAGACTTCAGAATTGATGTTGGGTTCATGTTGATTCCAGTTTGATTAGTTGGGTTTGTTTTGCAAATGGTGTTGACATGTAAAGAGTGTCGGCATGTGTATGTAGATGTGATGTTTTTTTATTTTTATTTCCCTTTGGTTTGCAACTTGTACTATTGACGTGTTTAATAACACAAGAGGAAATTCTTTTTTTATGCCGTTGAATACTTGTAAACTCCAATATCAGGCTCGACAAGTCCGAATCTACATGTCCTTGAGACGACCAGTGGCATACAAGGGTTATTACGTGAACCCAGTACATGGCAATTAAGTTATTTATTCCACTTGTGTAATGGTTACAATTAGATACACAAACATCGCATGTTTCATCGATGAAAAGATGTTCAGAGATCAAAAATACACTAGAAGTGGGTGAAGGATTTCATCGAATCAGGCCAAAAATTGGCGACTTGCTATCCTGGAGGAAATTACATAGTTTAGTTTCCTGTTGTATTGTACATTTCAGTAAGACCACCGATAATTTTAGGTTAGAATCATGGCCTCACTAAACAGTCCCACACCATGACTTCCCCAGATCATCCATGGATCACATTTTCCAAAAGAATAAACAGACCTCTACGGAGAACAGAGAGAAACAATCTAGAGACTACTACACCTTTTTCAATTGCAAAAATGAAGGCATGCAGGATTGGTGAGTAACAAGGATAGAATCACTTGCATTCCATAAACTCCTTGACAGGGACATAAATCTCAATCATGGACATCCTTGCAAATAGCTGGGCTATACAAAAGTACAATATCTGATCTCCCTTTCTTCCTCCCCTCCCCGTCAAGAAAGGATGTGCCGTCTTGTTAGTTGTGGACCACTGTGTCTCTCTTCTGATCAATGATGGAATAGCTTTGCAATTGATCGCCTCTCACAATCCTGAAAAATTGTAGAATAAAAGAATCATTTCTTGAACAAAACCACAACATTCTAAAATTATTGAGGCCTGTCATCGTCAAACTAGATATGATGTCCCACCGTACCCACCTTAAACATTTTGAGGCGAAATGGCTTGTCATGATTTGTCCTTCTAAGTTTCAAGTATGTATAAGCAAAGCTGAGTCGGTCCTGTGGTGTGAAGCGGTCAACCTCATTGTACCACAAGCAAGAGAATAAGTTTTTTTAGTGCAGGCAAGAGAATAAGTTTTTTTAGTGCAGGCAAGAGAATAAGTTCGACATTTGTGTGTGTTCTCTCATGGTAAAAGAGCCTTCAGGGATATCTTTAGCAAGTAAACTGTTAGGTCAACATAACTCAAACAGTACACAGTAGTATTAAGACTGTGAGTGAACATACAACTTGGTAGTAGCTTTGGAATCTGATGGGTTAAACCTTGTCAGTCCATCCGCTTAGTAGAACTCAAATTACTGATCAATGATTGTATGATTGAACTTGTTCAGTTTTTTGTTTTGTGATATTCACTCTCAAACACAATGCCGATCATAGTGATTGGAAATAGCGTATTCATAACCATGCCGCCAAAGAAAATACTCTAGGATAAGGATAGGATCAGTTTGCAGCCACAATTTGCTGTCCAACAAGATTGAGAATCTGATACAGGAAATAATGTACTTACATCGCGATATTGCTAGAGATGGTAAATAAAAAAATAAAGACCAGGTGTAAGTGATACGTGCAGGATGCAAAATTGAGCATAAGCCCCAAATAGCCTCTTTTAATTATTAGTCTGAATGAGCACATTGGCATCCAAAGTTCCATAACATGGATACATAATTAAGGCTGCAATTTTTTCAGATTATTAAATTATTAATTTTTCCTACAAAATATGCATGTTTATCCATATATCTCATTGAATGTATATTTCATAAACATTTAGAACTTCAGGTTTAAATATCCTAAAAGTTGAATCAAGAAGATTTCTCAATAAACTTGATTACTTGGCTCAACTCAAAATCAGTAGAAATATGCATGTTATTTCAAATATATCATATAATCTATTTCCAGCACACTAGGAACAAACATATTATACAAATTACATAAGATGCTGAACACAATGTATGTAGGACATGAGAAGCTTAATCAATCTACTCAAGAGTTTAGAGTCCAGGCAAATACCATACCGTTTTGCTGAATGGAGTCCTCAGCCGATCAGAATTTCCAAATACGCAGGATGATACAACAATGTGGCATTTGGTCATGTACTTTCGGTCATCATCTGATATATCAAAAACCAGTGCCTGTACCATTTAGACTTTTTGTTACCATTTGGACTTTTTGTTACCATTTGGACTCTTAACAAAAGCACATTTCAACTGTTTGTCATGGGCTTTGTATGATTCATCTCTTTTCTGCAGACTTTGGTGGCCAGTAAATTTAAGTTCCCAATATTCTGATCCAATGATCTTTCTTTAGCTTCTACATACTCCAAATTATAACTAGCAAATTTCTCACTTTTCGCAGGCTCCACAAGTTGAGCAGTGGAGTTCAGAAACTTCATTTCACAAGTTAAACCTGTTAAATTTATCTCAACTGATCAGGTAACCATCTAGAAATATTATGGTACTCGCTCCAGTCACAAGAAGTGACATTTTAAGTTACACCTCAGTATGAAGCTCACAATTATTGGCTTGGACATGCATGAGATACTAAAACAAATGCATCATGGTATTGTCGTGGTGCGAACATCCTCATATAAATGCACTCCCATGCATGTAAATAGTTAGCTGGAGATGGTGTGCAGCAAAGGGATAGGTTTTCACACAGTTCTCTGGTTTCCAAATCCAACTGCAAATCATGAATATGCTGTGACACCATAATACTAGTTGGCAGTCAGGGATCCAAATAATCAACTCATGTTATTCATGTTAAAACACAGAAGACATAATCCTCACTAGGTAGAATAGCCATATTCTTCTAAGATGCTGATAGCTACTAGGTGTTACATACCAGTTCCTACACAGAAGGATTTGTATTTCTAAATAAAATAATGATCTTACTAGTCACTGCGGCAAAAAGGGAATATAAAACAAGTATTAACCTCATTTACAACATAGAATTACAAAAGAGCTACAATAAATTATTAGAGAAAAAAACAGAAAATGCAGAAAGTTTTGAAAATTCAAATTGCTGAGCTATATTTCGAAAGAGGGAGAACTCACCAGACTTTTTACGTTTCGACTTCTTCTTGGACCCATGTTTCTTATCGCTAGTTCCTGAAACCTTCTTTATACCCATACTAAAAACATCATGGATATCAACAATCCTAGCCCCTGTTTTTGTGGTAGTGGTCAGTCATCACACAATGGATTAGCTTCAACAAATTTCAATGTCGGTGGGAATGTTGTTGTACCATTTCTGATTTTGAAGTAAACTACAGATCTGGAAATATAAATTGTGGAATATCTTTGTGTTCTATAAATCAGGATACTAGTGTGTTTACGGTGCTGTATGAGGTGGGGATCCTCTCTGTAAGTGGGGATTCTAGTGTGTTTACGGTGTTGTATGAGGTGGTGCTATAACTCCCATGAAAATCGCATTTAGTTGGGCCATGCCAGTCAGTTAGAATGAGACTCTATTAGTTATGAATTTCAAGGAAAGTACAGTTTTGTGCAGCTGATTTGAAGCAACTCATTGGGCTATGTCAGCCAGTGGGAATGAGACTATTAGTTCTGAATTTATTAAAGTGATATCATTTTTTTTCTGAATCAATCATGCTAGTCCAGGTGCACTTGTAATTGATGTCGTTGAAAGCATAAACAGCGTAGTGAGGCACAAGATTCAGAATACTACTACGACTGTTCTATGTGGGTGGATGCACTAAACGTGATAGAGCTGGAGTGCCCGATCTTTCGGTGAGTGGAGGATAATTTTGATTTGGTGGAAGTCGACCCTCACGATCCGACTACGACGAGCGAACCCGAAGCGCCAATGCAATCGCTGAACCAACTCCCTGTGGTTACCGACCCTGTTGCAATCAAGATCAGAACTTCCTGTACGCAATCAAAGAACGAACAAGAAAAAGAAGGCGAGCAATCTTAATATCACTCGAAGGTGGAGTTCTGAATCACACGAGGACAGCACGTATTTGTGCGTGTTCGGTGTAGCTAAAGCTAGATGTAAAACAAAACTCAAGTGTTTTTGGCGGCGGCTAGGGGGTATATGATAGGGGGAGGACGTCCACAGGGGTGCTGGGGTCGTGCTCCAACCCTAGGACGCGTCCCTAATGGACCCAACTTGATACACGGCCCGTGGGCCAAAATAAGGTGTCGCAGCACCTGGACAGAAAAACCTTCGGTCAATGATTTGACGATTGCGGCCGCCTCGGGACAGATATGGACATGAGTCCGGATCCATATGAAAGTAGACTTCATAAGCTTTCCATCAAGTACTTGAACGCCCCAAACGGAGTCCGGATGAAGTCGTGGCGGCCGTTGAAAGTCAGGACTTTCCTGCAGTCCGAATCCAGCGTTTCCAAAACGTGTTGGATTCAATCTCTTTATTTCCTTAGACCAAAAGTGACGTGATAGCCTGGTGTAAAACGTGGGAATACTTTGACTTGGTCCCCAATCGACCTCTTTGGTCCTCCATGCCTTCCATGTGTGTTTAACACGCTTCATGTATTTCATGTCCTCATCATCCTCCCCTTCTTGACGAAAAGCCGTCCTCGGCGTCAATTGTACTTGAAACTGATCCTGCACAACGCAAAGGAGAACGGGGTTGCGAAAACAAAAGAAACCAAATGTATTGGGAGGAGAAGGGTCACCATGCTTCGAATTGTCAAATGTGTCATCTCGCATAGACATTTCAGCAGGAATATAGACTTCTGGATCGGACGACACAATATGGTTGTCAACATGATCCTGCACAAGATTAGTACCAACAAAAGACAAAGCAGGCATAGGGAGCAACCAGCAAGGCTCCCCTTCTTTATAGTAAACTTGTTTCATGAAAATAGAACTAGAGGAATGTAAATTAGGATGTGTAGTATGGCTGTCCTCTAATTGATCATAATCTGTCACAACAAAAGGAGTACTCATATCGCAACCAATGTAGACTCTTTGTATCATATACTGTCCTTTGTTGTCATATTTGCCAATAACATGATAAGTGTGTTTAGCAAACCAAGGCAAATCAGCATTGTGAAAAAGTCTCTCTTGCAAACAATCTAGATTACACAAATCATCAAATTCAATGTAACCCAAAGTATGTAAAGAAGTCAACAATCTTAGTTCATCATTTGCGCTAGCAATATGCATAACATGTTTATTTTCAGTACAAATGGTTGGTTCCAAAACATATAGAACTGAAGCATGATCAACCAATTCATCTTTATCACAAGGAACAACAAGCTCATCATCATGTGACAAAGATTCGTCAAGAGATGGTTCCACTAACAATTGCTCTATAATAGCATGAGGTGTGGAAAAATTCAGCACAGGAGAAGTGGTCTCACCATCCGTGAGTGGAACACCTGTGATCGTGGGCGCTGTAGGTGTGACCGTCCTCTCGCACGGTGTAGTGCTAGGCGTGGATGGCGCAGGGAGAGCAAGATCTATACTGGATGCCGGGCTTCGTCCTGCAAAAGAGTTAGTATATGTCGTCGAGCGGCGTCCCTGCACTTCACGTTCAGCTTTGCAAGCATATTCAAGCAATGTGGGCATATCAACACAATCTTTATAATCAAGTATGTCCTGAATTTCGCGGTTCAAACCACCCCGAAAACGTGCCATAGCAGCGTCATCCGTCTCAAACAAACCACAACGAATCATACCTTTTTGTAGCTCCTGGTAATAGTCCTCAACAGATTGTTGACCTTGCTGAAATTGCTGCATTTGTTTAAGCAAATCTCGGGCATAATATGAAGGTACAAAGCGATGTCGCATAGCAGTTTTTAATTGAGCCCAAGTGGTTGGAATAGCAGTGGGATGTCGTTGTTTATAATCACGCCACCACATTAAAGCAAAAAGTGTAAATGCACTAATAGCAGCTTTAACTTGTGCGCTAGCAGGAATATCATGGCATGAAAAATTCTGTTCAACCTCTAATTCCCAATCAAGATATGCAGCAGGATCATATTTGCCATTATAAGAGGGTATATTAAATTGAATCGTAGCAAATGAGTCAATGTGTGGAGGACATACCACACGGCGGGCACAACCGTGGCGATCTCCATCGTCTAGCTCCATGTCACTGTCATAGTCCTTGTGCAACGCCGTGACCGACGTGGACCACGCATCGAATCGTGTCACGATGCCGTTGACGTCTCCTGACATGATTAGCGCAAAGACAAAAACAAAAATCCTAGGACAGCAAAGGTGTGTATGTGTGTGTATGAGATGCTCACAAAGATGCTGCGATCAAATTCTTATCCGTTCTTACCAAGCAACAGGGGCGACCTGCAAGCAACAAGTAGCACCTGCGAAAGATTGGAGCAGCGATTGCCTGGAGAAACAAAGTCGGCTCGTCGTAGGAATATGTGTAGTTCTGGGTAGGCTGCACTCAAGTCAAGGATTAGCACAATCAAACAATAATGCAAAGCTGAATTATAGTGCTAAACACGTAACAAAGCTGCTGGAAACAAGGGCAACGCGCTATGGAGCAAGCAAAGGGAACAAGGAAGTGGGTATGCAGAAACGGAAAATCTTTCGGGCCACGTTACGCTGTCTAAACGGCGTTTTTTGGCCTCAAAACTGACCGCACCCGGCACTGAAATTTCGTAAGGTTTTCAGGAAAAAAAAGAACGCTGAAATCGGAGATCCGAGCGAAAAGCTATGGCCGTTTTCGTGAAGGTGTTCGAAACTGCCAAAAAGAAACTTCCAAACGAAAACCGAGCTGCTGATTCCTTTTTTTTATTCTTTCCTTTTTCTTTCTTTTCAAAACTTTCTTTTTTTTATTTCCTTTTTTCTTTCCTGTTTCCTTTTCTTTCCTTTTTCTTTTCTATCTCTTTCCAAACTGCGAACATGCGGCGGCCGAACCGAGTAGGACTCGGATGAGCGGCGTGGGGTTGTAGGGTTTGTGGTGAAGATGTAGAGCGGCGACGGCGGCGTGTGGTGGTGGCAGCGGCGGCGGGTGGTGGTGGCGGCGGCGGCGGAAACACAAAGTAACCAGCAACAATTGAACGCGAAGCACACAAATTCAACAACGCAAATTATTGAAAGAAAGTGCAAGGTGAAGAAGGTTTTGGGACAATGGTCTAACCTGAATTTTTTTTTGGGTTTTTGTGGACTGTAGGTATGGAACAACACTCGATAAAACTCACCGATCAACCTGGACTTTTGATACCACTTGATAGAGCTGGAGTGCCCGATCTTTCGGTGAGTGGAGGATAATTTTGATTTGGTGGAAGTCGACCCTCACGATCCGACTACGACGAGCGAACCCGAAGCGCCAATGCAATCGCTGAACCAACTCCCTGTGGTTACCGACCCTGTTGCAATCAAGATCAGAACTTCCTGTACGCAATCAAAGAACGAACAAGAAAAAGAAGGCGAGCAATCTTAATATCACTCGAAGGTGGAGTTCTGAATCACACGAGGACAGCACGTATTTGTGCGTGTTCGGGGTAGCTAAAGCTAGATGTAAAACAAAACTCAAGTGTTTTTGGCGGCGGCTAGGGGGTATATGATAGGGGGAGGACGTCCACAGGGGTGCTGGGGTCGTGCTCCAACCCTAGGACGCGTCCCTAATGGACCCAACTTGATACACGGCCCGTGGGCCAAAATAAGGTGTCGCAGCACCTGGACAGAAAAACCTTCGGTCAATGATTTGACGATTGCGGCCGCCTCGGGACAGATATGGACATGAGTCCGGATCCATATGAAAGTAGACTTCATAAGCTTTCCATCAAGTACTTGAACGCCCCAAACGGAGTCCGGATGAAGTCGTGGCGGCCGTTGAAAGTCAGGACTTTCCTGCAGTCCGAATCCAGCGTTTCCAAAACGTGTTGGATTCAATCTCTTTATTTCCTTAGACCAAAAGTGACGTGATAGCGTGGTGTAAAACGTGGGAATACTTTGACTTGGTCCCCAATCGACCTCTTTGGTCCTCCATGCCTTCCATGTGTGTTTAACACGCTTCATGTATTTCATGCCCTCATCAAAACGGCAGCACGAAACGATGAATGACATAGAACTTGGATAGTTGAATGTAGTGTGCTGGATTTTTCTCACCCTTTTGCGGCGTAGAATCGCGGTTCTTGTGTTCCCGAGTATTTGTGGATCAGTTGGTTCTCGGAGGCCGCTTGCGCCTGCGTAGATGGTGGTGGTTTGCGGTTACTGCTCTTGTCGATATGGCGGTTGTGGGCCTTTTGTGCCTTCTAAGGCGGCTGTCGGCGTCGGCTATGAAGATAACCCAGATGCGCCATTTGCGCCATCGGCGACGGCTCCGAAGATGGCCCAGATGCAGCGGCGGCGGCGGCCATATATCGTCGGAGAAATCAGCAGACCGGATCTGACGGCAAGAGGGTGAATGGTCTAGATGCGGGCGCTCGAACGCGGGTGGAGGGCGCCAGTCCAGAGGGCAGGGAGGCGGCGGTCGCCGGCGGCCACGGAGGATCCCCATGGCGTTGGTGTGGACGTAAGTTCAGGTTGAGGAACAAGTTAGTGTGAACGGGGCCTAGCTTTTGAATCAGGCTAGAGTAAAACGCATGCACACGTCACCGTAATCAGCTGACGTCAGATCCACCTCACCTCGCAACACGAATCTCGTAACAAATCGAGTCCGTCCAAACTGGAGGGGCAGCTCACGGGGAACTCAACACAACATTTACCGCGAGTTCCGAGAGCTGGTGCAGGCCGACATCAGGGCCACCGGATCCAAGGCCGGGCTCGAACGCTTCCTTCGGCACTAAGGACTCGTTCACTTTCGTTGGAATGGTTCCACCGGATTGAGATGAATATAGTACAAACTTTATGATACTTATAATGAGAGACCGGAATTTAATCCAGGTGAAGAACCAATTTATCCATGATAGGGACAAGAAGAGATCGGGAATTAATCCACTAGTCAAGAGGTAGGGAACCAATCCAGATCTTTTGTTGTCCATATCATGAGTAAATTGGTTCTTTATCTGGAATAAATCCCGGTCTCTCATTGTAAGTATCATAAAGTTTGTACTATATTGATCTCAATCCGGGTGAAACCATTCCAATGAAACCGAACGAGCCCTAATTTGTCTCGTGCACCGTTCCACGCCTACCTCCGCCGGCTGCGCCGGAACGCGCGCGTCGTCGAGTGGAGCTCGCGCGCGCGGGGCCGTCCAGCACCAAGAAGGACGCTGTGACGCTGTCCGAGGAGCAGGAGAACGTCGGGAGGCTCGTGGAGGCCGGCGCGGCGGTGCTGGCGTCGCTGCCAAGCGCGGAGGCGATCGTGGCGCCCGACGGCGCCGTGGCGCGGCTGGTGGGCGAGATGCGGCGCGGCACGGACTGTGCGCGGCGCGCGCGCTGGTGCTGCTGTGCGGGAGTTCGCGGGCGACGTTGGCAGTGCCGCCGCTCAGCCCGTCGTCGTTAGAGAAACTCCAGCGATCAGGTTCCCGTTATGCCAGGATCACAAGGAGACGTACTCGTACCACGTCAATATACCATAAATATCAATAAGCAGCTCAAAAAAGGAAATGAAACTAAGATACGTGCGCTTCGCACCTGAATGTATGAGCTGATACAAATGAGGGTCCATGCAGCAGTAGTGGTGGGAGCGAGAACCAAGCATCACATGGAGAAACTGCAGCGTTTTGATTCAAATATTCAGTTTCTTGAGCTTATTTTTACAGGTAGAGAGTATCAAATCCATTGCAGGTTTCCACGGCATGCTTCAAGAGTCAAAAGTACCACAAAGAGTAGGCCAGTGCAGGGATTAGCAGATAACAGACAAGGCCAGCAAAACTTGACAGCAATGATCAGATTAACGAACAAATTTAAGACATCATGAACCCTTAAACAAAAGGCATAACCACGGAAGGCTAATAACCAGGATGACTAACCACGACTGATGGTAAATAACTGTCCTGCTACAAAGCATATACGATATATATGATTACCATGACATGATTTTTTTTACTCAGAAATTCGGATATAAGCATTTTATGTGTATCAAGTTCCTGAGACGTACACCTGCTCTTGGTCCCTCATCTGTAGAGGCCACTTCATTCTAGTGCTGCAGAAATATACAAATTTTGAAATATGTTAAAATAGGTACGGTTGTGCGTCGCTTCTGGTGTATACACTAGATGCTCATTTAGGTAGATAATTACTTTAAGAAACAAAAGAACCTTCCAACTAATTAATTATTGTGACATTAAATTGGGAAGCTATACTTTCACAAACACATTGCCATTGAGCATATTGTCCACAAATCAGTGATGCTAACTATCTAGGGTAGTGGTCTGTAGTCGTGCTAAACATTACATGTCACTGGGTGAATGGGAATAGTACCCGGGGCGGTGTATAGTAGAAGCTCACGTATGGAAGAACGCTGCCATAGTGTCTGGCCTCGGATACCTTCTTCACATGGCTGGATCTAAGATCAAAAGTGAAGATCCCAACATTAGTCCGCAAGAAAATTACTCCTACTCCATTTGCTGAGCCAATGGCGTCAATTGAATTTGAGATGGCATCAGCAGGGAGCAGCATCTCGAGCTCAATGGCTATGCTTCGTGCCCATAATCCCACGCCGTCGGCAGGGCCAGCAGGCTCCCTC
Source organism: Urochloa ruziziensis (assembly GCA_015476505.1). Classification (NCBI taxonomy): domain Eukaryota; kingdom Viridiplantae; phylum Streptophyta; class Magnoliopsida; order Poales; family Poaceae; genus Urochloa; species Urochloa ruziziensis. Next base: position 28,881,020 of record CM027126.1, on the reverse strand, counting down.
GACCACTGGTAGAGCATGGACCCCTCCACCCAAGCGAGCCCTAGCTCTCCATTCTCCGCAGCCATGAGCACTGTGCCCTTGTTAGACAAGCCCGGTGGAAGGAGAACCAAACACATCTCCCCAGTGCTCAAATCGTACTTGAGGAAGGCATTGCTCGCGCCAAACACGAGATTGTATGAACTTGCACAAACCATAAAATAGAGTGTGTCCCCTAGGAGCACACTAGGCGCCAAACTGAGACGGCAATTGTGGTGCTGGTGATCAGCATCGGCAGAGGTCGTTCGGCCGGTCCATGCACCGGCCTCCGACGAGTAGATGTATGCGAAACCAATGCCCACGAGGACGACGAGGAAGTCGCCGCAGCGGCAGCCTAGGTGACTGCAGCCGCCAACGGCACTACTGGCGCAGAGCACCGCCGCGTTGGAGCCGCCATAGGTGTTCACCAACCTTGCTGTCGGCAGCAATGGCAATTCCTTGAGCTCGCCGGTGATTGGGTCCCAGACGGCGAAGGCCGCCTTGTTCTCACTGGTGAGCGCAGTGCGCAGGAGGACGCGGCCGTGGCGGGAGTCGATGGCGCTCCACTCTATGGGGAAGCGCGAGGCCGCGCGGATGGAGGAGGTCGAGACGAAGTCGGCGATGGAGAGGAAGTTGTTGCCGACGAAGAAGCCGAGCATGGGCGGCGTGTGGTGGTGGAGCTCGAGGAACCGGCGGCGGAAGGCCGGCGCGGAGACGAGGCGGCGCCACCGCCTGCAGACAAGCGCAGCGCGGAGGAGGCTCGCCGGGTCGTCGGGCGGGATGCGGAGGAGGACCTCCTCGACGAGCTCATCCAGCTCCAGCATCCTGCCTGTTCCTTCTTGCCTTCTTGGTGGTGGCCGCGCGGCACCACAGCTAGGGTTTGGATTCGTTAGGGTCTTGCGGGCTTGGCAAAAGGAGGAGGAAGGAGAGATCGATTGGGTTTGCCAGCAGCCTGGTGGGCTCGCCACGCTCAACCAGGTTGTGGGCCGCGTCTGCTACGTGTGTAACACTAACACAAACTCAAGCATGCGCTCATTAAAAACGAGTTAACAAAGCAAGCATGCATGCTGTGGTCACCCTAAGCTGATGCGTTGTCTGTTCTTCGTGCTATGCCAATAAGATTTGGAGAGGAAGACTGAGGCGATCGAGAAGAAAATAAAATTTTCCACTTTGGGCACTACCGGATTCTGGGCCTTTGCGACAAAGGCTTTCAAATCGCAATGTTTGCATTCTACAAAGCTTAGTACTCAGCATTATGTAGTGACTTCAGAGTTATCTTGCACAGGGCTCCTAGTTTCAACAGAAAATTACCATCCTGTAAAGTGAGCTGGACATGTTCTCACCAAAACTGTATTCCATATGAAAAGCATCAGAGCAGCACACTACGTGAACAATCAACATATAAGAGACACCCACTTTGGTGGCAGGAAAACAAAACGCGTCTCCATTTTAACATCAATATAACGACGGCTGGAGTTGAAATGCGTCACCTATGGTTTGTCCCAGGAATGGGTACTGCCTAGAGTGAACATATCCAAGATGGCTTTCAACAAAATGTGTCACCACTATTTCCAGAGATGGGTGTCATTAAAACACATCTCGAAATTATAAACATATAGGTGACGGTTTTTCTTGACCTGCATCTCCAATACATGCCCTTGTCACGCGAGATGGCCTTGTGCAAACGCGTCATAGAGAGAAGGTATCCCGGATCCAAAATTTTTGTGAAATCTTGTTGAGAGAAGGTGTATGTCCGTCCTCCATCTGGCCTATGTCTACCTTGTCTTCTCCATCTCTCTTACTCAGATGTCTTATCTCGCTCTCTCCTTTGCTCTCCTGATCTGAAATTCCAAATCCTCCCCCATTCCATTATGCTTCTCAAATCCGCAAGCAGGAAGTGACGGCGGGAGTTGGCCAACGCCATATACCGGTACTGCGCCTGGAGACTGGTATATATGCTCTATGGCAGCCCCATGCTCAGCAACAACATGGATAACTATTTTGAAAATCAGTGTCCACTAAACTTCCGTGAATCCTAGATAATTATGCTTCCACCTGAAGGATGAAGCACCTACTGAAGGGAGGAACTCAAACGCATCCAAAAATGGGCTGGACAGAAGTTTTTAATATACATGGCATTAAAGAACTCTTTCTTTGTTTTCTGAAGGCACACAATATCACATTTGGATTCAGAGAACTTGTTTCTAACTACATTCCACTTTCCATCTGAATTGATCCCTCTTATATTGCATAAGATGTTCCAGGTTCTCATATTGTTGTGATTCATGGTTTACTAATGACAAAGAAAGAAAAGACATATGCACAACATATAGTTATCCCAAGAGCCAGATAAGCAACAAACGGTGCTGGCGACAAAATATGCAAAAATACCATGAAAGGTTTCCAACTGGTACTTAGGGTTCTTGCCTTCTTTGTCTGATATGCCTTCTTTGTCTGATATAAAGGAACACCAACATAGAGAAACCATTACAAAATAAAGATACCAAGTCCATCCCCCAATGGTAACAAAAGAAATTGCAGTTCATTTGTAGGGGTATCTGCAAAAGCCTCTATTTCTTGAGTTTTTTGCTTGATTCATTGTGCTCACTGTCTTCTTTCTTCTTCTTGCCTCCTTCCTTCTTGTTAGAGATCGGCTTCTTGGAGGAGGTGGTCTTCTTTGGGGTTTTCTTCTCCCCTACTGCAAAGCATCAGACCAATATATGCCATAAATATCAACAAGCAGCTCAGAAATACTACATAAAACTGTAGCATTTTGATTCCAAATGTGTGGTATGTTGAGCTTCGTTTTATCGATAGAATAATAAACCAACTCTAGGTTTCCATGGCATTGTGAAGCTCAAGAGTACACGGATAGTAGGCTAGTAGTGTAGGGATTACCAGCTAACAGACAGGACCAGTAGAATTTGACAGCAATGATCAGACAAACAAACTTAAGACAAAACTGTTAAACAAAACACAAAACCCCCTAACCAAGATGACTAACCACACTCTGATGGTAAAGACTCATCCCTCTATAAAGCTTATACTACAACGACACAATTTCATATGACTCAGAAACCAATATATAAGCACCGTATATGTGTGTATCAAGCACTTGAGACGCACCTGCTCTTGGTCCCTCATCTGTAGAGGCCACATCCAATCCTGTACAAATATATAAACAAAATTTGAAAATTGTTAAGATAGGTGCACTACTACAAAAAGACATTTTAGGAGACATTGCTAAAAAATTTTCCGAGACGTTTACAAAAAATTACCGTCTCTGTGATTAACGGAGGCGGTTACATTTCGACCGCCTCCTAAAATCGATTAACGGAGGCGGTTATTGTAACACAACCGTTTCCGTTAATCGACCATTAACAGAGGCGGTTGTGTTACAATAACCGCCTCCGTTAATCGATTTTAGGAGACGGTCAAATGTAACCGCTACTAAAATGAATGTAACCGTCTCCGTAAATCCATTCTCAAATTTTAAATTTGAATTTTTCAAACGATCTTGGATAGAGAAATGACCAATATGAAAGTTGTAGATCTCAAAAAGTTAAGAAACTTTGTAGTTTGCAACTTTTTCATTTGAAATCATCTTGTCCACGAAAAGTACGTTTGAATGTTCTCAAATTTGAAATTCAAATTTGGCAAAAGACCTCGGATTATGAAAGTTGTAGATCTCGAAAAGTTAAAAAACTCAGTTGTTGACAACTTTTTCATTTGACTTCGTTTAAAACTTTAAAAACACAATTTACACTTGGTTTTGTATAATATGATAGGAATCAAAACAGAGTATGGACACATGAGAGAGTGTGGTGTAGTGGTAGGGCGAGACACGCGTGAGAGAGAGGTTGTGGGTTCAAATCCCGTCAGCCGCGTAGTGTGTTGAATTTCCGTGGAAAAAAGTGCGACCGGTGGTTGGCTAGTGGGGGCCTCCCCCAATTAAAAAAATTGTAAATTTTTTTGGCATTTTTATTTTCGGCTGGAACGATTAACGGAGGCGGTTATAATCGATTTTAGGAGACGGTTGAAAATCCGCCTCCATGAGACGGTTGAAAAACCGCCTCCGTTAATGCCCGATTAACAAAGACCCCAGCTTAGAGACGGTTGCAAAAACCGTCTCCGAAAATGTTTTTTGTAGTAGTGGTGGTGCATCGCTTATGGTGTATACACTAGATGCTCATTTAGGTAGGTAATGCCCTTCTTATTAGGAAAAGGAAACCTTCCCGAGGAAACCTTTCTGGTTAGCCTAATTTTATTTTAGTTTTCAGGACACCATCATCTATCAACAATAGGCAAGATAAATGAAATAAGTTGAAACATATATAATTAAGTATCACAGCTTTATTTCCTGTGACATCATATTGGAAAGCTATACTTTCACAAACTGATTATTTCCATTGAGCATATCGTCCATAATTCAGTGATGCTAACTAGCTAGTACGTAGGATAGTAGTCTGTAGTCATGCTAAAGATTAGCAAACAAATATATGTCACTGGACGAATAGGAATAGTACCTGGAGTGTAGAAGCTCATGTATGGAATAACTCTACAGTAGTTTCTGGCCTTAGTTACCTTCTTCACTCGGCTGGAGCTAAGATCAAAAGTGAAGATCCCAACACGAGTCCACAAGAAGATGACTCCTGCTCCTTCTACTGAGCCAATGACGCTGATCGAAGCTGAGAAGGCATCAGCCGGAAGCAGCGTCTCGAGCTTAATGGTTCTCCTCTGTGTCCATCCCACACCATCGTCGGCAGGGCCAGCAGCCTCCGAGCGAGCGAGCGCGCGCGTGTGGCAACCCGGTGCTCCCATTTCAATTTCACAAGGTGTGCACAAATAGTCCACCATTTAAGTTGGTTACATTCCTTCTCAATTAACCATATGGGATTAACTACCTTAACCACCATTTGGTAACTCTTAGCATTAATTGTGGGCCTGAAATATTATTGATTTAATTGTTTGGAAATGGGCTAAGCCCAATTAAATCCAACAATCCCCACCAATATTTCACGGCTTACGAGAAATGCTCTCAAATTTACTGCTGTTTTGATATACTAACTTTAGTGGAGACTGTTAAGTTGAACTTCCACCTGGAGTAGTGGCTACACTTATCCACAACTAATCAATGGACTATGCCTTGAATTGACAGTTTTGTGCGAACAAGCTTGACCAAAATTCCTTGTTAGTACTAGGCTGCTATATGCATCCCCGCGGTTTGGAGCTTATAAGTCGTACTCCGAGCCTTTCATGAGTATCTAGAGATTACCCCGATCTCATAGACTGTGACTAGCAGTCAACTCATATAGGTGCAACCCTTAAAGATGTTCTATAGGCCAACATCTTTATTCAAAAGAATCACTCGGATCACATTAAGGTTTTACCCAACCTGCCATACAGAATAGAAGAGAAATGCACCTTCTCTGGAATGAGCCTTATACAAAGGTTCTCTTCTCATAGTTGACCAATGGCTTGTTTCACCGTTCTTACTTCACGGGATCTCCGATCACATAGAACAGGTTACCACTACTGATCAACTTTCATGGGTCTCAAGCCCAATTCTATAGATGCATTGTCTATCACATTGCGTGAAAGACCCTTTGTGAATTGATCTGCCAGATTTTTAGCCGTTTGAACATAGTCCAAGGCTATCACTCCGGAGTTTCTCAGTTTTCTGACAGACTTCAACCGCCTCTTTACATGCCTTGAAGACTTCAAGTTATCCTTAGAATTGTTTACCTTAACAATCACTGTCTGATTGTCACAGTTCATGAGAATGGCCGGTATTGGTTTCTCAACTACTGGTAAATCCATAAGGAGCTCTCGAAGCCACTCAGCCTCAACAGTGGCGATATCTAATGCTGTGAGTTCTGCTTCCATTGTTGACCTCGTTAAGATGGTCTGCTTGCAAGACTTCCAAGAAACAGCGCCACCTCCAACTGTGAACACATATCCACTTGTGGCTTTAATTTCATAAGCATCAGAGATCCAGTTTGAGTCACTATATCCCTCCAGTACCCTAGGATAACCGGAATAGTGAATCCCATAGTCCATTGTGCCTGCTAGATAGCGCATTACTCTTCCAAGAGCATACCAATGTTCATCTCCCGGATTTGAAACAAACCGGCTCAATTTGCTCACGGCATATGAGATGTCAGGCCTCGTGGCACTAGCTAAATACATCAATGAACCAATTATCTGAGAGTATCTCAACTGATCTCTCATTATCCTTTTATTCTTTTTCAGAATCATGCTAGCGTCATAAGGCGTTGAAGCAGGTTTAGAATCACTATAACCAAAGCGACTCAAGATCTTCTCCACATAGTGAGACTGTGTAAGAGTCACCCCACCATTGCCTTCTCTAACTAGCTTAATGTTAAGGATAACATCAGCTTCTCCCAAATCTTTCATCTCAAACTTTTGAGATAAAAAGTCTTTGACTTCCTTAATCACATTAAGGTTTGTCCCAAAGATCAGTATGTCATCCACATACAAACACAAAATCACTCCTTCACCGTTGCCATATCGATAGTACACACACTTGTCAGCTTCATTCACAACAAAGCCAGCAGATGTCAAAGTTTGATCAAACTTTTCATGCCATTGCTTGGGCGCTTGCTTGAGGCCATATAAAGACTTCACTAACTTACACACCATTCCCTCTTGACCTTTTGTTACAAATCCATCAGGCTGATCCATATAGATCTCCTCTTCCAACTCTCCATTTAGGAAAGCTGTCTTAACGTCCATCTGATGAACGAGAAGACCATGAGAGGCAGCCAAAGAAAGTAACACTCGAATTGTGGTCAACCGAGCAACTGGTGAGTATGTATCAAAGAAATCTTCTCCTTCCTTTTGAGTGTAGCCTTTAGCCACAAGCCTTGCCTTGTACTTTTCAATAGTACCATCTGGCCTAAGCTTCTTCTTAAACACCCACTTGCACCCTATAGGTTTGCACCCATAAGGACGTTCAACGACTTCCCAAGTGCCATTAGACATGATAGAATCCATCTCGCTCCTTACTGCTTCCTTCCAATAGTCAGCATCAGGAGATGAATATGCCTCTTCAATGGTCTTAGGTGTGTCTTCCATGAGGTATACAATGAAGTCATCACCAAAAGACTTTGCAGTCCTTTGTCTCTTGCTCTTTCTAGGAGCTTCATTGTTATCCTCCTCAGTGTGTTCAGTGTGTTCCATCAAAACAGCAGGTTCTTTATCAATAGACATGTCTTGACTAGATGTGCTAGCTTCCTCTCTCATAGGAAACATATTTTCAAAGAATGTAGCATCTCTGGACTCCATGATTGTACCAACATGCATGTCAGGTACTCCAGATTTCACTATTAAAAATCTATAGCCCACGCTGTGAAGAGCATAACCAAGAAAGACACAATCCACAGTCTTTGGTCCGAGTTTACGTTTCTTGATGATTGGCACATTCACCTTTGCCAAACAACCCCAAGTCCGTAAATAAGAAAGTGATAATCTTTTCTTTTCCCATTCCTCAAATGGTGTCTTTTCTTTGTTCTTAGTAGGAACACGATTCAGGACATGACATGCCGTCAATATAGCCTCACCCCACCATTCCTTGGAAAGTCCCGCTGTATCTAACATGGCGTTAACCAAATCAGTTAGAGTGCGGTTCTTTCTTTCGGCCACCCCATTTGATTGAGGTGAGTAGGGAGGCGTCCTCTCATGAATTATTCCATGTTCCTCACAGAACGAAGTAAAGGCATTAGAAAAGTATTCTCCACCACGATCTGACCTTAACCGTTTGATCTTTCTCTCAAGTTGATTTTCTACCTCAGCTTTATAGACTTGAAAATAATGTAATGCTTCGTCTTTTGATTTTAACAAGTAAATATAGCAAAATCTAGTGCAATCATCTATCAAAGTCATGAAATACTTTTTACCACCTTTCGTCAACACACCATTCATCTCGCATAAATCAGAATGAATGAGTTCTAGAGGTGCCAAGTTTCTCGCCTCGGCAGCCATGTGAGGCTTGCGAGTTTGTTTAGATTCAACACATACATGGCACTTTGAACCTTTGACTAGAGTGAATTTAGAAATTAAACTCAGATTTGCTAGTCGCATCATACACCCAAAGTTAACATGACAAAGTCGAGAATGCCAAACATTAGACTCATCATCAACATTAACCACATGATTCACAATGTTATTACAACCATCAGACAAAGAAAAGCGGAACAAGCCTCCGCTGTCATATCCTTTACCAACAAAAGTTCCATACTTTGAAAGCACACATTTATTGGATTCAAAAACTAATTTAAAACCGTCTCTACACAGTAGAGACCCGCTGACTAAATTCTTCTTGATTGTAGGGACATGCTGCACGTTCTTCAATTGCACGATCTTTCCCGAAGTAAGCTTCAGAACGACCGTACCAGCACCAAGAACACGCGCATGTGACCCGTTTCCCATCAACAAGGAGGTAGTCCCACTGGCCTGATAAGAAGAAAATAAAGAAATATCAGCACACACATGAATATTAGCACCTGTATCAATCCACCATTCAGGTGAATCACAAACTGAAAGAACTGTAGGTAAATGATTACCATACCCCTATGTTCCCGCAGATGTCTCGCCAATAACCACGTTCGCTGTCTTTGCAGCGCCCTTGCGCTGTGGGCACTTTCTAGCAAAGTGTCCAGGCTCACCGCACACATAGTAGTGACCATCATCTTTCTTCTTCTTCTTAAAAGTGGTTGTCTGCTTAGTCTTTGCACCATTTTCAGGCTTGTTGTTCTTCTTCTTGCCATGGGAGAAATTATTCTTCTTCTGCACAAAATTTGCGCTAGAAGCTCCAACAATTCCTTTATTGCGAGTGTCTTTTGCCCTTGCCTTCTCTTCAACATCCAAAGAGCCAATCAGATCAGCAACGCTAAACAATTGTCCCTTATGTTTTAGAGAAGTGGCAAAATCCCTCCAAGAAGGTGGTAGCTTGGAAATGATACTTCCAGCCACAAACTTGTCGGGCAACTCACACTTAAAATCTTCGAGTTCCTTTGCAAGCGTATGTATCTCATGGGCTTGTTCTACTACAGGACGATCATCAATCATCTTGTAGTCATTGAACTTCTCAATGACATACAATTCGCTCCCAGCATCGGAAGCACCGAAATTGGCCTCAAGCGCATCCCACAGCTCTTTGCCAGTTGTTTTGGACAAATAGAAATCTACCAGATGATCTGCAAGAACGGAAATCACGGCGCCACGAAACAGGTTATCGGCAGCCTCGAAAGCTTGCTCCCCCTCTGGAGTAAGCTCTTCGGGCTTCCCCTGCGCGACGTGAATAACGTTCATGGCAGTCAACCAGAGAACCATCTTATTGTACCAACGCTTGTAATTTGAACCATCAAAAACATTGGGTCTAATTGATGCAGCAAAACCAGTAACCGAAAGCCTAGCAATATCAGGTTTTTGGATTGTTAGGAATCTAGGAAATTTTCGATATATTTTAATTTCAAACTTCAGCAGGTAATTCATGATTAAAACGAGTGAAAGAGTGATAACATAGCATGTGCTTGTGTTCACAGTATAGAACATGAACAACATACAGAACAGAGTAAGTTTTAGAATGTACCCAGGGGCGGGTCCGTTTCCGGAGGAACCGGATGCGCCGTTAGCAGCTAGATCAACCATGTTGATCGTGGGCTACCCTCAATCGAAGTAGTCGAACAGGTTGATGCAGCGAAGTCGTTGGTGCAGTGCAGACGGCCGTCGGGATGTAGTCGCGCTGTTCACTTCGGGAACACAGGGACGGTCGCCGGGAAGTAGTCGATCACAGCAGCAGGTGGACGATCGTTGAGCAGTCGCGCACTTGTTGCGCTACCCAAAAACCTGATTGCCTCGCTATCCCGAGCAGGAACTCAAGCGCGGCAGGTTTCGGAGGCTCTGCTCTTCCAGCAGCGTGTGCGCGCACGAAGTGGAATGGGAATGGTTCAGAGAGCAGCGGACGCAGTTAAAATAGGAGAGGGAGAGGTAGGAATGTTAACAGCTATAGTAACTGACGCTCAGCCATTAGCACTAGTAACGGAAGCACAATTGCACATTAACACTAGTAACTGCCCAACCATTAGCACTAGTAACTGAATCACAAATGCTCAGCCATTAGCACTAATAATTGTCTCGCAGTCAATGTTAAGAGGTGCAAAACCTGGCAACGCTCCGCAGCGCCGCGGCTCAGCTCGTCTCGTCACGGCCGGCCGGCCGGCCGAGCCGAGCGAGCGAGCGCGCGCGCGCGTGTGGCAACCCGGTGCTCCCATTTCAACTTCACAAGGTGTGCACAAATAGTCCACCATTTAAGTTGGTTACATTCCTTCTCAATTAACCATATGGGATTAACTACCTTAACCACCATTTGGTAACTCTTAGCATTAATTGTGGGCCTGAAATATTATTGATTTAATTGTTTGAAAATGGGCTAAGCCCAATTAAATCCAACAGTCTGCAGGTCTCTATATATATTCAGACAGGTAAATCTACATTGTATATATTGAACAACAGTTGTCTCCATAAATCGCATTTGGATCATATACATCTGTAGAGTGGGAAGCACAAGGGAGGTAACTGGTGATTGTAGCAGTGGGTGCAGCTAGTAACATGACTCAACTAATAACATTGATACTACAATCAAATCTAGCCAGGCTACCAAAAAACCAGTCATAAACGTAATAAAACATGTCAACCCGACATAAGGGCCCCCACTCATGGTATCTGCAGGTCTCTATATTCAGACAGGTAAATCTACATTGTATATATTTCCTCATTAATGGGGGAAAAACTATTCACGTTTTGATTCATGGAAACAATACATGAGACTACAAAGGACTACATTAGCCCAGCCAGTCACAGTAGGGTTACATTAATTCGGGCATGATAAATGAAAGTCAACAAGTTAGTTACAATTTGAGATACTAAGTAAAGCTAATTCATGGGAAAGCCAAGTAGCTATAGGATATTCTAAACTTGAAGAAAGGAATTACCTGTTTGTGTGGATGGAAATAAAAAATGTCCATTGTCCTTATCTCTAATTTAGGCACGTTTTCATTAGTCCATAAGGATTACATTTTTCATCTTAAGATACCAAACTGCAATGCACATTGCATCAGGTCACAAAAATGTTTGAGTGCAGACATTTTTCAATAGTGCATGCATAGTCATAGCTCCATATCCAGGATTGCAAAAATTAGCCATTTCAGAAAATAAAAATACCAAAAGCCGCTATGCTCGAGCTTAGGGCTCCGAATATGCCAAATTTGAAAACAAGCCTTCACATGTTATATTTTCTAGAACCTCAAACAAGATAAACAGATTCAATGTTACATTACCTGAAGCTTCTCACATAGAAGTGAATTATGTTAATAACTAATTGTTGTTCCCTGCTTTTCCTTTGTTTCTTCCATCGATGATAACTCCAGTGGCACAAGAGAGATCATATTCATTTCTTGGCCTGCGATAGAGAAAAGAGTATGAGAACATATGTACATTGCAGTAATGCTATTAAAATATGAAAATATAGTGGGCTTCAAAGCCTCAATTATAGGAAAGCGATCACCAGAATTTTGTTTTAGGAACTTTATTTAGGAACACCAGAATCCTATATTGGATCGGCCATTTACTTTAATCTCACATTCAAGAAAAAGAGATCAATACACAAGGTGTGCAGAAATTCCACCATATAGGTCAGAAGGTTGTTGCTGGCTGAACCCGCCACATAATTATTCAATGACATTGATTTATTTCACAATAATTCATTATGTAGCATCACACCACAATGCAGTTCAAGAATAGACTAATCTGTCATTCCATATAAAAACATGCAGAAAATAGACTAATCTGAAATCGACAACAGAAGAGTACATAAACAATCAAGAATAGACTAATCTAGGTCATGGCTGAAAAATTGATGACCAATAAAAAATTTCATAAAACTATATTCTGTACTATTAAAATGCTAAACAATAAAACCAGGCATGAGAGTGCTCGCTGCATACATATTACTTTCAAGTCATTGATGCAAGATTCCTGAATCATGATGCATATTATCTTTGGCCTGATTTCCCAGAATGATTTCCAATAATACCAACCGATGCATGTATATGAACAAAAATAGTCTTACTATATAACCTATTTTACCAAAAAAAAAAAGGCATCGCAGACCTCCGCGAAAAACATGAACACTTAAATGCTACTTCTCTCTCTCTTTCCCAATCGACGTACATGCATACCTTCCATACCATCCACCACTGCCTGCCAATCGATTGCCTCTGCTGGTCGGTGTGATGCTACTATGGCCTGTGACAGTCAACGCCGACTCCTGCAAGAAGAAATGCACCTTTCAAAACTTTAGACCTTAGCATTACAAAATTGTAATATTATTATGATGAATATTAAACTGCAAGAAGAAATGAGGCAACATCCCATATTCAGTACAATTTGATACTGCCACCAGCAGTAGAAGCCAGGGCATTTACCTTGAAATTTGAAAAACTAAAGTTACACGAAGGTGCCAGCGAGCAGTCTAGGATTTAGACAAAACAAAATATGATTATTAATATTTAACAATGTTGATTGGGGCAGAGGAGAAAATAAAATGACATCTATGTAAGTGCTAAAATTGTGCATGATGTTCACATATGGACTCTCTATCACTCATATAAATCAAAACATACATTCTGCACAGATCATACCCGGCAATGCAGAAGTTTTGGCATTTTCGACAAGGAATGCGTCCATGGAAATCAGAATGTTTCCTGCCATCAAATATTTTCTTCTCACAACAGAGCTCCACTAATTGAACTACCACTCAAATCTCTAACCATAGAAAAAGGCCAATACATTTTAACCAAAATCCAAGTGTTCTTTACCATGAGCTGAATTCAATAATATAGTGTAATTGAGTAAATCTAATCGTTTCCTAAAGAGAACTGTATGCAGAATTGTTCTCGAGCACGAGTTGCTTTTGGCTTTTACTAAAACTGTATAGAAACATGATGCATAGGGAGCACCGAGATTTCCATACCTGCCTCAACTGATGACATTTGAAAGCATTTCTCTCTTTTTTTCCTACAAGAAAAGAGTGATTATATATTAATAAGCAGGCATGTATAAGAGTGTAACTGATGTACAGCTGATTATAGAATGCCTGATGAAACTGAATCAGGTGTCCAGAGATTGTATACTTTGGAGCTTAAAAATGCCATACAATGCATGAAAAAAAGAGGTAGTATTGTTCATAAATTTCAATTACAGAAAACAGTCCCTTTTGGTGCATGGAATATAATGATGTCATTGAAAATATAGCGTTCAGCTAGTGAGAGCAAGAGCAGGTATGACTTCCACAAAAGGAAGAAACAATGCATTATGCTGGCCTATAAAATTAAATAAAATGGTACTGCTACAAAAATGGAAATAACAGATAAGTTGTCACAAGGAAAAAAAAAGGTTCATCGAATTCACAACAGGTGCTAACTTACAAGCATATGGAGGCCGTGGACGTACCTGGCTACATTGATACCCACTTTCTAAATTACTGGGTTCCCTTCTTTTTTCTCTCTCTCTCTAGTGTGTCCCTGCAACATGAAAATTAAAATAATGAAACTTTAGGAAAGAATCAAGAAGAGCAAAAAAGAACAAACTATCATGACTGCCATATATGTATTGGAACCGGTATCGAAAGTAGGAAGTGGGTCGGTATTTATTCAAATGGAGTTGATAAAAGGCTGGACAAGAAGACATTTAAAGGCAACCCCTACAATAATAAGAAATCAATGTGCTTAATACCCCCCAAGCCAGAGTGCAATTCGCCTTGCAAGATCAAAGAACAGAAATTAGGAAACGTAAAAAATATTTTGGGAAGTATATTAATCCCCATAGCTAGTGGCTCCAGTCAACATGTTTTAGAGATTCCATGGTTTAAATCCAACTGTAACAAAATTGACACTTACCTCCCAACAGATTCCATGGTTTCCTTCTTCCTCTCCATTTTGTCGCCCAATAGGTGGCATGGTCCCTCTGCAGGCTTTAGGTTTGGTTCATCTGAAACTAAACGAAACACAGTTATCACAATTAGTCAATTCACCAAATGAATTTTTAGGTTTTGAGTATATCTAGAGTGACTATTGGTTCCCATTATTTTTAGATTAGATAAAGAAAATTGTGAATCATTTACATACATTGGGAAGAAAATATGAAAACCTATTTATGAGAGAGTATCTGCCAGGCTTCGGGCAGGGGAATATGTATGTGAAGCCCATGTAATTATTAATGATGGAGAAAGATGGAAGGATGCATCTAGTTTAAACACTTTTATTTGCCCATTGGCTAGTTTAGGAGCTTAAGCTATCACCTGCTCAAGAACTTATATTTCAACAATCCTAATGTTCTAGTGACTTCAAAAGGCAAACATCAATTAGTGTTTAATCTTACGAAGATGCATCACCGATGAACTCCTCGATGGCCATCATAACCTCGATGGTGTCCAGGTTTCCAGCCCTAGATCATTCTCGAAGTGTGCCTCGGGGGTCACCGGCCACAAGCCCAGGAAGACCAGCCGGTGCAGCAGTACTGCGCAGGACCGGCCGGACCAGGACGAACACCTTCACCAGCACGACACGCGTGACTGCGCGAGGCAGGATCATCACTGTCATCCTCGCCGGTCGGAACGGCCAAGCTGTCCAGCAGGTGGATCAGAGCAGCACGATTCGCAAAAGATTATGTGCATGCAAGCTTATTACTCTAAGCAGCTATACGAGATTATGAGTAGTTCAGCTATATTGGAAGTTTGGAACTGAAGTGACAGATGATGAGAACATGAGACCTCCACTAAAGTCTTCAGTGAAGGTTGTAGGGTCCAAGAACATACCATAATCTGAGACAAGGGCCGATGAGAATGGAACCAAATGAATATGGGAAGGCATTGATACTTCAATAACACGGTCATCTGCAGAGTCATGTGCTGTTGCACTTGTCGAGGCAACGAAAGCTATTTCTTCAGGCACATCAGAAGTAGAAGATGCAGGTGAATGTGTATTCCTTAACATTGCTATGAGTGCGAGGCACAAACGTTTGCTTATTGGTTGGTACAAATGGTATTTACTATCTTATTAAATTAAGTTTGAAACTACAAATCATCATATTGCCAGACATGCTTTGATACGAGTGTAAAGGTAGTTCCGAAGGGAGTGTTCAATGCACTGTCACTGCTTATGTCAAACTTGAGATTGAAGATCCCAGGTCAAACTTCAAAGTAGGCAGGAGATAGTTGGATAATTTTTTTCGTATTAGTAAGGATAACAATTTTATATTTGGAAGCCATTGTTTGTATTATATTTCTCCTATATATCTATTGAATCTTTCCCAGTTACAAGCCTCGAGTAGCTTGTATTATCAAAACACATTGTATTTTGGTTGTTTTGGCCTGCCATACTAAACGGCACTGTAACTTTAGAGGCACCCACATTTATTTTGGAGACAGGTGGAGTATGATACTAAATCAAATCACATGTTGATAGGAGACAGGTTCTCAGATTTATCTATAGATTTGTACCCTCTCTTTTCATTTCTCGCCTCAGATTCTAAAATGACAGATAACTTTATTAACAGGAGTATGTTAATTGTAACTTTTGGATTTTTTCCCTACCTGATGGCATCCTTGCAAGGTCAAAAATGTTAATCATGAAGCATGACAAGAGTATTGATGTAGTTACAACAAAGTTTACTTCAATCCTATCCAATTTTTTCCTTATTGTAAGAATGATGTTTGGGCATGAGCAAGGTTACACGTCCATTGTTCCGTTAAAAAATGGTTACCCATCCATGCTTGATATATATGATTGGATATTGAATTTGAATTTTAACAGAACGGTGACATCCACGGTTTGCATTTCATGGTGAATCATCACCGTAGCGTTAGCACGGGTATTACACTAGTGGTACCGTAGTTGCACAGAAGGCTAGTGCAAGTGTGAGTGATAAATAAATAAATACAAGAAAATAGATGTTAACTAAAATAAAAATTAAAAAACTAGCAATAAAGGAAATGGGACGGAGAAAAGTGATAAGCAAAAGCAGACACAGTTTATTTTTTTGAAAAACGCAGTTTTTTACGATTCTGCTTTCACTTCGTCGTCGTCCTACCCCGCCCCACTTGCCTCTCGCGTTACACGACAACGCGGCGAGGCGACGACGCACGCTTGCCTTGCCTTGCCTTCCTTCACTGCCGCCCCCGCGACGCATCCACACTGCCTCACCAACAAAAATACCCCGGGTGACGTTACATGATACGCACGCCCGAAAAATGATTAATCAGAGTATTCTAAACGTGCATGTGTCCACCCGTGTGCCTGCATGCTCGTGCTCATCGCCCTCCGCACCTCGGTATACGTCGCTGCCATCAGAAACCACAAGCGAAGGGCTCGATCTGTTGCTGCTAATTTTAATTAGCTCATGATTTAAAACTATATAAATGCAATATGTATTTAATTGAAGTAACCGTTTCTAGCTATAGCTAGCGTGGAACTAATTAAGCTAGTTCAGATGATGCATGCTTCTTCTATTGTACGTAAAACTTCAACATTCACATCAACAATATGTTTACTCTAAAATTTTTTCTTACATTCCTACGTATGAAAATGTTGATTACGACACCAATATCAATCTAATCTAACATGTTTTCCTCACTGAATAAATTTTTCAGACTATTTAACCTTTCTTTAGACATTATGTTGGAAATCGAGGACACCAACTCACTCTAGAGTCAGACGACCCTTTTAATTTCTAATTACTTTATTACAACACAACAATATTACACAAGAGTATACAACACCCTTTCTTTAGTGGCTAACATAGCACTCACCCTTCTCCTCTATCTAGCACTACTACCACTAATGAGTTTGAGATAAGTGTCCACCTTCGTAGAGATTTCTAAGATATTAATATTGCAACATTATCTAATTTATTTTATTACCAAGTCTATAGTAATCCATGGTAAAATCTTCTTCTTGCATAGTGGAGAATATCTAGAAAGTTGCCTTGACTTCTTTCAACACGTTACAAACCTCAAATAATTCAATGTCCTAGACTCATGGCCTAAGTAACAATATGATAATCAATCATATTTAGACAATGCATTATTAAGTCCAAACTGAAGATTGTAGGAGGGGCAAATTACACATAAGACATTTAGGCATACTGATAAAATGTTGAGCTTTGATGATCAATGGAGGAGGCAACGATCAAGTATGTGTTACCATCTTGTGAAAGGGCCTCTAGCCTACTGGTTAGAGCACCTGAGTAGCACCCAGCAGACCCGGGTTCGACTCCTTGTGGGAGCGAATTAATGAGTCTGAAATAAAAAATATACAAAAAAATAGGTTGGGGCTTCCCCTGCCGACTTCGATAAAAAAAAATGTGTTACCATCTTAGCCTGTCACGTATTCGCGTCACGTACTAACTCTTGTCTTGTGCCCTTAGCAGTCTTCGTCAATGTCTGAGAAAATGGAGGTGTCTTCGTTTCGGTGTGAGTCGCGCTTGGGATGATCAGGATTCAGAGCATCAAGCCTGAAGAGGAGTCAACACCTTTGGCCTCTCGGCGAGAAGCAGGGGCGACATCACGTTGTGTCTCCCTGTGATGAATCGCACGACCATAAGGATGCAAGGCATGGCATGCCAGCAGCTGCAGCTAGGACTAGGACTAGGACTAGGACTAGGGACTAGGAGTAAACTTGTTTTTTTGTTTGGGCCTGTTTATGTGGGGACCCCTTAGAGCAGGCTCTATGGTTCCGCCCGCTGCCGGCGTCTCACGCTATGACCTGGCCCCTGGTGGTGGCGGGCCCCGCGACTATTTAATGCATAACAATTCTGTTCACCCAATCCCAGACGCGGCAGTGAGCCCCCGTTGGTTTTCGCCGACTGCGGGCGAGCGTGCATTGAGACGTCTGTTCCTTCTCTCTCTTCGCTTCTCTTTCTTCCACATCAGCAATTCACCTGCTTTTAGTAATTCATAATACTTGCTCTTATCAGGAGGTCCCTTGATTACCTGTATCAGGTCCTAGATCGGTCGCTGATACAGATCTCGTCACAGATTAGTATCAGAAACAGTAAATAACGGATAACTAAATAAATTAATCACCGTTATAGCTAGCGGAGAGCGGGTAGGCACTTCATTCCTCCACCGGAATGGGCTGTAGCACCTTCTCGCCCTGGAGTCCTAAACCTGTATGACAATGAAAGCAAGGGTGAGCATTCTGAAGAGAATACCCAGCAAATCCCACAAATTCAATAATATAACATATGAATTAAATTAATTGTAAAGGTCGGTCCTGGAGGGGCACTTCTTCCCTGCCAGTCCCGATATGCTATCCCGAACCTGACCAACGGTACCTTCGCCGTCTCAGGTTCCCCATGAAATAATAGTAAAGACTAATCATTGGGGGCTTTGACTAAGTGGACTCATTCCGAAGTCACGGCTATCAAGATAGATTTTATACTCTGCAGAGGTCGTACTTATATACCCCGCATTCGGTCAGTCCCTACCTTCGTCAAGGCAGGTACTGCCCTACGAGACTCGTACCCACCGGTGACCATCGCTGGTCAGCATTCCCTAGGTCCAGCCACAGGTAATACTGGAGTCCGCGCAGGGGTCCCATATCTGTCCGTGCGAAAGGACCTTCTCGGGGGAATACATGCAATAAGGATGGCAATCCTGCCATCGGGCCATACCGGCCCAGTCACATGCGACTCGTGCTGACCAGTCCCAGTCCTCTGCCTGGGGCTGTCTCCAGCATACCCGTTCCCGACTTGGTACGTGCACGACTAGGCACCAGGCGCTACCTAGTTCGCCGGTCGGCACTCTGTACCAATCATATGTCTCCTTGGGATGGATTGCTAGGTTCAGCTGGTGGGGTGTGAATCAAGGCCTCACATAAATAGGCATTCCCATAGGCTATGCCTTTTTGGCATGCGGGGTTGTACTAGGCACTAGAAAGACTCTCCCATGAACCGGTCCTTAGCTGGATCAGAGTGGCTCTTAGGATCCTCCTAACGAGGCTATCCTTCCACTCCCAATCTTAAAGCATCCTATATAGCGAAGCCAGGCATCCACTCACGTGAAGCCTCCTTTTAGCTTATGCCGCAAGAATGGTAAACTTTAGTTATTGGGTGATATTATTGGTGAGACTTGCCTTCATTGTCGGTCCTTAGACGTTCCTTACGCGGCCGTATTCTGTAGGTTGACCGGGCTGGGCTTCGGGCCTTCCGGAGCTTCGGCGTCTCGTCGGCCCAGTCATGCTATCGATAAAACACATAAAATAACAATCAGTATAACAGTACACCAATCAAATCGTAAAAGGAAAAGGGGAATGGAAAGAAAGGCGGGGGATTGAAGGATTTCCCTAGAGATTTGACTAATAACCCATTAATTATATAAAATAATTAATGGATTAAAGGATAAGGATTTCCTGGATACACAAATGGCGGCCTTCTATAGGCTAGAACTTGGCCTAATTGGATTTAGGTTCTAATGATGTGCTAAAAAGGATTGGATGGCACTAATAGGCTTAGAAATATTCCTACGATTTTTGGGTATTTTTGGAGAATTTTTAAAAGTGAGGAAGGGCTCTAAATAAACTTACGTGTGCCACTTACCCGGGTGCGCGTAGCATTTTTGGAGCGGCTGACGCAAGGGGGTGGGGTCCGGCCAGGTACTGTTTGGTGCACCGCTCCCGTGGTCCTTCGTGGACTGGCCTGTGGCCTCACGGCCCATGTGCACCGGGTGCATCCAAACCCGGGCCGGCCTGACGCTATGAGCCGGTCATGGACCGGAGGCCGCCTGGGCCTTTAGTTCACATGTGCCAGGCTTACGCGCGGTGGGGAAAGGGGCGGGCCCGCCTGTCAACAAGTGGAGGCGAGGAAGAAGGCAGTGGCCGGCGCTTGCCTTCTTTCCTTCCCCTTCGTCGGCAGAACAGGGGGGAAGGGGGAGTGGAGGGCGGCCGGCTGAGAGGGATCGGCGGCGCGTTGCGGCAGGCAGCGCCGACGGCGACGCGGAGCCCGCACACTGCGCTCGCGCGGCGGCGTGGGGCGCGCGGCAAGGCGCGGCACGACGCAGGGCCGCGGTGGCGCCGGCGCAGTGCAGCGTCGCGGCGCCAGGGAGGCCGTGGCGCGGAAAGGGACGACGCGGGATGGCCGGTGGAGTGGCCGGCGTGGCAGCAGCACCGGCGGCGGCTTGGCGCGGTGGCGGTAGGCGATGCCGCGGGGCGCGGCCCGGCGGTGCAGGGTGCCCGGCGTCGGCGACTTGGTGCGGCAGCGGCGCAGGCGTGGGTTAGCGGCCAAGCGGCGAAGCACCGCCAACGGTATGCTCGCCAGCGCAGCCCGGCGGCGATGCTCGGCGCAGCGGAAGGCGGGGCGGTGTGGCTGTGATGGTGGCGGGGAGGAGAGCTCGAGCTCGGCTCGTGCTTGCGTCGGGGAAAGGAAGGGCGTGCCTCCTATTTATAGGCCGAGAAGGGCCGGCGGAGTTCGACACGTCGTGCCGGGCGGCGAGGGTGGCCACCGGGGTGGAAACGCGTGGCGCCGGGATGGCGTCATGGTGGCGGCGGCGGCGACCTCGACTTCGGCCAGCGGAGGCGGTCGGCGCCGCACTCCGGATGCGGTGGAGTGCGGCCGAGGGGAAAAGTTAGAGGGGGTAAAGTGGACCTCGGCAGGAGAGATGTTGGGCTCGAGGCCAGGGTTTCGGCCCAAAAACGTTTAAACACTTTTTCTATTTATTTGAAGAGGTTTTGGAAGGAGTTTGAATTCTAATTCAAACCAAACCTTCTCTAGTTTGATTCTAGGGTTTTAAAGGATTTATTGTGGCCTTTGGAAAGCACTCAAGTTGTGGAGCATCCCTTTATTTTCCCATAGTTTATTAACCATATTTATTCCTTTTGCATCTAAATTTATCCTAATAAATCTAGTATTTATCTTAATTAATCCTACTTAATTTTGAGTGTGTTACAGTTTAGTTTACCAAACTTTACAAAAAAAAGTTTTCACCTAAAGAAACTATGTCAGTTTATTTATTTGGATTTTTTGTGTTTCTACCCCTATTTTGAAGTGCAATTGTGATTTTGTCCCTGTTTTTTTAACTTTGTGATTTTGCCCTTGGATATTTACAAGGCTTTGTGATTTTGCCCTTGGTCTTTGCGAATTTACCCTCACTTTGACCGTTGACTAGGGGCAAAATCGCATTGAATTGTGAATGGTAAAAGGCAAAATCACAAAGTTAGAAAAACGAGAGCAAAATCACAATTAAATTGCAAAATCGGGGTAAGCACACAAATGTCCCTATTTATTTCTCTCTGTGCACGTGACCCAATGCAAAATATTTAATGTGATGTCATTTATCGCCTTCTCTCTAGGAGCAAGTTTGCTAATCTCGCTCGCTTGCTGGCGTCTCCCTCGCCAGGTCATCCGAGAGCTGCACGGTGGTGAGGGCCCCACATCTAATTAATGCACTGGTTTGGGTTTTCGCAGAGACGGCGGCCAATCCAACTCGCTCACGAACCAGAAACAGCGCATAGCCCGCTTTCAGTGACCGACTCGCCAGGAGCCCATTTTCTTCTCTCTCTCCTCTCTCTCTTCCACGTCATATTTTGCCCGCTTACAACCCTCCATTAAACTTGCTCTAAGAGCAAAGTTAGTGGACGCGCTAGCTTGCGGGCGTCTCGCGTGCCAACTCAGCTCCAAGCTGCCAAGCAATGGTGGTGGAGGCCCATGTCCATTTAATAATGCCCGGCCTGCTAAGCTTTTGTAGGATGGCAACCAATGGGAGCCAGGACCCATTGCTGTGCCGGCTCTCAGCTAGCGAACCGCAAGACGTTCGTTCCGCTTTCTTGCTCCTCTAGATCGCCTGTTCTGTGACGTGGATTGGGATGCGCCGGCTGAATCAACGCCCGTAATACTTGCTCTAATAATCTGATATATACATGGATGAATCGCACGACCACAAGGATGCATTCCAGCTAGTAGCTGCAGCCTGAAGCTATGACTAGAGTGCATGTTAGCAGAACTTGTAATAGAGTAGCCCATGAGCTTGCTAGACAAGGTACTGGTATGTCTGATACGGTGGAGTGGCAATATAACGCCCCGATCAGCATCCATAACTTACTGGAGTTAGATTGTAATCAGTCTATCTGATGATGAATGAAACTCCAAGTCTCAAAAAAAAAGGAAAAAAAAAGAAGAAGCTATGACTAGCTAGAGTAAAACTTGCTTTCTTGGGTTTAGATTTGATGTGATGTTCATTTCGAAAAAAAAAGATTTGATGTGATGTCCGTCACCTTCTCTTTATTTGATGATGATGCGCCTACTGTGACTGAGACTGATGGACGATGGATGTGGCGCTGCTTGCTGCTGCTCCCATGCATGGGTTGTTGTTGGCTGTTGCTGTTGTACCCCGGCCGGCCGCCTTCTCGCCGGCCGCGCCTTCTCATCACCGTCCGCCGCCTCGGCAGGGTCGCCCGCGCGGGCGCCATCCAAGGCTAGCTACTGTGATGTAGCTAGCGCGGCGCCAGCTGCCAGCAACGGTGCAGTGAAAGACCTCGGTGCTCGAAGCGATCGAAGCACATGTATCGATCGTATCTCTTGTTCTTGGTAGTATCTCTGTCCCATGTCATGTTGTACCGGCCTGTGTACTGTAGTGTAGCTTAGCGGCAGCTGTCTAGGGCGTGTAGTGGACTGGTAGGCAATGTGTGTGTCCCACTTTCTCACTCTGGTGTGCCTGCCTGGGCCTCCATCTTCATGGAACTGGTAGAAGCTTGGGATGTTGCGTACCCGAGCAGTTGCGTTACGTTGCATGAATCCCAGAGAACGAGAAGGGCAGAGAATCTCTGGGGCGTGTCCGAATCCGTGGCGCCATCAATGCGGGCGTGCAAGGGTTGCGCGGTCAAACAGTTGCCACTCCGGTGAAAACTGAAAACCTGTCCGCCTGCGCCTGAGACCGAGATCGAGATCTTGCCCGGGCTGGATCGGAGCATGTTTGTCGGCACGCACCTTGGACCGTTTGTCTCGCACTCGTCCGTGCCTGGTCGTGCTGTTGCGTCGCCCGGCCCCGTCTCTTGCAGTTTCCTCTCGGTGGTGTCGATGCGCGTGTTTGCAAATGCATGTGACTACCGGACGCGCAGCAGGAGCAATGCTTTGTTGTAGGCAATGGACAGCAGCACTAGAAACAAATCCTGTGCCTTGTCCTCGACTTCTCGTAGTACACCGTATCTAGGTGGAAGTTTTTTGATTTCGGGCGGAACTAAACACCCATTACATTGCATATTTGCGCTGGGCACAAGCACAGCACAGCGTTTGTTAAAAAAAAAAAAGCACAGCACGTACAGGACGGCAAACCTGCCTTGTCTGTCCCACCGGTGCAGCCAGGAGCAGGTGGAGATAGGCAGCAGGCCAGCAGCAAAGGAGGGCAGTGAAATTTTTTTCGAGTATATTCCGTCACATGTATCGCGCATTAAATATAGTAAAAAAATAACCCATTATATGGATGGAGTGTACGTCGTGAGGCGAATCTAATGAGCCTAATTAGGTCATGATTAGACAATATATTGCTACAGTAAACATGTGCTAATGATGGATTAATTACCTTCATTAGGTTCGTCTGGCAATTTACGGACAGAATCTGTAATTAGTTTTGTAATTAGTCTATATTTAATACTTTAAATGTGTGCCCGACATACTCATAAATTTTCCAACTTCCATCTAAACACTGCCCTCCGGTTTAGAGCTTCCGAATACGGCGGGTCAGGAGGGCGGCTCGTGCTCGGGTGCTCGAAGACGTCTCTCTCTCTCCTCTCCCTCCTGGCCTCTGCTGCCTGCTGCATCGCGCAGCCTGCGTGCGCCCCGCGCATGCATCTGAGCGAGCCCTAGGCAAAAGGCTACGGCCGGGTAGCTAATCCCCCTTCCCCACGCCGTGTTTAGTTTCCGAAATCTTTTCGGTGAAAAGATTTCGGGTTTTGATTTTACCGATTTAGGAGTAGTAAATGTAGACGAAAAAGGTGAAAAGTTATATGGATAGGTTGGAAATCTTGAGACGAATCTAATGACGGTAATTAGAGGGTAATTAATTCATAATTAGCAGATAGTTACTGTAGCATTAATGTTGCAAATCATGGATTAAGTAGGCTCATTAGATTCGTCTCGCGATTTACAGCCTATCTATGTAACTTTTCACCTTTTTCATCTACATTTAAAACTCTCCGGCCATGTGCGCATGCATCAGAAAGTGGGGCCGTCATCTGAGCGAGCCCTAGGCAAAAGGCTACGGCCGGGCCGGGAAGGAACGGAGGCACGGGCGCGACCGCGCAAGTTGACGGATGACGGGGCGGCCATCACCCTGCTCGATTTCCGCGGAGGAAGGGTTTTCAACGGCGCAAGCGCGCAGGCCGGGGATCGGACAACGTGATTGATCCGTGACTTGTGCTGGTGCAGCAAGGAAACCAGGGAGATCCATCACGATCAGAGGGTGCAAGCTGCAAAGCTCACCGTCCAGTACCAGACCGGCCTCGCGATAACAGAATTCAGAACACTACTAAAAAAACATTTTAGGAGACACTGCCAAAACATTTTCCGAGATACTTGTGAAATGCTTGCGTCTCTGTTAATGTCCACCATTTTCGGAGGCGGTGACGATTGATTAACGGAGGCGGTGAAAAGTTACCGTCTCTGTTAATCTCCCGTCCACCCCCTCTCTCTCTCTTCTCCCGTCGGCCCCCTATCTCCTCCAGTCAGTCAACGCCTCTCTCTCTCCCTCCGCCACCTCTCGCTCTCTCCCCTCCGCCGCAGCAGGCCCCTCTCTCTCTCCCTCCGTCTTCCTCTCTGCCCGGCAGGCCGGCCTCTCTCCCCTCCGCCTTCCTCTCTTCCCGGCGGCCGTCCGTGCATCCGCCCCCTCTCCTCGCAGATCTCGCTGCTCCAATCCTTCCCCCTTCGCTCGCCCCTCACTCGCGACGGCAGTGAGGAGCGGCGGCGGGGCAAGGTGCGGAGCAGCGGGCGCGGGGTGAGGAGCAGCTCCGGCGGCGGGCGGGAGGAGCAGCTGCGGTGACCGCCGCGGCGGGATCCGGTGGCGGGCGCAGAGCTGAAGCCCCTCTAGCTCGCTCGGCGCCGAAGCCGTCGCCGCCGCCGCCATCGCCCTCCGTCCCTGCACGAGCAGCTTCGTCGGCGACCAGACGACGGTGATCTCCTTCGATCTATCACCTCCTCTCTCCCTGGTATACATGCTCAAACCAATTCCTCTCCTAACCCTAACCCTAGAATTCTTCAATAGAACAGAAGTCTTGTATAGAGATAGAACATTTTTGCTCTGCCTGCTTATAGAACAATTTACTGCTACATTTTAAAAGCAAAAATGAGTAAGGCAGAAGAGATTTAGTTAGCACATTTTTTCCCTCGCTGTCAACTGCAATGTTTGTTGCCTAGTGTTTTGATAGTAGATTAATATTTTTTCATACTGTGTCGCCGGATTCTATTCAACTTGTTGCTGAGCATGCTGCTGCAACTAACAAGGTAAAAAGATGCCAATAAGAGGAGACCATTTTCTATTGGTGCTATTTACATTGATGGCAATGTTTGCAGGTGTTTTTGATGAACCTTTCCGCTCCATTTATCTGTGAGTTTTTCCGTGATGCCCAAGAGAAAGCTCTTCCGTAAGTACTGGATGCATAATGATGTTTATCATGTGGTCCATATCATGTGACCTTTATGTGAGAGCAGTATATAGAAAGTTCAGTTTGTGGTGCAAAGCTTTATTTCAACTCTCTTGCGCATTAGTTTTTACAATATTTTGAGTGTGCGTTATGAAATATATAAAAGTTCTTTCTGGTATGTGTTAATCTGACTTTAACATGAATAACGTGCTCCCTCTAAATTAGAAATATGGCCAATATTCAGTGCAAGCTAGTTCCAAAACAGTTTCTAGTCACTTCTTGTTTTCCTTTTATGCTTCCCTGGTTTAGTGTATGTGCTCTATCCATTTTGTTTTCTTGTTTTCCTGCATATTTAAGTTGTGTAGTATACATTTCCTGAGTTTACTTGCAAATGGTATGTCTTCAGGGGAGTGCAACTACATGGGCTGCATCAGCTGCAGGAATCGTTGCTCCAAAGCTGATATCAATAACAGGTTAGCTCTTGGCTGCCCTTCTTTCTAATCTTAAAAAGTCATTGCTGCATAGTTTTTAGATGAATAATCGTTGACCAATTATTGCTAGATCAAGGTCAACTGAGTATTTGAGTGATAAGAGTGTAGTAGTCATTTTACTAGATGTTATTTTATTTCTGTGGATAAGAGTGTAGTAGTCAGTAGATAGGTACAGTACAAATATGTACAACGAGTAGATTAAACTGCATTGTACTGTACTGTACCCTCAATGTTGTGCCTACATTAATATGCTAGGATAAATTTCAGTATTTTTCTTATTAATTTCTTATTGTTTGATTCAGTTTATTTTTCTTATCCTTAATTTGTCAGGAAGCTTTTAAATTTTCTGATTTATGTGAGAGCATTTCCTTACTGAAATACAGAATCTATGCCCATTACAATGTTAGTTTGTCAGTAAGCATTATGGCCAAGTGAAGTAAGCATCTCGATTTCTTTCTTTTCTTCATTATTACCATGAGATCAATATTGTTTCATCCATTGCAATGATTCTCTGTCATTTTTCTGAGACAGCTTGGAAGGAGATAATCAAAGAAATAAGAGAACATTGTTTGTGCCTGCTAGCAAGATGAGGCAACTTGGTAGCTTGTTCTATTCCTTCCATGTATTTCAATCGGTTATCATAAAAAAATTACATGCATTGTGCTAGCTAAAGTTGTTTTGCCTTGCTTGTGCCAGCATACCAAGGAACTTCAGGGTAAAGTTCTGAGATATCTGAAGTAGGAGCATCTGCCATTGAAAGAGGACAGAAGAACAAGTGGAAGGCAGTCTCCATATCTGGATACATAGCATGTTTGTTAGCTGCATTACTGAGAGAGAGCTACCTGTAGGTAGATACCATCAGCTTCAGGTATTGCTGTGATAAGATCCATCTCTTGGGTTTGAATGACTGGTACATGATATATGTTGAGATTTTTCTAGATTGTTCACTGTTCATTACTTAAAATGATATGATGGTGTCACTTAGAAAATATATACTGTATTTATATCATTGCAATCATAGGATTCTGCACCTGACAACCTCAATAATTTGCTTGCTTTTTGGATTAATTATAGAATTGAAATCAGATAAACATCATTAAAGGTACCAGTAGTGTTAGTTCATAGGATTTAGTACATATCATTTCAGATTCAATATTATTCAAAGAAATATCTGTTTCAGCACCTACTGCTAATCAATTTTTTTTAGTTTTGTAAAATTATTAACAGAGACAGTATGTTACATGTAATTATGTAAATGGAATTATAGACAAGCTCTCTGTGCTTTGTGGTAGTGGATATCTATATTATTATTATGGTTTTATTTTCTTTTAATCCATAAAATCATTAACAGAGGCGGTTTTTGTAACAAAACCGTCTCTGTTAATAGGCATTAACAGAGACGGTTTTATTACAAAAACCGTCTCTGTTAATGCCTATTAACAGAGACGGTTTGGAAACCGTCTCTGTTAATCACGATTAACAGAGACCCCAGCTTAGAGACGGTTGTCAAAACCGCCTCTGTTAATGTGAAAAAACCGTCTCCGTTAATGTTTTTTGTAGTAGTGGAAGGAACCTGCTGCCTGGGACGATCGCGATCCGCACTGGCGCACCGAGCAGCCTTCTTTGCCAGGCTGAACTCGTATGTACTACGTGGTACCGGCGGTACATACGCTGCGATGCACCAATGCATCATGCAAGATCACACGCTTTCAGTCGAACTTCAATGATGGTATTGGGAAAAAAAATACAAATAAGATAATTGTCGGTCAGTACTCAAGGGTTTCAAAGTGTCAAATTAGTGGTGACGATGGCAGGTCACATTCTTCCGTCCCTTATTAAATGTCGCTCAGAAAGCGTTCTGCCCTCATAATCACGCTCCCGAGACTGACTGAAACTCTAAATGTACATTTGGCGAGCTTGACATGATGTGTGAGGGGGGAAAAGCCAAGAACAAAGCCTGCGTCAGAGGATTAGTAGTATGACCAATCCACGAATGATCAGTCCAGTAAAACATTTGAGCCCACGCCAAGTGGCACCATCAGGGCTGCACTACACAGTGCACCAGTAGAGAGCAGAAAATTCAGGTGCCCCAGTTCTAGCTGTATTTCTGCCAAAAGCAGTTGCTCCAAAATTACTCCTTGGGCAACGAGAGGGGTGTCGTCCTTCTTCATCTCGCTCTCGCCCGCTCGCTCAAGATCTCAGCGTTATTTTTTTTTAAAAAAAGTTTTTAGATCGAGAGTTCCAGAGCACGCAGCTGCTCTGAAAACGTGTAACGCCTGTCATGTGAATTTTTCAAGATTTAACAGCATTTATTCTTTCAGTGGTAGGCGACATCTCCGTCGACAACGAGACGCTGGATTGAGGTGGAGAGCAACTTGCGAGTGAACTTTTCAAACTTAAGTGACCTCTAGTGGCAACGAATTAACATGCATGACCCAACAAACTAAGCTGCTCTCGATGACAGATTAGATTAACCCTCGGATCGACCTTACAAAACAGATATGTGATAATCAATTCATTCCAACAAATAAACTCGTCAGCATTTCTATTTACAAAACCATTGAGACACCCATCGAGCCATTCAAACGTCCTGCCTAGCTAGCGCTACCACGCTACAAACTGTTCCGTCGATCTCTGCCATTTGTCTCAGCTCATTGGCTTTTATATTTTGATCTCGTTATCCAGAGAACCTCAACTTATGAAGAGGCTGCAGATCAACCTTCGCATACATAAATGATGATAACAGTATAGCATCAATGCTTTGAGTCTCTATCTGTTTCACTATGTTTACATTACAGTGATGCTATACAAGTTCATGAGGCATAGATGGTGATGCAACTTCTTCTTCTTCTTCTTCTTCTTCTTTTTTTTGAAATATTGTGCATATGTGACCTGGTATCTTTTTGTATGAATGAGGTCCACACCTAATGTCCAGCACCAGTGTAAGATGTTAAGTCACTAGCTCGCATCTCATTGCTAGTAACAATAGCGATATCACCTTGCACGGATAAATCCACATATAAATAAGCATAGTGATCGAACCCAAAAGACCAACATACTCTTAATTTCACATGTATCTATGGATCAACTTCAAAACTGCCAACATTGCATCCAACAGGATAAGTAGTGAAAATCACAGAAAGGTGTGTTCTTCAGAAGCCTAACTAGTGAACTTAACTCATGGTTTACATCCAAGCAACAGACAAACAAGCCTGCCATGCATGTTCCTCATGCTGAATCATTAAATATCACCCAAATTGGATCATGTCTCATCACTCTGTATATGAATCGGCCCTCGGCTAGTTCTCAGCACACACTCAGACTTTTTGTAGTACTCTGCGGTTGAAGATGCTCATTTGATCACCAGCTGATGTAGATAGGGACCTTTGGCGAAATCTTTCCACTTCATCCATATCAAACAGCACATCAAGTATCTCCTTTACCTTGCTCGGCCCAAGATATCTATAGACAAGTTGTACCCAGCTGATAGCAAGGCACAAGCATATCATTTGCTGCGTGCAAACAAATGAAGTGTCATTATATTTAGACCAAAAAGGACACGTTAACTTAAGAAACTATACTGTTCAGTAGTAATAAAAAGAGAGATAGATGTCATGCAAATACCAAATAAAGTATTATGCTAACAGCTCTAGCATCATATTATTTCGATACTATGTCATAAGAAAGAACTTACTGCAAATGGGACTTTGTTTGTAGAGATCCAGTAGCCTTTATGATTGCACAACCAGACATCATAAGTCAAGGTTATCACGCGCACAACTGCAGCCCAGACTTTTGTGTTCCTGGTACCGCAATCATCGTCACTAAATTCAGGTTCAGGTTTTTGTAT
The DNA here is from genome assembly GCA_015476505.1 of Urochloa ruziziensis. Classification (NCBI taxonomy): domain Eukaryota; kingdom Viridiplantae; phylum Streptophyta; class Magnoliopsida; order Poales; family Poaceae; genus Urochloa; species Urochloa ruziziensis. The sequence goes on along the minus strand of CM027126.1, from coordinate 28,850,958 downwards.
CTACAGAACAATACACACAAAATGAATTTTTAGACTGAAACTGAAACTCAGTACACCACCACTCAAAACTGAGGTAAGACTGACTAAAGAAAATGTTACTCACACTGCGGAATAGCAGGGAGAGAATTGGCTGAACACCTTGACATATAATGCCTACCCAAGTGAGAATGCGTGCAAAGTATGAGTATCCATCTGGGACTATATAGTGAAACTGAAGTTGCACCAGAGTAGCTAAGCCGAAGCCAGCTAGGAAAAGCAATACCAAAATGTTCTAATCCAAAAGAAAAAAGAAACGCATCAGATCAGCTTCCGGCAATGTCATATATAATTCAAAGATGGCATCTTATTAACTAGGCAAATAGTTTTCGCAAAAAAAAAAAAAAAAAAAAAAAAAAAAAAAAAAAACTAGGTCAGTAGCCACATTATACCTGAGTACTTGCTTGCCGGTGAGTAAAGTTTTCAGCATTTGAACACTTCAACATCACGTAACCATATATGCAAGAAAGCAGTAGACCAATACCCACATATTCACACATGATGCGGCCAACATTCTCCAGAATATCACCCAGAAAGGCTATAAAGAAGGTAATGACCACACCAGAATAGATTGCATCCATCCACAAGGTCACAGGAGAGAAGCAATCAAAGAAAGTTTTTGTCCAATCACTTACTATGGTGAAAGATATCCTGAAACATATATATATATATAAAGGAGAGAAAATTATTACAGCCCATAAATCTAGCTAGCGAAACATATATTCTTAGATGAATATGAGTAATAAATTGCTAGAAACATCTGCGAGAACCAAAATGGAGATGTTACAAGATCACATTTTACCATTTAATACTAAATATGTTTATCAAAGTTAACAATAAAGTTATATGAAGGTTTTTTGACTTCGCCTCAGGGCTCATTTTAAATGTGGCACAGAACTTTCAAACAGTTTAGTATGCTCTTGTTAAATTATATGGATTGGCTCATTAAAACATGATATTTTTTAGTGAAAAATATGATGTTGAATCACACAAAAAAATACAACTGTAAAAGATGTACAGCTAAATGCAATTAGAAGATAATGTTAGGAAGGAAGGAGTTGGAACAACTTACATTGGGAGCACAAAGTAAAACAGCCCAATCCATGTGAATATGAACTCGAGTAACTCAAGAGGCTTCTTGATATGCTTCTCATACATATCTTGAGCTTGGTGGTTGTTATGGACAGCAATAGCAAAAGCACCAACAGCCATGGCAAGAAAAACAAAAAGTCCAGCTGGTAAATGCTTAAGAAAACCCATTCCCGGTCCAATTCCTGAAAATGCACCAGAGGTTTCAATTAAAGCACATTAATTGACATGTCATGGCCAATTAATTAAGGCAGCTGTAAACATTACAGCATGGCTTTTGCTTTATTAATCGATGATGTGGCTTTGCATGGCCGCACCGCACCAAATCCATGAAATAGAACAATACACAGCATCAAGAAGAAGAAGCTACCTTACATATGTATTTGCATCCATAATAATTTTGACAAAATATAACCTAATTTCCTAGAAGGCATTGTAACACTAACACACACAGAACTACAAAAGATTGAACAGGAGCATATTAACTAATTATCACATAGTGTCACTCATGATCTTTTGTTGTATATGCATCTTGTATCCTAGGACAGAGAATTTTCTGTAGCTCCTGACCAATCTTGAACCCAGAACGTTTGAATCAGAACTATATTATCCTGCCCCAAGCTATCAAATATTACTACCCTGCTATCGCAAAAACTTCAAATCCTCTTTGGGTTCTTGTAATAAAGCGAATCCAGCTTCCCAAATTCTGATATATTGTGACAATATGCTCCAATCAGTCATTGTATACTTAATGATGGGTTCTACTCCAAGCTGTTGGGTAATCCTTGATTATTTGCTACGTGTAGGCTGACACCTAGCAGTCCTGTTTCAAACTAAAGACGCATGGCAAACTGAAGACGCATGGCAAGACTTCAGAGTGTCTCTACGCTGACTCATAGAAGACCAAGATGATGCATTTTATACTTGCTCAAAGTAAATACGTGAAGCCTGATAACTTGCACTGCATTGATCCGAGTGGGTACATATTTGTTCACCTACTCAAAATTGTTCGTTTATATAGAATAAGTTAGAACTGACACACTAAGCCACTGCAGCCACCAGCTTTGTCGTCGTGCAATCATATCGAATGGCACCACTTGTTCAGGATTCAGGTTGGATAAAACAGAAACACAGGAAAACCCCAAATGCGAAAATTTACAAGCTATCAACACTAATACAAAGCAGAGCTGCTGTATACATACGCATTCCTCCTTGAGAGCTGTATATTTGACAAATTTATCACTTCAAGTCTTCAACAACACAGATGATACATATATGTAAGGTTCAATTGGAAACAAAATGTTCAAAACAGGCAGCCGGCGCTCAGATCCCCTTCGAGCTCTCTTTTACTTCTCGACATTTTCCAACAAGCTGTATTCTAAATGTCACGATCAATATATACCTGGCCTCACCGTACTCAAATCTCAAAGCTGACGCACTACACGCCCAAGTGCGGCAACCCCGCGCGTTGATTCTAGTAAATTCGAACCGTACGTGCACACAGGCGTTTACCAAAGGAATTGATCTCGTAATCTGAGGCACACGCATAGGGCGAACTGGGCGCCACAAGTTTACAAATCCAAGCAGCAGGTTGGGGGATAAGCGAGGGGACACGAAACCTGGCGTCCGGATCGTCGACGGGAGACGGGCCTGAGTTGCTGCGCGTCGTCGTCGGCGTGACGAGGACTCGACTGAACGGCGGTTCGTCGAGCACCCTCGCAGCCGGCCTCTCCCTGGTGTACGACGCCCCGCGCGCAGCCGCCTGCCGCCGCAGCTACTTTCTGATCTCCGCGCTCCGCTGGGACCCGGCGACGCGCCGGCGGCCGACTACCACGACCCCGCGCCGCCGCTGCAGCGGGGAGAGAGAGAGAGAGGGAGGAGAGAGAGAGAGAGAGAGAGAGGAGGAGGAGGAGGAGGAAGAGGAGGAGCCGCGTGCTTGCTGCCTGCTGGCGCTGGCCCCGGAGGCAGATAAAATGCTTTTTGACCAACGGTAGGGAACAAATACTACTTTCTGTTTGGGGGTTTCATTTGTTGCCTAGAGACAAAATGCTTTCTTCCACACCTGCTGGAAGCTGGATTAAATAAGTCACAGGGTAAATAAATACTCCCTCCCTCCATATAAATGTAATTTTAAAGTTTGAAAATTGTAAAAAAATGATTCTAGAGGAAACACCAAGCTTTTTTAGAGTTTTTTAATAGCTTCTTAATGATGCTTGCAACATTTGATACTCATATAGGGGTAAATATAAGTCTTTTCACCTATTTATTGATCTTCGTACAGAATTCTAGAATTGTATCCTTTTGTGGACCTTGACGGAACGAAGGAGTATATAGGCTCCTATACAATTAGTCTCGGTCTCTCCTTGTTTAATTGGTTACCTGTGGCATTAGGTCTAATAATGCAGGCTTGAGATCATAAAGTGCAGAAAGGGAACCTAAGGCTGTCCGCACCAGTGAAACTCTACCTCCAACCTTTAAAAGGAATATTCTGTCCTGGTCAGCGAGATTCTCTACTTTAAATTCATTTCTTCCGCACCCGTCAACCTTTACCCTCAACCTCTATACCAACTACCATCATGTGGAGCCCACAAACCTAATTTTTTTTAACCCACACCGCCCCCTCTCTCCTGCGGCCCCACCCTCTCCCCTCCATCTCTCCCGCATTCTCTCCTCTCCTCCAGAACCTTCGCCTGTCTTCCTCCTCGGGCCTCTCCGCCTCCCCTTCTTCTCCCCACCCCAGACGGCGGTCAGAGGCGGGTGCGGGCGTGGGCTCCGGCGCCCGGCCTCGACTCCTCCGCCGGCCTCCTCTCCAAGCGTCGGGCGCGACGGAGGCGCCGGCCGTGGAGCTCGCGCGCGGTGCTCACCTATGGAGGCGGCGGTCGGCGCTGCTCCCTCTCCTCCCCATCCTCCTCCCGCGTCGGGCGCCGGTGGCCGCGCCGTGAGCTCCTCCCAACGCCCGAGTTGTGCGGCATCCTCTGCTCCCTCCGCGCCCTCCTTCTCCCTCCGCCGGCGGAGCGAGGCGAGGCGAGCAGGCGGCGCCGCGCCCTCCTCCCCGCGCGCCGGTCGGCCACGCCATCCCCCATCTCCTGCGCCCTCCTCTGCGAGCTGCCGGGCCTCCGTGGCGGATCCCTTCCTCGAGCTCTCCCCCACTTCTCCTTCTCCGGCGGTCGGCTCTAGCCGCGGCGTCCCCTCCTCTTCCTCCTCTCCGGCGCGATTGGGGAGAAGGGGAGTCCGGCGGCGTCCCTCCTTCACCTCCAGCGGCCGGCTCGATTCGGCCGGCGTGGCGCCGGCGGTGCCCCTCCTTCTCCGCGCGGGTGAGCGGAGCAGGGGCGCGGGCGGGATCTGGGTAAGCGGAGCAGGGGCGCCCCTCCTCTCCACCCTCTCCCTCTCCTGCTCTCGAGCTCCGGCGGGTGGCGCATGGCGAGGTAGCGCGGGATTGAGCCACCATCCTCTTCTCTTCGCCCGCGCCGGTGGAGCTCCTCTGCTCTCTCCCCTCCTCTCCTCTGCAGGCCGCGGCCTTCCGCGGGCGGGCGCGAGGCGTTGGTCCCACGGGCCCCGCGCCGACGTGGAGCGTACCGCTCCGCTCTGCAACCCGCTTGATTTACCGCGTTGGGGCTGAAACTGGAAGGTCTCGTTCGTGGTACCGTAAGCCGCTGCAGCACAAAAAAACTGTAAGCCCGAACGGCATGCATGCCACGTCGCTTTTACCGTGTACCCAGTGCAGACAGCCTAACCCTGTTGTAGCTAGCACGTTCACGCACACGGGGTCAGACTGGAGCCAGCAGGCAGCCAGACCGGAAAAAAGAGGAGGCAGGGGGTTCTCGATTCTCCCATCCGCTGGACAAACGACCGTACCGGCCGGTCTCCCTGAGGCGCGGTACGCCGGTACTGAAACCTTTTACGGAGCTTTTCTCACCGTGCCCACATGCTGAAACCTTTTACTCCGGGGGCGGCTAGCTGCCTAGCTCCTATGCAATGGCCGGAGCCCGTGAATCCTAGCTACAAACTGCTTGCTACCTGCTGGAGCTTTTTACAATGTACTGTAGTTTATTAGGATTCAAATTTGTGTGCTAACAAAATACTATAATACTACAAATACACACACATCCCAGCATGAAATAATCACCCGAGGAATATGGCTTTTGATCTCCATCCCTTTGTTATTTCATGCATGTCGTACCTCGGTGCTGTTGGGTTGGGACACATGCATAATTTTTTTTTTGGGAACACAACATATGCATAATTAATGCATGGAACTATGCATAGTAATAGGAAGCACTAAATATCCACTGATCGGGTTAGGCATACGTACTCCCTCTGTCCTGAAATATAAAGCATTTCAACATTCTCGGAGAGTCAAACTATTTTATGTTTGATCAAATTTTAGAGAGAATGATAAAGATTTATGGTATCAAATAGATATATTATGAAAATATATTTAATGAAGAATCTAATGATACATATTTAATATCATAAATGTTATTACTTTGTAGTATAAATTTGATCAAACTTGAAAAACTTTGACTCTTTAAGAATGTTTGAATGTCTTATATTTGACGAAGGGAGTACTCCAGTATCCGCATGCGGCCCCATGAAGGCTTTATTTGGTTTTTACATCAGTATATATATGCATGCATGGACTATATATACGTGTGTGTTTCATTTATTATTTGTTTATTTGGCTATGACGTTCCACGTCCCCGGTTAATTTTTATGAAAGAAGGTACTCCTAGTATCAATGATAACCTAAATCAAATCTTTCTGTGTGATATGGATAGTGGTAGAGTAGTATAGTAACTACTCAATTATTACTGCGAGCTACTTCTGCTAGTATCACGACAGAATCTGCTATAGTGGCAAGGAGCCTGACACGAATGCACTTTCAACGCTTTCCTGGGACCGCCGCCCCAATCCGGCACAGTCCCAGCAGGGAGAGACGAGAAACAAACTGGTTGGCTACCTGCCGGTGGGACGGCGGTGTCGAGGACGTGCCCGTCTCTTGTCTTCTCCGGCGACAGGCCTGAGCGTCGACCATGTCGAGCGCCTCTATCTTGTGCAGCGCGAACGCCAGGATCTCGTCGACGGCCACCGGCGCCTCGTCCTGGGCGTTCCAGATGCCCGTGGCGATGGCGCCCGTGGGCCGTGGCCCATCGCCGCCGGCGTCGTACGGAGCACCGAGACGGACTGGGCGGCGCTGGTGCTCGCGACGAGCTCGATCCTTGCTCCGCGCGCCGATCATTGCTGGCGCCATGACCTCGAATGCCATTGCCATCTGCTCGACCGTCTTGCCGACGACGTACCGTCGTCCATGGCGATGAGTGCGCCCAGCCTCGCCCACAGTGCCTCGGACCCGCCGGCGCACAGGCACCAGAACTCCCTGAATGACGAAATACGCGTTACCTCGGCGCCGCCGGCGGACAGCTACATGGCGAGCTTGGGGAGCCAGCTCGTTCATGGCGGCGAGGTAGCCGCCGCGCGGGTCTGCATTCTGCAACGGCGGGGCCGAGGTCGGAGATCCAGCAGCAGCACGCGCGCGGCGTCGGCGCGGGAGCCGGGCTTCTTGCCGGACGGACTTGAGCGAGGACACCTGACCTAGCGACCCATCGACTTGGCCGCTGTGAGCCCCGAATTGCCGCCGCCGCCGCTGACAGGTGGGGCCCCAGCCCCCGCCGCCGGCTCCTCCCCCGACTCCGGCGGCCTCCGCCGCCTCCGCCCCCGCCCGTCGCCCGCCTGTGCCCTTATCCACGCATTCCTCTCCCCCGCCGCCATCGCCGGCCCGACCTCCGGCCTCCACCTCCCGGCCGGCGGCGCCCTCGCCGCCGGCCCCTCCGCCCCGCCGCCCGCCACCTCCGCCGGGTCAGCTGCCACCACCCCCCCCCCCCCCCAACCCCTTCTACACCTCCTAGGCCGGCCGCCACCCCAAACCCGGAACCCTAAGGCCGGCGGCGGCGGCGGCGGGGGAATTCGGGGCTCACATGAGCCCCGGCTCCCCACAACATTTTGGCCGCCCCGTCCTCTCCCCTTGTCGCCGTGCAGCATGTTCTCAAGGGCCGCTTGACGACGAGCTCGCCACCCTTGGTCTTGCCGTCAGCGGAACGCCATGTCCCACTGCACGCGCTCCCTCCGAGGATTCCTTCACGAGGAGGCTCAGGTCCGTCCACGGCGTTCCGGTCGAGGTCGAGCTCCGCCGCCTCGACGGCCACCGCCACCGCCGATATGATGAACGGCCGGCGCTCGAACCTGAGGCACCGGACGACGAGCGTCTCCTCGAAGTCGGCGCCGCCCTGCTGCATGCACGACGGCATGGTCTGCAGTACGGCGAACCTCTGGCTCTTGGAGTCTTGGCGACGCGCGGCAGCGCCACGCCCGCGGCGTCGCTGTTGCCCTCGTCGTCTTCGTTCAGGTTCTTGTCCAGATCGGGCCTCGACCGGAACGGGGACATGGGCAGGCGGACGGCCGGGAGAGCGGGCGTGGGCAGCGTCGCTGCCGCCGGCATTGTTGCCGTCGCCGGCCGTGAGCGGGGGAGCGCGAGGGAGGCGTGCGGCGCTTGGTGTGCGCCTGGCTGAGCGCGTCGAGCTCGCTGAGGATCTGATTCTGATCGTTGGAACTTGACCACATCCTCGGCCATGGCAACTCAAAGCATGCAGCGCTCGAGCGGGGGAGCGCGAAGTGCATGTGCATCTGCAGCGAGTGATATCTGTATGTGATTTTTCTCTAGTTAGTATACAGGTATCTGAATTCCATTTGGGCAAATGAAAGCTGCAGCAGTAAGGTTCTCTCTTGTAGTTCTGTCGAAACGTATACGCTTTCGTTAATTAGAAATGTATATATCGTACTAGTGTGTGTACTTCCTGGAAAGATATACGATTCTGAATTCCTGATTACAGTACTGGAGTGTTGATGTGTAGCTAGGCACGAAGCCTTCGCTCGGGGCCTCCACGTCGATGTTGGCATATCTACGCGGTGGAAGCCACGAATAGTTGCGGGTCTGACGGCACCTCCATCACGTTGGTCGCGAACCTTTGGTGTTGTCTTGGAAGATAGGACCAGTAGTTTTCAGTATTTTCATCAGTTTATAAGATTCTAAACAAAGACCGTATTTTCAGTTTAAGATTCTAAACAAAGACCCTTGGGGCGGCTTTCAATTGTTGAGGAGAGAGTCCAATATTGATGCATTCTTTCTGAGATTTTGTTGCAGTGTCCCGTATCTACTTCGATCTGTTGCCTCTTTTTTAGGAAACCGTCTTCCTCAAGGACTACATTGTTATAAAATCTTTCTGGAAGTGGTTTAGTATTTATTACTCACCATGCACGGTAACTTCATATGGTCCTCATTACATTGTCCATGCATTAATAAATCCACAATAGTGGTGCTCAGTAGTAAATCTCCAAATTCGTCTGCCACCTGGTTGCTGCGTTCATCTTGTTATTCAAGGAAGGTCAGTATGTAGGAGCAGGCCTTTCTTGGAACATTTTAAGTGTGTCTACATCTCACAACGAGATCTCTGTTAGTGCGTATAGTTGTGATTGTAATAACATTTTGGATGATTTATATTATTGTTTAATTTGGGCCTCATATTGTGCTGATACCTTGTCTTCTGCTCTGTCATTTGAACGTCGTGAGTTAGAATCAAATGCCGATAGCATGTTATGTATTTGTCTTCCATCGATGGAATGCTCGTTCACTTATGCTGCTATTAATTTTTGTTAGTTGTCTTCTTTGAAGCTACCATTGGCAGCCTGAATGTTCGTATGAGTTTCTTGTATATGCATATCTTTTGGCCCTCTACTATACTTGGATTTAGTTAGGTGCTTTGAAAAAGTTTTAGGTGCTTAAAAAAGTTCTTATGCATCTATATACATGTATATATGTGGAATCGGACCTCATTCTTAGTACATATACGGAGTATATACAATTATGCTTAGTGCCCACTGATTTTGCAGGGTTTAAGAAATAGTTCTGATCATTCACGGGATAAGACTGAAGAAGTTGAGTTTCATGCCTTCTTTTATTTCTTTAATCAATGTTTCATCTCATCACTGTGAAGCGCTACAGACAGAGTTGTATGTCATGAATATTCCATTGCCAAACAAATCCATAAGTTAAGCTGGTGCTTCATTTAGTGATGTAGTTGGTTGTCAACATTGCGCAGTTGACAATATTCCAAGAGATGGTCATCCATCTCCTTTGTGTTATTTCTTTCTTTGTACCAGAAAATGGGACCACTTCATTTGGCGCCTGAAATCTGGTTTCCATACATTGCTAGAAGTACTTGTACCATTCCTTATGTTCTGTTTACTCCTTTTGAGTTAGTTATACTTAGAAAACATTCTTTTAGAACAGAAGTGGAGAGCCCAACTGGAGTGTAGTTCTGTTAATATTTCTAAGAAATGAATCAGGTCTTCTAGGCTCTATGCAAAGGATCAACAAGGACCCCAAAAAAATTAATTGGAACTTGTTAAAGCAATGCACTCGATATACTTTTGTTAACAAATAAAATGCACTACTTGGCTAAAGTCTTAACAATATGAGAGATATTAACCTCTTTTCACATATGTTGGATTTGAACAACCTTAAAGGGATTTCTGAGCTGATTATTTCAGATATGGACACATGCATAATACAATAGTTTGGATTCAGAAAAGCACACTTTTTGTCATGAAGTGAGTGGAATTTTTTGGAGACATTGCTTGGCTCTTTGTTTATATTGAGTTGATTTTTCCCCCTTTCTGATCTTCCCTCTAGCTCTTTTTTTTTTGGCTCACCATTTTCTGTGGTCGATCTGGAAGTCATTTAGCTATTGCTATTCTCAGGGGCGGGGCCACATGTATTCAAGGGTATTCAGTTGAATACTCATTATTTTAATTGGGCAAAAGAAATGTATATCTAGTCAGTTGTATCTAGTACATAACATGTATATGCACCAAAAATTAAAAAGTAGCACCAGAAAACAGGCTTCTCCGTCTCTCTTTCCACTCTTGAGCCAGAAAAAACAAACCAGCCCATCCATTTTCCATCCATCCTGAAAGCCCAGACATGGCCCAAATTATTATTGATTTGGGAATTTGTGATTGCAATTTTGATTCCTTCTAAATTTGTGACAATTTGAGAGCGATGCAGTGGGGGTCATATGTATAGGTCCAACTGGGGTATAGATAGTTTGGATACAGGGATTATATGGATAACTCTTTTCACCTCAGTTTTTGACAGTCATTGTACAGAGCGCAAACTTACGATGTCATATTACTCTTATTATACACTTTTATTTACTGGTCGAAATCTCATATTTCAGTTATTTGAATCCCGTATTTCAATCATCCTCACAAGTGTGCGTTGAAGAGAGCAAAAGGCCGAGGGTCGGCGGCGCGGCGGCCGGCCATGGGCAGCGCCGGCAAGGTCGTGCGCGCGGCGGCGCTGCACGCCTTCTTCCGGCACTAACACCCTTGGTCCTCGGCGGTGTCACTCCTCGTGCTCCCATTCTCCGCCGCCGCGCTGCTCTCTCGCTCCCACCCGGCTCTTCTATCCCCGTCGCGCTCCCTCTCGCGCCGCCTCCGCGCCGTTCTCGTCGCTGCCGGGTTCCTCCTCAGCCACCGCCTCTCCCACCGCGCCTGCGCCTTCCTCGCCTCGCTCCCCTTCTCCCTCTCCTTCCTTCTCCTCGCCAAGCCTTGAGCCGTCCACTGCTCCCCGCCGCCGCCGTCGCGAGAACCCTCCGTCCGCCGCCGCCGCCGTGGCCGAGCTCGTGCGGTCGTCGTTCCTGGCCATGGCGCTGACGCAGGTCGTCAACTACCTCGCGCTCCTGCCCGCCAACGCCACCGTCTTCGCCGCGCTCCTCGCCGCCATCAACGCCACCGACGCGCTCAACCAGCTTGCTTGGCGGAGGCGGCGGAGACGGCGGCGCTCCCTCCGGCGACAGGGCGGTGCTGGCGCTGTCGGCGGTCGGCGTGGTCCTGTACTCGCTGGCGAACGCGACGGCGGTGTGCAACCTGGCGACGGTGGTGGCGGCCGCAGAGGGCCGGGGCGGCGGCGAGCGCGCATTGCTCAAGGCGGTCCTGATGCTGCGCGCCGGCGAGCCCTGCCGCCGTCGCCGCGTCCCTGCCCGGTGAGCCTCGCCGCCGCCGAGGCGCTGTTCCAGCTCAGGGTGATGCGGCCGTACACGCTCACCGACGGGAGGGTGACGGCGGGGATGATCTGCGAGGGGATCCTCGTCGCCTACATCCACTGATCCACGCCATGATCTGTGTCCTTGACACGGTCATCACCGCCATGGTCTACCAGACCTGCAAGGCACCCATTCTTGCCAACTCTTGGAGCTGGAGCTGGATGGCAAGGACGACTTGAGGCTGAGGGTCTGAATTTTAATTGCTAGAACATAGAGGTCAGACATATCACGATGGCGATGCTTATCGATGGATTAAATTCTTGATTTTTGGTTTCCAGTTCTGTCCTTTTTCTTGATCTTTATAAGGGTTAACTGCTGGTTCTGAGATGATGCTGTTACTGTTAGTTAGTGTTAGGACGAGCATCAGGTCCATCAGGTTGGTGAGAGGGACATTTGTAAATAATTACAGCAGAAGGGTCTATAAGATTTTCATATAAATAATCCATAACTTTGCATGAATTGCAGTTGAGTTACTAACTTACTATGACATTTTCTATAATGTTTAAGGTGTCCTTGTTATTTTCTGATGCTGTTCAGGTACATGTTTAGTTGCCAGGTAAGCACGTTAGAAAAGTCATATAAATGGTCAATGTTTACAGGTTACAGGGATATAAGCATGAGACAGTTTGCAGATTAGCAGGTTTTTCACCCATAACTATCAGGATCATAGTACCTTAAACCATGCCATGTGTTTCGGGCATTTAATATGCACATTTTTTTTCTCACTCCAAGTGACTGCAGCTGCTGAGCTGCATCATCTGATGGATAAGATCCACAACCTGACATGCCACCCAAAGTTGCCCCTGCAATTTGGGTCAGTTGTTGAGATCCTGAGCCCCACCATTTTCAAGTGCATCTTTCCTTGATTCCAAAGCAAAGCTAGAGAAGAGGGCATGCCGCTATATACATGCATCATCCGAGTAATCACATTTTGTTGCAGTTTTTGTATGTTTTTGGCATGAGTGCACAGGCTTGTTTGGAAACATCAGAGGAAAAATAGGTGGTTCCAGGATCCAGGACATTCGGATTTCTGGAAAAAGAAACAGTTGTACAAAGTCGCTAGGGTGTAGTTTTTCCAACTGAAACAGATAAATAAGTTCCTAGGAAATCAATGGTAAGAAAAGGATCCCTCTGCATTCATAGTTTTAGCAAAACCACTAGCAACCGAATTTAACTTTTCAACAAAGAGTAATGTAGATACTAAGTGCAAGTATGCCTGTTAAGCAATAGATAAACATCCAGGACCGCCAAATTTGCCCATTTCACAAGTTGGATTTAGAGGCTATCAGAAAATTTGTAGCTAAATTATAACGAATGTTCTTGTGGAGTCTATTGAAAATCCTCTTTCAGAAGTCATTGATTAGTTCTGCCAGATTCCATTCAACTGAAGGTTCAAACCAATATCATAGTAGCAGCATGATGTTACATACTTGCAAGATATACAATACAATGATTACAATACAATTTCCACAGAAAGTTGGAGACACAAAAGAAAAAAAAAAAGAAGAATAAGAAGATGCTATCACACATGATTAGTCATACTTAGGTAATGTTATCATGTCAGGATAGAAGCATTCAGCCAAAGATAACTTTGGCTTCAAGTGTTGTTCAGGAAGCCTTTACCTAGAGGAATAAAATAAGTTAAGGCACTGCTTACCATAGGATCAAATGTCCTTGTCATATTTCACTCTGAAACTATTCATGGAGGTTGTGACCTAATGATTTCTTTTTCTTCAAAAGGTGTATGATCAACTTACATAATAGTACCTTAGATTCTGAGCAGATGCAGCAACATTAGATTATGACATTCTGGCAGACCTTGACAGTGATGTGCATGAAATTTTTGCAGTGATAATAGTGTGTCTATGAGATCCAGATTGCAAATAAGCGGAGGCACATAGATTACAAAATATTTTTTTGGGTTACTGCCTTTAGGCTAGAAACAGTGGAAGTTTTGTAGGAAATGTTACCCCCATTAAGCTGGCATTTCTTCTCGACATTGCTTTAAAGTTTTTGCATTGTCCCTGATGTCTCCTGCTGAAGTGCCAATATGAGTTTTCCCTTTTTCTATCTCCATTCATGTCACTCTTTGCTTATTCTCTTGATCAAATCAGTCACCAGCCGCAATAAGCATTTATGATCGTGTTTTAATTAAACTATAACAATGTTATCATAATTCGAACTTCACAGAAATGGAGTTACAGATAGTTCAGAATTTTTGGGAAGTTTGATCCAGTGTTGATTCATCATATTGCAGGCTTCGTCATTAAGGTTCTTTTTTGGATTGTTGGATGTCTAAGTTTCGAAAAGGATATTGTTGGATAGTGTGTGCAGGATTGATATTAAAGCTACCTCGGCGACTTATGCTTGTTAATGATAAAGCAAACAATGATCCCAGATGTATGTGAACTTTGGTGCCATTTAGCGGATATGTTTGCCATGGTCAGGTTGTGAGTATATGTCAGATCACCAAGCAGATATTTCAATTGCAACCGAAGCACTGTTTCATACTTCATAGGAATTGGTTTTGAGCAAAGCAAGTTAGCATGTTTCATATTTCATAGGAAACCTTTTGAAGATAGATCAATCTAGAGATTAATTTAAAAAATGATAAATCTAGAGTCATATAGCTGACAGCATGGGTATGACCATTTGTGATTGAGAAGAAATAATTAGTTCATAAGCAGAGGCTAAGAACTGGCCATAGCTCCTCTTCAGGCATCAAGCTCCTTACAGTCAGGCTCCTTCTTTTCTTTTTTCCAGCTTATCAGTCCACCATGAGCTGCTAATCCTGTGACAAGCTGCAGATGTTGACATGAAGATGTTAGTTAGTGCTAGTGCACATGGTACACAACAAAATGATGCATGTAGCTCAAGACAGAAGTTTAGTTCAAAAATAAAGCATACCTTTCATGAATATGATTGTAGCGAGGAAACATAGCAAGAATGTACCCAAACAACCCAGCCATGGCCATCGGAGCAGGCCACAAGGCGAGCAGCCCATAGGGTTCGCCTAAAGCAATTGAGAGCACAGCGCTGAGGACGTATAATGCGGCAGCACAACCAGGAACCTTGTATACCATTGTGTTCATAGAGACAATAGTTCCCTCCTGCAGGATCAGAGCAACAAAGCATGTCCAAGGCCAAATAATGAAGAGTGTCTCGAGAGAGAACTCCTCCACAATCAGTGACACCTCACTCTCATGGTTATCAGTGGCCACAAGGAACATAGCTGACCCTGGAACCAAAATCACCCATGTCATGCGCACGAGCACAAACAAGGAAAGGGCAGCTTGCACAAACAAGAAGCACATCAGGTCATCTTTGCTGCCCCCAGACTTCTGCTTCAGATCATCTTTGCTGCCCCTAGAATTCTGCTTCAGATCATCTTTGCTGCCCCCAGACTTCTGCTTCAGATCATCTTTGCTGCCCCTAGAATTCTGCTTCAGATCATCTTTGCTGCCCCCAGAATTCTGCTTCAAATCATCTTTGCCCTCTTTGTCCCTTTTGCCCTCAAATTGCTGCTTCAGACCATCTTTGCTGCCTTGCTGCTTCAGATTGCTTCCCACAGATTGCTGCCTCCCATCACTTTTGCACCCAGATGGAGGGGTGAGCATAGCCTCGCTCTCTGCGCGCTGGACATACTCAGCAATAGTGTGACCGAATATCCCAGCGGCATAAAACGTAAGCAGCGTCGCAACAGCCGCGCCACTGTTAGAACTGATGAAATGCGTCGCAGCCACGGACAGCAAAGCAGCGTAGGAAATCTGGAAGAAGATGGCCAGAAACCCCATCGTCACTGAGAACAGTATGGCCCCGATGAAGAAATAGGAGCTGGCAAGAATGGAGACGGTCCAGACGAAGACCGTCCGCTGCCCGGCGACACGGAGCAGCAGCCATGGCGTGAGGAGCGCGTACAGCACGGAGACGAGCGCCACGAACAGCACAGCGCCGTGCGAATCCGGCACGCCCAGGATGTAGCGGCAGGACCGCACCTCGATCCAAGCGGCGGCGAACTTCGCGCTTGAGACCTCCTTGGAGGGGATCTTTTCCGAAGACGGCGGCTTCTTCACCACGGGCGGCACGACCACTGACGGCGTCGCCCCCTTGAACCCCGTACCAGTACCAGTAGTCGCCGCCTCCTCCGCCGACGGATCGAGGAGCTCCCCGTTCAAGGACTTCATGGTGTGGAGCTTCTCCGGGGACAGCGCAGCCTCCGCCGCCGGCGAATCCACCGCGGACGGCGGCGACCCCACCAGATCCGAAGCCGACGTGTCGTCCGCCGACGGAGGCTTGAACCCGTTTGGAGTCACGTCATCCAACGGCTGCTGCTTCGGCTCGGCCGCTGGGGGAGGAGAAGACGACATCGCTTCCTGGCGCCGGCTCGGGTGGGGGGAGAAGGGATTAGAGGATGAGGGCGGCGCCGCCGCCAACCCTGCCGGAACCAGGCGTCGGGAGAGAGACGGAGGTTGGGGGGCTTGCGCAATGGCAAAGCTGCGACGCCCGGTCAAACTGTCCTCGGCATTATACCTGATCATGGGCCGCCCGACCCGATAAACCCGACCCGACCCGCCCGAAAAAAACCCGACCCGACCCGACCCGAGCACGTGACGGGTCGGGCGCGGGCCAGTTTTTTAACCCGAAACACTAAAAAAACCCGACCCAACCCGACGCGACCCGAAAAATTACACGTGAAACCCGAAACCCGACCCGAACCCGGCACAACCCGACCCGACCCGACCATGTCACGGGTCGGGCGCGGGTCAACGATTTTGACCCGCCAACCCGACATGACCCGACCCGAACCCGACACAACCCGACCCACGATCAGGTATACTCGGCATTTTGCGGCCCGATCTGGGCTAATGAAAGGAGAGCTGGGCCTTGGGCTGAAACCTGAAAAAAGGCTTAAAAATGTTTTCGGCAAATAGCGCCCAAGTTGGGCGGAGATTGGGCTCCGTGGCTGCTGGCCATTCCAATTATTTCGTGCTAGGCTTGAGCCTTGCTGTCGCTGTCACACCGCACACGCGCGCTCAAGTCGTTTCCGTGCGGGCGTGCGGCCCTCGACGATCGTGCCATGGAGTTTCAGGAATCAGGACTTTTGCCATGGATGGCACGACCTCGCCTCACCTTTATGGGCTCGGAAGGAAGTTATCGGGACACAAAGCAGAGACATGAAACTGCAACTAACTGGCGGTGCTTGGGTAATTAATATTCACCAGTTTCACCTTTCCTCCAGTGATAACCAAGCGTGAGTGTAAGCAGACACTTTTGCTGACATCGATGCAAAGCTATGTTTGACAAGAACCATCGTTGTGAATCAAATGTTCCATGTCTATGATTGTGTTGTGGCTTGTGGAGAAGGGTGCCCATATATGTCAATGAAATCTCAGTGAAAGCTACAGTTCCCTGCACATTGACTGACCTAAGGAAAAAAAAAAAGAGTCTCTTTCCCTGCACGTACGGCCGGCCGTCGTCGTGGTGCGGCGCCGTGGCGAGGAGCGTGTTGGACCCCCATTGCCGTACGTACGTGGTCGATCGGGGGGCCGTGTTGGGACGTTGGGTTGGCCAGTGGATCGGATGCATGGACGTACTCCGCTATCAAATGTGTGCACATGTAGGCTAAAAGAAACAAACGTGCCAATTTAGCATTATTTGATAGTGTTGTTGAGCGCGTCGATCACCACGGTCGCGGGCCAGGCTGATCTGTGCTGCTGGCCACGGCGCGGTCCGGGTCAGGTGATCAGGTCAGGACCCGTCCTTGATTGGCGCTCCACCCCTTCCCGAATCGCCTCGGCCGGGCAGCCCAGTGAAACGCGTGCTAGAACGTGACAGCCCAGCGGCGCGCTGAGATGCATGCGGTTGCTACGCGCCGCGTCACCCCCTGCCTCCATTCCATTCTCACGCGCCGTACTTTTCCCCTCTCCCAACGCCACCCTCTGCCTCCATCCTCCGACGAGCATGCGCCGCCCGCAGGTCGCCGGCGCCCACGCCCACGCGCTCCGAGCCCGAGGCCGCACCGGTGCCCGCCGCTGGTGCTGCCGCCGGCGCCCGCGCGCGTGCTCCGGCCCCGGCCCCAACATCCACGGCCACGCGTTCGCTCGCTCCCGCCGGCGGCCTCGCGCGTGGAGCTTCGTCGCCGCCGCCACCAGCTGGCGCTACCGCCGGCGGAACGGCGGCGTCGAGCCCTGCCACCTCGTCCTCGTCGCGTTCTGGCGACTCGGCGCCGGCGCCCGGCCCGTCGCCGGCCGTGCATCATGTCCAGCCTGTACATCGTCGCCGGCCTTCCGTAGCCGCGTGGCGCCGCCGCAGTTGCAGAGAGATGGCACTGGGCGACGTCTCCCTGCCTCCCGCACGACGACGACATGGTCTGCACGGCGCCGTACGTCGTCGCGCGTCTCCTTCTTGCGCAGCGCCGCGGCGAGTTCATGGACTCCATGGAAAATAGAATAGGCAGCCCATCTGCTGCATGCCTATGTGTTTCAGTTTCAGGTCCCGAATCGGCTTCCATCGCCGGCGGCGCCGTGCCCACCGCGGCGAAGCTCTGGCTCTTGGGCGGCGCCCCTGTTGTCTTCGTTCAGGTTCTTGTCCAGAAGCAGGAGCAGTCCGGTCCTGGGCAGAGCAGAAGCAGGATCCCCACTAGGAATGGCAGCATCACGCGTCAATATATGCAACCGTCGTGCTTACTGTCAGTGTTGCCTGTTGAACCCCAGCCAAAGTTAATGGTGACCCGTATGTCAAGCAATTTTTTTTTTTTTTGGGTTCGGAGAGGCACTTTTTTTACGTTAAGCTGACAGTCTGATTGCTCGAGTCTGATCCGGACCGGCGGAGGACTGGCCGGGTCGACTACGACCTGCAGGAGGCTACAGTTGCAACGTTTCTTTACGGCATTGTCGTGGTGATGCGTGGGTGGTGAAACTATTGGGTGAAAGTGAAACTATGCCAGTAACTGAGCTGATCCCGGTAACTCCATCCGTGCGGGCGGCAACTGAATTTCCCGGTAAATTCAGTGGTTCATCCCCGGCCCGCATCCCGGTAACTGAGCTGATCCCGGTAAGCTCATGATCTGTCTTCTTTTGTATTATGTTTATGTTTATGATAATTTTAGTGACCGATCTTTATCATGAAAACGCAGCGTGCCCGCCCAAAAGCCAACGTCTTGGTGGCATGGTGGTGGGCTGGTGGCGTCCTCTCTCGTTCGCGCCAATCAATGCATCGGCGTGCGTGCGGCCGAAAATCCGTTGCTTTTAGAGCTCTGGGCCAGCATATCTCATAGCAGGAGCGTACCACAGTCACCAGTCAGTAGAGAGGAACGGTCGCTAGAAACATGTAGGGTAAAGCGATCCTGATCGAGAGAGAGCCAAGCGTAGGAACGGTCGCTGGCACTAGGGAGCCAAGCGATTCGTGAAGACTTTGGCCAACGGACTACATCAAAATGTTTTATTACCAATTAAAAGTAAGTTAATTATAAAAAACCAATTGCACAGATGAAGACTAATTTGCGAGACGGGTCTTTTAAGCCTAATTAGGCAATGTTTTGACAATGTGATGCTACAATAAACATTTGTTACAATGAGCATAATCTATAGTACTATAAAGAGTGTCACAATTGAAACGGTTTCTCACCCAAAAAATTACCCTCATAAACCTCACAGAGGACCCACAATTCAGAGCCAAAAGGTGGCCCCGGACGACCGGGGGTAGACGCGTTTGGTCGTCACCCCCCGTTCTTTTGCGCCTCGGCGCCATCCCGCCCCCCTATTCTTTCTCACCTTGGCATTTTTGTATACCCGCTGCCTTCCTTTCCTTTTGATCGCGTTCTTTGTATGGTAATGCAATCAAGGCGCCGCTATCTTTCCTTTCTGTTCGTTGTATTCATATGCAAAAAGATACGTTGGTTTCCTTCCAAAAAATCGCTCCTTTCCTTTCCTCCACCTTCTTTTGGAAATTCGCCTGTCTTCCTTTCCTTTTGATCGCGTTCTTTGTATGGTAATGCAATCAAGGCGCCGCTTTCCTTTCCTTTCTATTCGTTGTATTCGTATGCAAAAAGATACGCTGGTTTCCTTTCAAAAAAAACACCCCTTTCCTTTCCTCCACCTTCCTTTGTAAATTCGCCTGCCTTCCTTTCCTTTTGATCGCGTTCTTTGTATGGTAATGCAATCAAGGCACCGCTTTCCTTTCCTTTCTATTCGTTGTATTCGTATGCAAAAAGATACGCTGGTTTCCTTCAAAAAACACTCCTTTCCTTTCCTCCACTTTCCTATGCAATCAGGGCGCCTACACCTTCCTTTTGAAATTCGCCCGCTTTCCTTTCTTTATATGGCCGTGTCCATCAAGGAATTTGAATTTCCTTCTTTCCTTTTGTAGATGGCTAGCGTCCATATATGCCCCGCGCATGCATCTGAGCGAGCCCTAGGCAAAAGGCTACGGCCGGGTAGCTAATCCCCCTTCCCCACGCCGTGTTTAGTTTCCGAAATCTTTTCGGTGAAAAGATTTCGGGTTTTGATTTTACCGATTTAGGAGTAGTAAATGTAGACGAAAAAGGTGAAAAGTTATATGGATAGGTTGGAAATCTTGAGACGAATCTAATGACGGTAATTAGAGGGTAATTAATTCATAATTAGCAGATAGTTACTGTAGCATTAATGTTGCAAATCATGGATTAAGTAGGCTCATTAGATTCGTCTCGCGATTTACTGCCTATCTATGTAACTTTTCACCTTTTTCATCTACATTTAAAACTCTCCGGCCATGTGCGCATGCATCAGAAAGTGGGGCCGTCATCTGAGCGAGCCCTAGGCAAAAGGCTACGGCCGGGCCGGGAAGGAACGGAGGCACGGGCGCGACCGCGCAAGTTGACGGATGACGGGGCGGCCATCACCCTGCTCGATTTCCGCGGAGGAAGGGTTTTCAACGGCGCAAGCGCGCAGGCCGGGGATCGGACAACGTGATTGATCCGTGACTTGTGCTGGTGCAGCAAGGAAACCAGGGAGATCCATCACGATCAGAGGGTGCAAGCTGCAAAGCTCACCGTCCAGTACCAGACCGGCCTCGCGATAACAGAATTCAGAACACTACTAAAAAAACATTTTAGGAGACACTGCCAAAACATTTTCCGAGATACTTGTGAAATGCTTGCGTCTCTGTTAATGTCCACCATTTTCGGAGGCGGTGACGATTGATTAACGGAGGCGGTGAAAAGTTACCGTCTCTGTTAATCTCCCGTCCACCCCCTCTCTCTCTCTTCTCCCGTCGGCCCCCTATCTCCTCCAGTCAGTCAACGCCTCTCTCTCTCCCTCCGCCTCCTCTCGCTCTCTCCCCTCCGCCGCAGCAGGCCCCTCTCTCTCTCCCTCCGTCTTCCTCTCTGCCCGGCAGGCCGGCCTCTCTCCCCTCCGCCTTCCTCTCTTCCCGGCGGCCGTCCGTGCATCCGCCCCCTCTCCTCGCAGATCTCGCTGCTCCAATCCTTCCCCCTTCGCTCGCCCCTCACTCGCGACGGCAGTGAGGAGCGGCGGCGGGGCAAGGTGCGGAGCAGCGGGCGCGGGGTGAGGAGCAGCTCCGGCGGCGGGCGGGAGGAGCAGCTGCGGTGACCGCCGCGGCGGGATCCGGTGGCGGGCGCAGAGCTGAAGCCCCTCTAGCTCGCTCGGCGCCGAAGCCGTCGCCGCCGCCGCCATCGCCCTCCGTCCCTGCACGAGCAGCTTCGTCGGCGACCAGACGACGGTGATCTCCTTCGATCTATCACCTCCTCTCTCCCTGGTATACATGCTCAAACCAATTCCTCTCCTAACCCTAACCCTAGAATTCTTCAATAGAACAGAAGTCTTGTATAGAGATAGAACATTTTTGCTCTGCCTGCTTATAGAACAATTTACTGCTACATTTTAAAAGCAAAAATGAGTAAGGCAGAAGAGATTTAGTTAGCACATTTTTTCCCTCGCTGTCAACTGCAATGTTTGTTGCCTAGTGTTTTGATAGTAGATTAATATTTTTTCATACTGTGTCGCCGGATTCTATTCAACTTGTTGCTGAGCATGCTGCTGCAACTAACAAGGTAAAAAGATGCCAATAAGAGGAGACCATTTTCTATTGGTGCTATTTACATTGATGGCAATGTTTGCAGGTGTTTTTGATGAACCTTTCCGCTCCATTTATCTGTGAGTTTTTCCGTGATGCCCAAGAGAAAGCTCTTCCGTAAGTACTGGATGCATAATGATGTTTATCATGTGGTCCATATCATGTGACCTTTATGTGAGAGCAGTATATAGAAAGTTCAGTTTGTGGTGCAAAGCTTTATTTCAACTCTCTTGCGCATTAGTTTTTACAATATTTTGAGTGTGCGTTATGAAATATATAAAAGTTCTTTCTGGTATGTGTTAATCTGACTTTAACATGAATAACGTGTTCCCTCTAAATTAGAAATATGGCCAATATTCAGTGCAAGCTAGTTCCAAAACAGTTTCTAGTCACTTCTTGTTTTCCTTTTATGCTTCCCTGGTTTAGTGTATGTGCTCTATCCATTTTGTTTTCTTGTTTTCCTGCATATTTAAGTTGTGTAGTATACATTTCCTGAGTTTACTTGCAAATGGTATGTCTTCAGGGGAGTGCAACTACATGGGCTGCATCAGCTGCAGGAATCGTTGCTCCAAAGCTGATATCAATAACAGGTTAGCTCTTGGCTGCCCTTCTTTCTAATCTTAAAAAGTCATTGCTGCATAGTTTTTAGATGAATAATCGTTGACCAATTATTGCTAGATCAAGGTCAACTGAGTATTTGAGTGATAAGAGTGTAGTAGTCATTTTACTAGATGTTATTTTATTTCTGTGGATAAGAGTGTAGTAGTCAGTAGATAGGTACAGTACAAATATGTACAACGAGTAGATTAAACTGCATTGTACTGTACTGTACCCTCAATGTTGTGCCTACATTAATATGCTAGGATAAATTTCAGTATTTTTCTTATTAATTTCTTATTGTTTGATTCAGTTTATTTTTCTTATCCTTAATTTGTCAGGAAGCTTTTAAATTTTCTGATTTATGTGAGAGCATTTCCTTACTGAAATACAGAATCTATGCCCATTACAATGTTAGTTTGTCAGTAAGCATTATGGCCAAGTGAAGTAAGCATCTCGATTTCTTTCTTTTCTTCATTATTACCATGAGATCAATATTGTTTCATCCATTGCAATGATTCTCTGTCATTTTTCTGAGACAGCTTGGAAGGAGATAATCAAAGAAATAAGAGAACATTGTTTGTGCCTGCTAGCAAGATGAGGCAACTTGGTAGCTTGTTCTATTCCTTCCATGTATTTCAATCGGTTATCATAAAAAAATTACATGCATTGTGCTAGCTAAAGTTGTTTTGCCTTGCTTGTGCCAGCATACCAAGGAACTTCAGGGTAAAGTTCTGAGATATCTGAAGTAGGAGCATCTGCCATTGAAAGAGGACAGAAGAACAAGTGGAAGGCAGTCTCCATATCTGGATACATAGCATGTTTGTTAGCTGCATTACTGAGAGAGAGCTACCTGTAGGTAGATACCATCAGCTTCAGGTATTGCTGTGATAAGATCCATCTCTTGGGTTTGAATGACTGGTACATGATATATGTTGAGATTTTTCTAGATTGTTCACTGTTCATTACTTAAAATGATATGATGGTGTCACTTAGAAAATATATACTGTATTTATATCATTGCAATCATAGGATTCTGCACCTGACAACCTCAATAATTTGCTTGCTTTTTGGATTAATTATAGAATTGAAATCAGATAAACATCATTAAAGGTACCAGTAGTGTTAGTTCATAGGATTTAGTACATATCATTTCAGATTCAATATTATTCAAAGAAATATCTGTTTCAGCACCTACTGCTAATCAATTTTTTTTAGTTTTGTAAAATTATTAACAGAGACAGTATGTTACATGTAATTATGTAAATGGAATTATAGACAAGCTCTCTGTGCTTTGTGGTAGTGGATATCTATATTATTATTATGGTTTTATTTTCTTTTAATCCATAAAATCATTAACAGAGGCGGTTTTTGTAACAAAACCGTCTCTGTTAATAGGCATTAACAGAGACGGTTTTATTACAAAAACCGTCTCTGTTAATGCCTATTAACAGAGACGGTTTGGAAACCGTCTCTGTTAATCACGATTAACAGAGACCCCAGCTTAGAGACGGTTGTCAAAACCGCCTCTGTTAATGTGAAAAAACCGTCTCCGTTAATGTTTTTTGTAGTAGTGGAAGGAACCTGCTGCCTGGGACGATCGCGATCCGCACTGGCGCACCGAGCAGCCTTCTTTGCCAGGCTGAACTCGTATGTACTACGTGGTACCGGCGGTACATACGCTGCGATGCACCAATGCATCATGCAAGATCACACGCTTTCAGTCGAACTTCAATGATGGTATTGGGAAAAAAAATACAAATAAGATAATTGTCGGTCAGTACTCAAGGGTTTCAAAGTGTCAAATTAGTGGTGACGATGGCAGGTCACATTCTTCCGTCCCTTATTAAATGTCGCTCAGAAAGCGTTCTGCCCTCATAATCACGCTCCCGAGACTGACTGAAACTCTAAATGTACATTTGGCGAGCTTGACATGATGTGTGAGGGGGGAAAAGCCAAGAACAAAGCCTGCGTCAGAGGATTAGTAGTATGACCAATCCACGAATGATCAGTCCAGTAAAACATTTGAGCCCACGCCAAGTGGCACCATCAGGGCTGCACTACACAGTGCACCAGTAGAGAGCAGAAAATTCAGGTGCCCCAGTTCTAGCTGTATTTCTGCCAAAAGCAGTTGCTCCAAAATTACTCCTTGGGCAACGAGAGGGGTGTCGTCCTTCTTCATCTCGCTCTCGCCCGCTCGCTCAAGATCTCAGCGTTATTTTTTTTTAAAAAAAGTTTTTAGATCGAGAGTTCCAGAGCACGCAGCTGCTCTGAAAACGTGTAACGCCTGTCATGTGAATTTTTCAAGATTTAACAGCATTTATTCTTTCAGTGGTAGGCGACATCTCCGTCGACAACGAGACGCTGGATTGAGGTGGAGAGCAACTTGCGAGTGAACTTTTCAAACTTAAGTGACCTCTAGTGGCAACGAATTAACATGCATGACCCAACAAACTAAGCTGCTCTCGATGACAGATTAGATTAACCCTCGGATCGACCTTACAAAACAGATATGTGATAATCAATTCATTCCAACAAATAAACTCGTCAGCATTTCTATTTACAAAACCATTGAGACACCCATCGAGTCATTCAAACGTCCTGCCTAGCTAGCGCTACCACGCTACAAACTGTTCCGTCGATCTCTGCCATTTGTCTCAGCTCATTGGCTTTTATATTTTGATCTCGTTATCCAGAGAACCTCAACTTATGAAGAGGCTGCAGATCAACCTTCGCATACATAAATGATGATAACAGTATAGCATCAATGCTTTGAGTCTCTATCTGTTTCACTATGTTTACATTACAGTGATGCTATACAAGTTCATGAGGCATAGATGGTGATGCAACTTCTTCTTCTTCTTCTTCTTCTTCTTTTTTTGAAATATTGTGCATATGTGACCTGGTATCTTTTTGTATGAATGAGGTCCACACCTAATGTCCAGCACCAGTGTAAGATGTTAAGTCACTAGCTCGCATCTCATTGCTAGTAACAATAGCGATATCACCTTGCACGGATAAATCCACATATAAATAAGCATAGTGATCGAACCCAAAAGACCAACATACTCTTAATTTCACATGTATCTATGGATCAACTTCAAAACTGCCAACATTGCATCCAACAGGATAAGTAGTGAAAATCACAGAAAGGTGTGTTCTTCAGAAGCCTAACTAGTGAACTTAACTCATGGTTTACATCCAAGCAACAGACAAACAAGCCTGCCATGCATGTTCCTCATGCTGAATCATTAAATATCACCCAAATTGGATCATGTCTCATCACTCTGTATATGAATCGGCCCTCGGCTAGTTCTCAGCACACACTCAGACTTTTTGTAGTACTCTGCGGTTGAAGATGCTCATTTGATCACCAGCTGATGTAGATAGGGACCTTTGGCGAAATCTTTCCACTTCATCCATATCAAACAGCACATCAAGTATCTCCTTTACCTTGCTCGGCCCAAGATATCTATAGACAAGTTGTACCCAGCTGATAGCAAGGCACAAGCATATCATTTGCTGCGTGCAAACAAATGAAGTGTCATTATATTTAGACCAAAAAGGACACGTTAACTTAAGAAACTATACTGTTCAGTAGTAATAAAAAGAGAGATAGATGTCATGCAAATACCAAATAAAGTATTATGCTAACAGCTCTAGCATCATATTATTTCGATACTATGTCATAAGAAAGAACTTACTGCAAATGGGACTTTGTTTGTAGAGATCCAGTAGCCTTTATGATTGCACAACCAGACATCATAAGTCAAGGTTATCACGCGCACAACTGCAGCCCAGACTTTTGTGTTCCTGGTACCGCAATCATCGTCACTAAATTCAGGTTCAGGTTTTTGTATCTACAGAACAATACACACAAAATGAATTTTTAGACTGAAACTGAAACTCAGTACACCACCACTCAAAACTGAGGTAAGACTGACTAAAGAAAATGTTACTCACACTGCGGAATAGCAGGGAGAGAATTGGCTGAACACCTTGACATATAATGCCTACCCAAGTGAGAATGCGTGCAAAGTATGAGTATCCATCTGGGACTATATAGTGAAACTGAAGTTGCACCAGAGTAGCTAAGCCGAAGCCAGCTAGGAAAAGCAATACCAAAATGTTCTAATCCAAAAGAAAAAGAAACGCATCAGATCAGCTTCCGGCAATGTCATATATAATTCAAAGATGGCATCTTATTAACTAGGCAAATAGTTTTCGCAAAAAAAAAAAAAAAAAAAAAAAAAAAAAAAAAAAAAACTAGGTCAGTAGCCACATTATACCTGAGTACTTGCTTGCCGGTGAGTAAAGTTTTCAGCATTTGAACACTTCAACATCACGTAACCATATATGCAAGAAAGCAGTAGACCAATACCCACATATTCACACATGATGCGGCCAACATTCTCCAGAATATCACCCAGAAAGGCTATAAAGAAGGTAATGACCACACCAGAATAGATTGCATCCATCCACAAGGTCACAGGAGAGAAGCAATCAAAGAAAGTTTTTGTCCAATCACTTACTATGGTGAAAGATATCCTGAAACATATATATATATATAAAGGAGAGAAAATTATTACAGCCCATAAATCTAGCTAGCGAAACATATATTCTTAGATGAATATGAGTAATAAATTGCTAGAAACATCTGCGAGAACCAAAATGGAGATGTTACAAGATCACATTTTACCATTTAATACTAAATATGTTTATCAAAGTTAACAATAAAGTTATATGAAGGTTTTTTGACTTCGCCTCAGGGCTCATTTTAAATGTGGCACAGAACTTTCAAACAGTTTAGTATGCTCTTGTTAAATTATATGGATTGGCTCATTAAAACATGATATTTTTTAGTGAAAAATATGATGTTGAATCACACAAAAAAATACAACTGTAAAAGATGTACAGCTAAATGCAATTAGAAGATAATGTTAGGAAGGAAGGAGTTGGAACAACTTACATTGGGAGCACAAAGTAAAACAGCCCAATCCATGTGAATATGAACTCGAGTAACTCAAGAGGCTTCTTGATATGCTTCTCATACATATCTTGAGCTTGGTGGTTGTTATGGACAGCAATAGCAAAAGCACCAACAGCCATGGCAAGAAAAACAAAAGTCCAGCTGGTAAATGCTTAAGAAAACCCATTCCCGGTCCAATTCCTGAAAATGCACCAGAGGTTTCAATTAAAGCACATTAATTGACATGTCATGGCCAATTAATTAAGGCAGCTGTAAACATTACAGCATGGCTTTTGCTTTATTAATCGATGATGTGGCTTTGCATGGCCGCACCGCACCAAATCCATGAAATAGAACAATACACAGCATCAAGAAGAAGAAGCTACCTTACATATGTATTTGCATCCATAATAATTTTGACAAAATATAACCTAATTTCCTAGAAGGCATTGTAACACTAACACACACAGAACTACAAAAGATTGAACAGGAGCATATTAACTAATTATCACATAGTGTCACTCATGATCTTTTGTTGTATATGCATCTTGTATCCTAGGACAGAGAATTTTCTGTAGCTCCTGACCAATCTTGAACCCAGAACGTTTGAATCAGAACTATATTATCCTGCCCCAAGCTATCAAATATTACTACCCTGCTATCGCAAAAACTTCAAATCCTCTTTGGGTTCTTGTAATAAAGCGAATCCAGCTTCCCAAATTCTGATATATTGTGACAATATGCTCCAATCAGTCATTGTATACTAATGATGGGTTCTACTCCAAGCTGTTGGGTAATCCTTGATTATTTGCTACGTGTAGGCTGACACCTAGCAGTCCTGTTTCAAACTAAAGACGCATGGCAAACTGAAGACGCATGGCAAGACTTCAGAGTGTCTCTACGCTGACTCATAGAAGACCAAGATGATGCATTTTATACTTGCTCAAAGTAAATACGTGAAGCCTGATAACTTGCACTGCATTGATCCGAGTGGGTACATATTTGTTCACCTACTCAAAATTGTTCGTTTATATAGAATAAGTTAGAACTGACACACAAGCCACTGCAGCCACCAGCTTTGTCGTCGTGCAATCATATCGAATGGCACCACTTGTTCAGGATTCAGGTTGGATAAAACAGAAACACAGGAAAACCCCAAATGCGAAAATTTACAAGCTATCAACACTAATACAAAGCAGAGCTGCTGTATACATACGCATTCCTCCTTGAGAGCTGTATATTTGACAAATTATCACTTCAGTCTTCAACAACACAGATGATACATATATGTAAAGGTTCAATTGGAAACAAAATGTTCAAAACAGGCAGCCGGCGCTCAGATCCCCTTCGAGCTCTCTTTTACTCTCGACATTTTCCAACAAGCTGTATTCTAAATGTCACGATCAATATATACCCTGGCCTCACCGTACTCAATCTCAAAGCTGACGCACTACACGCCCAAGTGCGGCAACCCCGCGCGTTGATTCTAGTAAATTCGAACCGTACGTGCACACAGGCGTTACCAAAGGAATTGATCTCGTAATCTGAGGCAACACGCATAGGGCTAACTGGGCGCCACAAGTTTACAAATCCAAGCAGCAGGTTGGGGATAAGCGAGGGGACACGAAACCTGGCGTCCGGATCGTCGACGGGAGACGGGCCTGAGTTGCTGCGCGTCGTCGTCGGCGTGACGAGGACTCGACTGAACGGCGGTTCGTCGAGCACCCTCGCAGCCGCCTCTCCCTGGTGTACGACGCCCCGCGCGCAGCCGCCTGCCGCCGCAGCTACTTTCTGATCTCCGCGCTCCGCTGGGACCCGGCGACGCGCCGGCGGCCGACTACCACGACCCCCGCGCCGCCGCTGCAGCGGGGAGAGAGAGAGAGAGGTGAGGAGAGAGCGAGAGAGAGAGAGGAGGAGGAGGAGGAGGAAGAGGAGGAGCCGCGTGCTTGCTGCCTGCTGGCGCTGGCCCCGGAGGCAGATAAAATGCTTTTTGACCAACGGTAGGGAACAAATACTACTTTCTGTTTGGGGGTTTCATTTGTTGCCTAGAGACAAAATGCTTTCTTCCACACCTGCTGGAGCTGGATTAAATAAGTCACAGGGTAAATAAATACTCCCTCCCTCCATATAAATGTAATTTTAAAGTTTGAAAATTGTAAAAAAATGATTCTAGAGGAAACACAAAGCTTTTTTAGAGTTTTTAATAGCTTCTTAATGATGCTTGCAACATTTGATACTCATATAGGGGTAAATATAAGTCTTTTCACCTATTTATTGATCTTCCGTACAGAATTCTAGAATTGTATCCTTTTGTGGACCTTGACGGAACGAAGGAGTATATAGGCTCCTATACAATTAGTCTCGGTCTCTCCTTGTTTAATTGGTTACCTGTGGCATTAGGTCTATAATGCAGGCTTGAGATCATAAAGTGCAGAAAGGGAACCTAAGGCTGTCCGCACCAGTGAAACTCTACCTCCAACCTTTAAAAGGAATATTCTGTCCTGGTCAGCGAGATTCTCTACTTTAATTCATTTCTTCCGCACCCGTCAACCTTTACCCTCAACCTCTATACCAACTACCATCATGTGGAGCCCACAAACCTATTTTTTTTTAACCCACACCGCCCCCTCTCCTGCGGCCCCACCCTCTCCCCTCCATCTCTCCCGCATTCTCTCCTCTCCTCCAGAACCTTCGCCTGTCTTCCTCCTCGGGCCTCTCCGCCTCCCCTTCTTCTCCCCACCCCAGACGGCGGTCAGAGGCGGGTGCGGGCGTGGGCTCCGGCGCCCGGCCTCGACTCCTCCGCCGGCCTCCTCTCCAAGCGTCGGGCGCGACGGAGGCGCCGGCCGTGGAGCTCGCGCGCGGTGCTCACCTATGGAGGCGGCGGTCGGCGCTGCTCCCTCTCCTCCCCATCCTCCTCCCGCGTCGGGCGCCGGTGGCCGCGCCGTGAGCTCCTCCCAACGCCCGAGTTGTGCGGCATCCTCTGCTCCCTCCGCGCCCTCCTTCTCCCTCCGCCGGCGGAGCGAGGCGAGGCGAGCAGGCGGCGCCGCGCCCTCCTCCCCGCGCGCCGGTCGGCCACGCCATCCCCCATCTCCTGCGCCCTCCTCTGCGAGCTGCCGGGCCTCCGTGGCGGATCCCTTCCTCGAGCTCTCCCCCACTTCTCCTTCTCCGGCGGTCGGCTCTAGCCGCGGCGTCCCCTCCTCTTCCTCCTCTCCGGCGCGATTGGGGAGAAGGGGAGTCCGGCGGCGTCCCTCCTTCACCTCAGCGGCCGGCTCGATTCGGCCGGCGTGGCGCCGGCGGTGCACCTCCTTCTCCGCGCGGGTGAGCGGCTAGCAGGGGCGCGGGCGGGATCTGGGTAAGCGGAGCAGGGGCGCCCCTCCTCTCCACCTCTCCCCTCTCCTGCTCTCGAGCTCCGGCGGGTGGCGAATGGCGAGGTAGCGCGGGATTGAGCCACCATCCTCTTCTTCTTCGCCCGCGCCGGTGGAGCTCCTCTGCTCTCTCCCCTCCTCTCCTCTGCAGGCCGCGGCCTTCCGCGGGCGGGCGCGAGGCGTTGGTCCCACGGGCCCCGCGCCGACGTGGAGCGTACCGCTCCGCTCTGCAACCCGCTTGATTTACCGCGTTGGGGCTGAAACTGGAAGGTCTCGTTCGTGGTACCGTAAGCCGCTGCAGCACAAAAAAAACTGTAAGCCCGAACGGCATGCCATGCCACGTCGCTTTTACCGTGTACCCAGTGCAGACAGCCTAACCCTGTTGTAGCTAGCACGTTCACGCACACGGGGTCAGACTGGAGCCAGCAGGCAGCCAGACCGGAAAAAAGAGGAGGCAGGGGGTTCTCGATTCTCCCATCCGCTGGACAAACGACCGTACCGGCCGGTCTCCCTGAGGCGCGGTACGCCGGTACTGAAACCTTTTACGGAGCTTTTCTCACCGTGCCCACATGCTGAAACCTTTTACTCCGGGGGCGGCTAGCTGCTAGCTCCTATGCAATGGCCGGAGCCCGTGAATCCTAGCTACAAACTGCTTGCTACCTGCTGGAGCTTTTTACAATGTACTGTAGTTTATTAGGATTCAAATTTGTGTGCTAACAAAATACTATAATACTACAAATACACACACATCCCAGCATGAAATAATCACCCGAGGAATATGGCTTTTGATCTCCATCCCTTTGTTATTTCATGCATGTCGTACCTCGGTGCTGTTGGGTTGGGACACATGCATAATTTTTTTTTTGGGAACACAACATATGCATAATTAATGCATGGAACTATGCATAGTAATAGGAAGCACTAAATATCCACTGATCGGGTTAGGCATACGTACTCCCTCTGTCCTGAAATATAAAGCATTTCAACATTCTCGGAGAGTCAAACTATTTTATGTTTGATCAAATTTTAGAGAGAATGATAAAGATTTATGGTATCAAATAGATATATTATGAAAATATATTTAATGAAGAATCTAATGATACATATTTAATATCATAAATGTTATTACTTTGTAGTATAAATTTGATCAAACTTGAAAAACTTTGACTCTTTAAGAATGTTTGAATGTCTTATATTTGACGAAGGGAGTACTCCAGTATCCGCATGCGGCCCCATGAAGGCTTTATTTGGTTTTTACATCAGTATATATATGCATGCATGGACTATATATACGTGTGTGTTTCATTTATTATTTGTTTATTTGGCTATGACGTTCCACGTCCCCGGTTAATTTTTATGAAAGAAGGTACTCCTAGTATCAATGATAACCTAAATCAAATCTTTCTGTGTGATATGGATAGTGGTAGAGTAGTATAGTAACTACTCAATTATTACTGCGAGCTACTTCTGCTAGTATCACGACAGAATCTGCTATAGTGGCAAGGAGCCTGACACGAATGCACTTTCAACGCTTTCCTGGGACCGCCGCCCCAATCCGGCACAGTCCCAGCAGGGAGAGACGAGAAACAAACTGGTTGGCTACCTGCCGGTGGGACGGCGGTGTCGAGGACGTGCCCGTCTCTTGTCTTCTCCGGCGACAGGCCTGAGCGTCGACCATGTCGAGCGCCTCTATCTTGTGCAGCGCGAACGCCAGGATCTCGTCGACGGCCACCGGCGCCTCGTCCTGGGCGTTCCAGATGCCCGTGGCGATGGCGCCCGTGGGCCGTGGCCCATCGCCGCCGGCGTCGTACGGAGCACCGAGACGGACTGGGCGGCGCTGGTGCTCGCGACGAGCTCGATCCTTGCTCCGCGCGCCGATCATTGCTGGCGCCATGACCTCGAATGCCATTGCCATCTGCTCGACCGTCTTGCCGACGACGTACCGTCGTCCATGGCGATGAGTGCGCCCAGCCTCGCCCACAGTGCCTCGGACCCGCCGGCGCACAGGCACCAGAACTCCCTGAATGACGAAATACGCGTTACCTCGGCGCCGCCGGCGGACAGCTACATGGCGAGCTTGGGGAGCCAGCTCGTTCATGGCGGCGAGGTAGCCGCCGCGCGGGTCTGCATTCTGCAACGGCGGGGCCGAGGTCGGAGATCCAGCAGCAGCACGCGCGCGGCGTCGGCGCGGGAGCCGGGCTTCTTGCCGGACGGACTTGAGCGAGGACACCTGACCTAGCGACCCATCGACTTGGCCGCTGTGAGCCCCGAATTGCCGCCGCCGCCGCTGACAGGTGGGGCCCCAGCCCCCGCCGCCGGCTCCTCCCCCGACTCCGGCGGCCTCCGCCGCCTCCGCCCCCGCCCGTCGCCCGCCTGTGCCCTTATCCACGCATTCCTCTCCCCCGCCGCCATCGCCGGCCCGACCTCCGGCCTCCACCTCCCGGCCGGCGGCGCCCTCGCCGCCGGCCCCTCCGCCCCGCCGCCCGCCACCTCCGCCGGGTCAGCTGCCACCACCCCCCCCCCCCCCCAACCCCTTCTACACCTCCTAGGCCGGCCGCCACCCCAAACCCGGAACCCTAAGGCCGGCGGCGGCGGCGGCGGGGGAATTCGGGGCTCACATGAGCCCGGCTCCCCACAACATTTTGGCCGCCCCGTCCTCTCCCCTTGTCGCCGTGCAGCATGTTCTCAAGGGCCGCTTGACGACGAGCTCGCCACCCTTGGTCTTGCCGTCAGCGGAACGCCATGTCCCACTGCACGCGCTCCCTCCGAGGATTCCTTCACGAGGAGGCTCAGGTCCGTCCACGGCGTTCCGGTCGAGGTCGAGCTCCGCCGCCTCGACGGCCACCGCCACCGCCGATATGATGAACGGCCGGCGCTCGAACCTGAGGCACCGGACGACGAGCGTCTCCTCGAAGTCGGCGCCGCCCTGCTGCATGCACGACGGCATGGTCTGCAGTACGGCGAACCTCTGGCTCTTGGAGTCTTGGCGACGCGCGGCAGCGCCACGCCCGCGGCGTCGCTGTTGCCCTCGTCGTCTTCGTTCAGGTTCTTGTCCAGATCGGGCCTCGACCGGAACGGGGACATGGGCAGGCGGACGGCCGGGAGAGCGGGCGTGGGCAGCGTCGCTGCCGCCGGCATTGTTGCCGTCGCCGGCCGTGAGCGGGGGAGCGCGAGGGAGGCGTGCGGCGCTTGGTGTGCGCCTGGCTGAGCGCGTCGAGCTCGCTGAGGATCTGATTCTGATCGTTGGAACTTGACCACATCCTCGGCCATGGCAACTCAAAGCATGCAGCGCTCGAGCGGGGGAGCGCGAAGTGCATGTGCATCTGCAGCGAGTGATATCTGTATGTGATTTTTCTCTAGTTAGTATACAGGTATCTGAATTCCATTTGGGCAAATGAAAGCTGCAGCAGTAAGGTTCTCTCTTGTAGTTCTGTCGAAACGTATACGCTTTCGTTAATTAGAAATGTATATATCGTACTAGTGTGTGTACTTCCTGGAAAGATATACGATTCTGAATTCCTGATTACAGTACTGGAGTGTTGATGTGTAGCTAGGCACGAAGCCTTCGCTCGGGGCCTCCACGTCGATGTTGGCATATCTACGCGGTGGAAGCCACGAATAGTTGCGGGTCTGACGGCACCTCCATCACGTTGGTCGCGAACCTTTGGTGTTGTCTTGGAAGATAGGACCAGTAGTTTTCAGTATTTTCATCAGTTTATAAGATTCTAAACAAAGACCGTATTTTCAGTTTAAGATTCTAAACAAAGACCCTTGGGGCGGCTTTCAATTGTTGAGGAGAGAGTCCAATATTGATGCATTCTTTCTGAGATTTTGTTGCAGTGTCCCGTATCTACTTCGATCTGTTGCCTCTTTTTAGGAAACCGTCTTCCTCAAGGACTACATTGTTATAAAATCTTTCTGGAAGTGGTTTAGTATTTATTACTCACCATGCACGGTAACTTCATATGGTCCTCATTACATTGTCCATGCATTAATAAATCCACAATAGTGGTGCTCAGTAGTAAATCTCCAAATTCGTCTGCCACCTGGTGCTGCGTTCATCTTGTTATTCAAGGAAGGTCAGTATGTAGGAGCAGGCCTTTCTTGGAACATTTTAAGTGTGTCTACATCTCACAACGAGATCTCTGTTAGTGCGTATAGTTGTGATTGTAATAACATTTTGGATGATTTATATTATTGTTTAATTTGGGCCTCATATTGTGCTGATACCTTGTCTTCTGCTCTGTCATTTGAACGTCGTGAGTTAGAATCAAATGCCGATAGCATGTTATGTATTTGTCTTCCATCGATGGAATGCTCGTTCACTTATGCTGCTATTAATTTTTGTTAGTTGTCTTCTTTGAAGCTACCATTGGCAGCCTGAATGTTCGTATGAGTTTCTTGTATATGCATATCTTTTGGCCCTCTACTATACTTGGATTTAGTTAGGTGCTTTGAAAAAGTTTTAGGTGCTTAAAAAAGTTCTTATGCATCTATATACATGTATATATGTGGAATCGGACCTCATTCTTAGTACATATACGGAGTATATACAATTATGCTTAGTGCCCACTGATTTTGCAGGGTTTAAGAAATAGTTCTGATCATTCACGGGATAAGACTGAAGAAGTTGAGTTTCATGCCTTCTTTTATTTCTTTAATCAATGTTTTCATCTCATCACTGTGAAGCGCTACAGACAGAGTTGTATGTCATGAATATTCCATTGCCAAACAAATCCATAAGTTAAGCTGGTGCTTCATTTAGTGATGTAGTTGGTTGTCAACATTGCGCAGTTGACAATATTCCAAGAGATGGTCATCCATCTCCTTTGTGTTATTTCTTTCTTTGTACCAGAAAATGGGACCACTTCATTTGGCGCCTGAAATCTGGTTTCCATACATTGCTAGAAGTACTTGTACCATTCCTTATGTTCTGTTTACTCCTTTTGAGTTAGTTATACTTAGAAAACATTCTTTTAGAACAGAAGTGGAGAGCCCAACTGGAGTGTAGTTCTGTTAATATTTCTAAGAAATGAATCAGGTCTTCTAGGCTCTATGCAAAGGATCAACAAGGACCCCAAAAAAATTAATTGGAACTTGTTAAAGCAATGCACTCGATATACTTTTGTTAACAAATAAAATGCACTACTTGGCTAAAGTCTTAACAATATGAGAGATATTAACCTCTTTTCACATATGTTGGATTTGAACAACCTTAAAGGGATTTCTGAGCTGATTATTTCAGATATGGACACATGCATAATACAATAGTTTGGATTCAGAAAAGCACACTTTTTGTCATGAAGTGAGTGGAATTTTTTGGAGACATTGCTTGGCTCTTTGTTTATATTGAGTTGATTTTTCCCACCTTTCTGATCTTCCCTCTAGCTCTTTTTTTTTTGGCTCACCATTTTCTGTGGTCGATCTGGAAGTCATTTAGCTATTGCTATTCTCAGGGGCGGGGCCACATGTATTCAAGGGTATTCAGTTGAATACTCATTATTTTAATTGGGCAAAAGAAATGTATATCTAGGCAGTTGTATCTAGTACATAACATGTATATGCACCAAAAATTAAAAAGTAGCACCAGAAAACAGGCTTCTCCGTCTCTCTTTCCACTCTTGAGCCAGAAAAAAACAAACACAGCCCATCCATTTTCCATCCATCCTGAAAGCCCAGACATGGCCCAAATTATTATTGATTTGGGAATTTGTGATTGCAATTTTGATTCCTTCTAAATTTGTGACAATTTGAGAGCGATGCAGTGGGGGTCATATGTATAGGTCCAACTGGGGTATAGATAGTTGGATACGGGATTATATGGATAACTCTTTTCACCTCAGTTTTTGACAGTCATTGTACAGAGCGCAAACTTACGATGTCATATTACTCTTATTATACACTTTTATTTACTGGTCGAAATCTCATATTTCAGTTATTTGAATCCGTATTTCAATCATCCTCACAAGTGTGCGTTGAAGAGAGCAAAAGGCCGAGGGTCGGCGGCGCGGCGGCCGGCCATGGGCAGCGCCGGCAAGGTCGTGCGCGCGGCGGCGCTGCACGCCTTCTTCCGGCACTAACACCCTTGGTCCTCGGCGGTGTCACTCCTCGTGCTCCCATTCTCCGCCGCCGCGCTGCTCTCGTCGCTCCCACCCGGCTCTTCTATCCCCGTCGCGCTCCCTCTCGCGCCGCCTCCGCGCCGTTCTCGTCGCTGCCGGGTTCCTCCTCAGCCACCGCCTCTCCCACCGCGCCTGCGCCTTCCTCGCCTCGCTCCCCTTCTCCCTCTCCTTCCTTCTCCTCGCCAAGCCTTGAGCCGTCCACTGCTCCCCGCCGCCGCCGTCGCGAGAACCCTCCGTCCGCCGCCGCCGCCGTGGCCGAGCTCGTGCGGTCGTCGTTCCTGGCCATGGCGCTGACGCAGGTCGTCAACTACCTCGCGCTCCTGCCCGCCAACGCCACCGTCTTCGCCGCGCTCCTCGCCGCCATCAACGCCACCGACGCGCTCAACCAGCTTGCTTGGCGGAGGCGGC